>JASAUF010000559.1:2995000-3595000 GCA_030180095.1 Magnolia changhungtana | reverse complement strand
AAGTTGGAGTGAAGTCGGGATGATAGTACATAGTATCGCAAGCTATGGAGTCCATCACAAAGGACTTCTATCCAAACCAGTCTCATACCTAAATTTGGATAGTCAGACTCAATGTGGTAAACTCCTGGTCTTAGGTTAGTCGCGCGTCCAACCGAAATCCTGGCCATGCGAAGGTACACAATAATTAGTTGCGCACCACCAGCCCAAGTGGATAGTGAATGAAATGAATGCATGAGTATGCAACTCCTACTTAATAAGTCCACATATCAGTATAGTTCCTCTCTGGGAAATCATTGGGGTCTATTACACTCCAAACCAGATTGTCGCTCCATCGCGCACAACAAGGTGAGTGGAAGAGACCTCACTATCCGCCTGTCAATATCGAGCCCGACTCGTCGATAGCGGACCCATTCCTCGAGCTGGTCAGACTCAGCCTAGCATTGCCCCCTCCTCTCAGGCAGGTAAGGCCGTACCCCCTTCCAACCGACCACTACACAGTGGGAGACGCGACCTAATGGTATATGGCCCTCATGCGCTCATACATCCACTCGGTCTAGACGTTGGAGCAACCTCTGGAACCAAGAGGGTTTAGAGACTTTCACCCAGGGATATCTATAGCACCCCATGTAGAACAGATTTCCAGTGTCCGTCTGGCCATCCACGATATGCCTGTGGAGGCTACGGCCCAGATGTCGCTAGGGCACACAATGCAAGATGCATGAGCCATACAATTCAGTCATGCATCAATCATGCGCATACCGTGCGCTCATGTGAGATAACTTTTGCCTATCAAGAAGTCTCATAACAATCTGCCTAATGACATATACAATGGTCAACCATATCTCATAACAAACATGCAAATGATGCATATGCACATATATCATGATACTATGCGGTCACATACTCATAATCGGTATCAATAACTGGTATCAACAATCGACCTCGACAATGTGGACATTTAATCAACATTGCCCTCAAGGAATGGCTCACACAAAGCCAAACATATAATGGACCCACGACCTCACACAAAGGCCTAATATACAACACAATGGGCCTTACTTAAGGGCCATATATACACAATGGGTGGGCCCTGCTCATGGACTTTAAATACATGACATGTGGACCCTACACATGGGTCTCGAATACATCAAATGGGTCATGCATCATGGGCCTAATACATATCACAATGGGCCTTGCCCATAGGCCACGAATACATCACAGTGGGCCCCAACTATGGGTCTCATATACATCATATTGGTTTCGACAATCGGCCTCGGCGTCAACAATCGAATTGACACTCGGAATCGGCTTCGATACGTAGCCTTGACAATCGGAATTAACCTCGATACTTGACTTCGACAATCGGAATCGGCTTATACAATCGGCCTCGACAAATCAGAATCGGCCTCGATAATCAGAATCTAAATCAGCCTCGATCGACCTCGACAATCGGAATCAGAATCGACAATCGTCATCGACATCGATAATCGACCTCAATACACGGCCTCGACAATCGGAATCGACCTTGATACTCGGTCTTCGACAGATCAAAATCGGCCTCGATATTTGGCCTCAACAATCAGAATCGACATATACAATCGGCCTCGATAAATCAAAATCATTGAAATTGGCCTTAATATTCGAAATCGATTGATAATCAGAATCGACGAATCGGTTGCGTCAATCGGAATCGGCAATCGGTCACGACAATCACACCGATCAATAGTCAGAATCGACAAATCGGTCATGTCAATCGGAATCGGCAAGCAGTCAAGATAATCAGAATAAGCAAATCGGTCATGACAATCGCACCAATCGATAGTCGGAATCAGCAAATCGGTCACGTCAATCGGAATCGGCAATCGGTCAAGGCAATCAGAATTGATCGATAATCAGCATCGGCAAATCGGTGACGTCAATTGGAATCGGCAATCGGTCAAGGCAATCAGAATCGATTGATAATCAAAATCAGCAAATCAGTTACGATAATCGATCTTGATCGATAATCGGTCAACCGACCACGACAATCATAGTCGGTAATTGGCCACGGTAATCGGCCTCGACCTCGATAATCAGCACCGGTAATCAGCATCGATAATCGACACCGACAATCAGCATATACAAGCAAGGCGGGGTCCATAGATGATCAGCCGATCAACCATAGTATAAAGATCGACACTCAGCCGTGGTTATATCAAATCCGATAGCACAGAGTCATCCGTCTACAGCGAATGGGGCCCACTTATTTGGGCCAACCCATGAAGAGAATGGGCCTAACAAGGCCTAAGGGAAGGTCACAATGAGGACATTTAACCAACATTGCCCATCAATGTGGACGTCAAACCAACATTGCTCCCAAGGGGTGGCCTACATACGGCTAAACATATAATGGGCCCATGACCTCATGTACAATCATGATGGGCCTCATTTACATCACATAGGCCTCGTCATAGGGGCCAACAACATCACATTGGGCCTTGAATACACACAACAGGTGGGCCTCGCACCAGGACCTCAAATACATCTTAATGGGCCTCTTATGTCAAGCGAGCCACATCACATAGGCTACACTATATGGGCCATACCAACAGGCTTCAGTACATCAAATAGGTCGCACTGATGGGCCTCATGTATATCAAATCGGGCCCACCCTTATGTATATTCGAGATCCGACCTATTCACAAGCTAACATGGAGATAAATGAAGTGAAAGCCAAATATCGGCTTGAGTGGGAACCATTGTGGCTTCTAAGAAGTTTAAATGGTGGATGACATTGTGCCCCACTAGTATTGCAGATGGTGGGGTCCACTTGAACTTTTGATCTGACTCACTCATTTTCCCACGCCATAAGATGATCTCACAAATGGTTGGATGGTATGGATACACCACATGCATCATGGTGGGTCCCAAAAATAGTCGGCGTGGATGGAACGGGTGGGACCCACGGAGCTTGCTGTCATCTGTGCAGCAGCCAATGGTGGGGTCCACATACATGGCTGCCCACCAACGAATAAACGGTTTGGATGGAAAATATCCATCATGGGTGGGGCGCTGACCGTCCAGCAGATGGACGGTCAAAAATCCACCAAGTGGATGTACAGTTGGGATGGGAAATACCCATCAGAGTGGGGCCCACAGCTCCGTCAGATGAATGGATGGCGTGGTGCAGAAGAGCTCGCAAGATGAATGGGTGGATGACGTGGTGCAGATGAGCTCGCCAGATGAATGGATGGACGGTGTGGGTAGGACCCATACATCACAGGGGTCCCACGTACATGGGCCACCCCACTTCCCTCTCTCTCATAATATATAATATATATACATATATATCCATATATATAATATAATAATATAATAATAATAAGATATATTATAAAATAATATAAGCATAGCAAATACCCACCGTCCAGACTCTCTGGACGTTCTGGACGGTGGGGATATGACGCATAAAACATGTGGGTCCACACGTGTGGGACCCACCAACCTTGATAAAGCTGACGTTTGTGTTTTTACTTCATCCAACGTCCCACAATACTGCACCGTCCAGATGGACGGTGCAGATATAAAATATATATATATAGCAAGGTGGGTCCCACGTAGGGCCCACCACATATTATTTATATATATATAGATCGTGTGGGCTACATCACACGTGGACGGCATACATCGGTGGGCGTGGATAAAAGAGGAACCACTTACCTCCATGGGTTCCACCATCTGGACCGCAAAATGGATGGACGGTGCTGATATAATACATCATTAGGGTGGCTCCACGTCAATGTGGCCCACCAGGTTTTGGATCAAAGCTGATATTTGTGCTTGCCTTTCATCTCAACGGTCAGCAGCAACGCAGGGAAGCCTGGAGGTCCACGGTACCAGCTCACCTCTACAGATGCTGCTGTGGTGCAGCCCACGAGCGTTGGATTTAGGCCGTGCAAACGGACGACTGAGGATATAGAATACACATACATCAAGGTGGGATCTACATCGGTGTGGCCCACTCGTTGAAGCAAGTAGATATTTGTGTTTTCCTCTCCAGTAGCTGGCCGCTGGGCCTGGCCTATCTTGGGTCCACGGCTGGAGTGGCCCCACCATATGGACGGTGAAGATAAAGCCCTTACATCACTGTGGGGTCCACGTGGGGTCCACACGGCTAGGGATCAAGCCGATATTGATGTTCTCCCTTCCACAGGTTGTGCCCAAAAACGGGCAGCAACTGCTGCTCCTGGACAGTCCAGCAAGGCTGTCCATTGGTGGATGGCATGGATCTCATATATACACCCATGGTGGGCCATCAAACCAGAAAGAGAAAGAGAGAGAGAGAGAGAGAGAGAGAGAGAAGCACCCACCTCGAGATCTCTTCTCCCTTCTTCCGCCAATGCATGATAGAGTCCCAAAGGGACAATTTCAACTGTTGAAAAGGCTTAGGATGGTGGGATCAGGTGGTAGATAGGTGGGCCACACTACTCTCTCCCATGGAGCTTGGACGTGAGTTGCTCTCATGGAGCTTGGGAGAAATGAGAGAGAAAATGAGGAAGAGAGAGAGAGAGAGAGAGGTGATAGGTGGGAGATGTGAGTTATGGATAGGTGTACTTGATGGGTGGAGAGAGAGTGTGTGTTGACTTTAGGGGTTGGTTCGGGATAGGTGTTTGTACTTGACATGATGGGATGGAGTACTTGACACTTGATGCGATTGATGGGACATTCTCTTGGGATTGCAACGCGCAGCGTTTCCCTCGAACTGAATGCGGGCCCACATCTCCTGGCTCAGGTATCGTCTCGGTGCATAATACGCAGCGTCGGAACCGCGGCGACGGCGCGGTCGCTACGGTATAAGTTTCGGGTTAGGCCAACTCTGAAATACGAGATATGATGCAGGGTTGCGCACGACTACCGATTACAGATCGCGGGTCACCGGAGTTCGACCGGGAGGACCGCAGAAGCCTACGGAATAGTACGAGTTGGGATACGGGTCTTACAGTATCATAATTAAATTGTGTGGGCCCTCAGTGATGTGTGAGTAGTATCTAACCTGTCCATTAGCTGTAGAAGTGAATTGGCTAGTGTACCACACACCACCAACCTAGGTGGTGTGTTGACGTTACAAAGTTTTGTGGGTCCCACCATGAGGTGCGTGTTATATCCAAACCGTCCAACCATTTGACTAGCTCCTTTAAGGTTTGATAAATAAAAAAAAAAAAAAAAACAAATCCAAAATTCAAGTGGATCACACTGCAAAAAGCAGTGGGCGATTGAACGTTTACCATTGAAACCCTTTCGGGGTCACAGAAGTTTTGGATCAGCTTGATATTTGTTTTTCCTCTTCATCCAGGTCTGTGTGACCTTATGAACAAATTGGATGAAAAATAAACGTTATGGTGGGCCCTATGAATGTTTTAATGGTGAGAATCATTGTCCCACATCTATTTGTGGTGTGGTCCACTTGAGCTTTGGAACATGACTCATTTTTGGGCTCATGTTCCAAAACAATCTGGCCAAATGGATGAACAATGTGGATATAAAAACACATCATTGTGGACCCCATGTAACTTTGATCTCCTTTGAATTGTTCATACAACTCGGAGTTTGAGGAACCTCAACGCTAGTCTTTGTACGATATGCACACACACAAGCCAAGTTGGTGGTGAGTGGTATTGTGGACGCTAGAGGGCGGATTTCCCAAGGGGATGGGAGATCGATTCTCACTTTTGCCACTAGTTATCTCGCTCGAGGGCTTTTGTTTGGGGGTAAAATGATGTTATATTTAACCATAGTCGCTACTACTTTTTACAGCGTGGTCTACTCGATCTTTGGATCCGTCTTATTTCTTGTGCTCATTAGCTCATCAAATGGACATAAACTTTGAGCATAACGCGTACCTCATGATTGAATCCACAAAACTCAGTGATGTTAACACACTAGTAAGGTCGGTGGTGTGTGGTACACCAACCAATTCGCTTCCAAATGCAGCCTTATCTATGGGATACGTGGATTTCTTGCCAAAGCCTAGGATGCTGGGTGGGGCCCACCGTAATGTTTGTGATATATCCAACATGTCCATTTCAGGACATGCAATTAAAAAGTAAGTGGATCTAAAACTCAAATGAGTCACACGAGGGGAAATTTTAGAGAAATAAATGCCTACCATTGAAACCTTCTCTTAGTTCACATTGATGTGTATATATTATCCAAACGGTTTACAAGGACATTTCTACTGGGATGAAGTGAAAACACAATAAAATAAAAATTAGCTTGATATGAAACTTTCATGACTATAAGAATGTTTCAACGGTGCTTATTGAATCACCATTGCTTCCTTTCATGTGGCGCCGACATGAATTTTAGATACACCTTATTTTTTACCCCATATCTTAAATTGAGCTCACAAAACGGATGGATGGAGTGAATTTTTCACAAACATCTCACTGCCCCCACCCATTATCCTTGTGCAGGAACTTCATGCGTAATGCTTTGGCAGGAAATCCGCGGGAAATTTAGGACTGTGGACCCCACCTTTTAGCCAGTTGTTTTTATGAAAGAAGATAAACCTTCTTTTACAACTTAGACCTCCACGTGTGGACTTCGAATTTCTGGACGAAAATACCCCTCTTTTTCACTGCGCTGGCATTTCTCTCACTTCTCACTTCTCACTTTACTTTTCATCTCCCTTTCTGCTTTCACTGCCATTACTTTCACCCCCTTTCCTCACTCCGTTTCCACGAGAAAGACCAGCAGAACTCATTTTGTGGGCCCCCTTATCAGCATTTTGTCTTCTTCTGAAAATGGTCGGTTCAGGGAAGAAATCACGCACCACAGGTATATTTGACACTCAGTTGGGCCACACCAACCCTGTGGCTGGTGGTCGGTGCTCTGTGGGCCCCACCAATCACAATGTGTTTCATCGTTTCCGTTCATCCATTTTTACAGATCATTTTAGAGCTTTATCCTAAAAATAAGAAGGATCTAAATCTTAAATGTACCACACTACAGGAAAACAGTAGTGATTGGATATCCATCATTTAAATCCTCCTGAGGCCCACTGTAGTGTTTATCTGAAATCCAATCTGTTTATTAGGTCATAAAGACCCAGATGAAGGCTAAAAACAAAGATCATCTTGATCCAATACTTTTTATGGCCCCCAAAAAGTTTTTAATGGTCGATGTTCATTAAACATTGTTTCCTATAATGTGGTCAAATTGAGATCAGGATATACCTCATTTTTTTTGTATAATACCATAAAATGATCTATAAAAATAGATGGACGGCATGGATGAAACACATAGATCATGATGGGGCCCACAGAGCACCGAACACCAACCATTGGCTGATGGTAGGGGGAGTAGCCAATCTGTTTCCTGTAGTATATCTACGTCGTCCATCTGTTTTTCCATCTAATTTAAGGTGTTGAGCCTCAAATTGAAGCATACCAAAATATCAAGTGGATCATACCACTGGAAACAGTGGGCATAATGATTTTCGAGTTTGCCCTGCTGATTTCATGTTTGCCCCGCTGATTTCATGTTTGCCCCATTGAATTTCTAGCTTGCCTTGCTGATTTTCAAGGTTGTCCCGCTGATTTTTTAGTTTGGCCTGCTGAATTCATAGTTTCCCCTGCTGAGTTTTCTGTTTCCCCTGCTGAATTTTCAAGGATACGTTTAGTTTTTGGGGCTCAATCCATGAAATTATCTGTTAAGTTTACACCGCTAATTTTTTAGTTTGCTCCGCTGAATTTCATGTTTCCTCCACTCAATTTCATGCTTGCCTTGCTGATTTCCTAGTTTGCCCCGCTGATTTTGTAGTTTGCCTCGCTCAAGTCTAAGTTTTCCTCGCTGATTTTGTAGTTTGCCCTGCTCAAGTGCAAGTTTCCCCCGCTGAATTTCTAGTTTGCCCCGTCAAATTCTTATTTGCCCCGCTGAATTTCAAGTTTACCCCGCTGAATTTCAATTTTCCCTCGCTGAATTTCTAGTTTGCCCCCCTGAATTTGTAGTTTGCCCCTCTCAATTTAATGTTTCCCCTGCAGAATTTCTAGTTTACCCCGCTCAATTTCATGTTTCCCCCACTGATTTTCTAAGTTGCCCCATTCAATATCTAGGTTCCCTCCCTTAATGTTCAGGTTCTCTCTCACATATGGGGTTTTGGTGTAAACATAATCTGATGAACATGATGTATTACAAATAAAACATCATCGTGGGGCATAACAAGAGTAATCGGATTGCGTACTGAGTTAGTCAGTACACTCCCATTGTACTAAGTAAACTCAGATGTATTACAAATAAAACATCATGTATGTAGTATATCCATGTCGTCCATCCGTTCTTCCATCTACTTTTAGCGGTTTAGCCCCAAATTGAAGCATATCAAAAGATCAAGTGGATCATACCACGGGAAAGAGTGGGCATAATGATTTCGACAATTGAAACCATAGTGGCCTAACAATGATGTTTGTTTGTTATTAGATCTATATAAATTGGCCAACCTAATCACTAATTGTGAATAAAAAAAAGAGTCTATATTCTTTAGCTCACATAAAAATATCATAATCAAGTATACCTTTCAAATGATGCAAAATCTTTTTCCCTACTTGTAGATGAATCTAACTTGGAAATTTCATGTGCTAGTTAAGTAATTCCGCAATATACAAGATGTTTAGGATAGTATGAGTCAAGTATTGAAAACTTCTAATCGACAACTTGAAGTCTTCTAAGATCTATTAGATTATTTTTCTTGTCCTTGCTCTAGAAGTTGATGTTCGAGCTAGGGGTAAGGAGTCAATGCATTCTCTGATTTTCTTTGGACTTGAAAGGTTCTCAATTTCATGTTCACCCCGCTGAATTCCTAGTTTGACCTGCTCAAATTCCAGTTTGCCCTGCTCAATTTCTAGGTTGCCCCGCTCAACTTCATGTTTGCCCCGCTCAATTTCATGTTTGCCCCACTCCTTTATTGTAGCCGAGATCTTGTCTTAATTCTTGTGAAAATCCTTCCAAAGAAAAAAGATTCCTAAATAATACGCTTGAGAAAAGAACAATTGGGCATTTTTTTGCTAAGACATAATATTTTACATATATAGTGAGGAACTCATTTACTTGCTAATGAAATAACATGTTCATGTCCACCAATTAATTGACATGAAAAAATCAAGTGCCAAAATGAATGATATTGAGAAAGACTTGTGCTAACATATGTTACTTAATAAACTAATAGGGAATGGTTACGAATTGGGATTTCATGACACCCAGTACATGTCCCCATCAAAAGCACTATTCGCCATCTCATCCGCCAATAATTGTGGCCCTTTTAGTTGGAAAGAAAATAACATATTTAGAATTTCCAACAACATTTATGAAATCCCCGATGTAAGTCGCAGTGACAACATGGATACTCCAAAGTGTAGTTGTATACTAATATATTTCCCGAGATTTGCCCAATCTCTCAGTATTTTAGTGAGAAATAAAGCATGGAAATGTTAAGTAGGTAACAAATGCAAACATAGAATGGTAGGATCTGCAGTTAACAGAGTAATATAGCAAAAAAATTACAAACAGATTAATACAAATTTCTATAGCTTTTAGCATTCCAGTAGGATCTGCATTTCCCATAGAATAGTAGCACTCACTGGCATGAAGCCTTCCTCCCCTGAGACTTTTCAGTTCTTCTCTAATTAGCACGAACAAGTGAGCTTTCAAATACAGTTCATCAATAGGAATTCCACAGAGAATCATTCTCAACGTAAGAAAATCATCCATGTCTCTGTGATTCAATGCAGCTGCAATTGTAAGGACTAGTAATTAGTGGAATTTATCATAGATGGTGTCAAAAATATGTTCTTAAATAACAAATTGGCCAAAGAACATTTTTTAGGTAATTCAGTTGGAACATTTTTTAGGATGTATCAGCGATACAAGTAGGCACTAATTTTGAGTAAGGAGGTGGACCCAACTTTACAAATGTCAGGTGAGACTCAACTAACATGAAGTTCAGCTTTGGTGTTGTAGAAAGTCACATGATCCACTACTTCCCACCTCCAGTGATGAGTGCAATCATACAATTTATGAACTGATCTTCTATTAAGTTGTGTACTTCGTATCTTCGGCTAAATGTTTAATGTGGATCATGCTTAATGTGTGTTTAATGTAGTTAACTGCTCAATCTATGCAATATTTTTGAAATTTCTTTTCTAGTTGCTAGTCTCTCTTGTAGGAATAGTTGGTTCTTCAATAATAGGTACAGACAATATGACAGTCCATGCTAAATTGATGCCCGGTTTCTTCTTAGAAACATGAGAAGTTCAATTCAAAATTTTCATGTGGTGTGGTCTATTTGAACATTGGATACGTTTAGTTTTTAGGGCTCAAGCCATGAAATTATCTGTTTTGTTTACCCCGCTGATTTTCCAGTTTGCCTCGTTGAACTTCATGTTTTCCTCGTGCAATTTCATGTTTGCCCCACTGAATTTCCAGTTTGCCCCGCTCAATTTCATGTTTGCCCCGCTGATTTTCCAGTTTGCCCTGCTGATTTTCTAGTTTGCCCCGCTTATTTTCAAGTTTGCCCCACTGAATTTCATGTTTCCCCCGCTAAATTTGTAGTTTTTTCATGTTTGCCCCGCCGATTGTCTAGTTTACTCCGCTGAATTTCATGTTTCCCCCGCTCAATTTCATGTTTGCCCTGCTCAATTTCATGTTTATCCCGCTGATTTTCCAGTTTGCCCCGCTTATTTTCTAGTTTGCCCCGTTGAATTTCAAGTTTGCCCCACTGAATTTCATGTTTCTCTTGCTAAATTTGCAGTTTTTTCATGTTTGCCCCACCGATTATCTAGTTTGCTCTGCTGAATTTCATGTTTCCCCCGCTCAATTTCATGTTTGCCCCGCTGAATTTCCAGTTTGCCCCGCTGATTTTCAAGTTTTCCTCGCTGAATTTCATGTTTCCCTCGCTGAATTTGCAGTTTTTTCACATATGAGAAATTTAGGACTGTGGAACCCACCTTTTAGCCAGCTGTTTTTATGAAATATGACAAACTTTCTTTTGTAACTTAGACTTGCACGTGCGGATTACGAATTTCAGGACAAAAATACCCCTCCTTTTCACTGCTGCTTTTCTTTTCCCTTTCAACTGTTTCCTTTTTCTATCCCTTTCCACTGCTACTTCACTCCTGTTGCTTTCATCCCATCTCTTCGCCCGGTTAAAAAGACAAAAAAACCCTTTTTGTGGGCCCCCCGATCAACATTTGTCTTCTTCTGAAAATGGTCAGTCCAGTGAAGAAAGCACGCAGCACAAGTATATTTTAAACCCGGTTGGGCCCACATTGAATGTATAGGTATAGGAAACGGATTGGCTACTCTTTCGGTGTTCTGTGGGCACCACCATGATTTACATGGCTGGTGGTCGGTTCTTTGTGGGCCCCACCATGTAATTTAAGGGGTTGAGCCCCAAATTAGATGGAAATTTGGTTGGTGGCCCGCTAGAGGAAAATAATGGTGATTAGATATCCATCATTTAAATCCTCCTGAGGCCCACTGTACTATTTGTCTAAAATCCAATCTCTTTTTTATGCGATAAAGACCCAGATGAAGGCTAAAAACAAAGATCATCTTGACCCAATACTTTTATGGCCCCCAAAAAGCTTTTAATGGTCGATGTTCACTAAACACTATTTCCTGTAATGTGGTCCAATTGAGATCAGGATATACCTCAATTTTTGTGGCCCACAGAGCACCGAACACCAGCCATTGGCTAGTGGTAGGGGGAGTAGCCAATTTGTTTCCTGTAGTATATCCATGTTGTCCATCCGTTTTTTCATCTAATTTAAGGGGTTGAGCCCCAAATTGAAGCATATCAAAATATCAAGTGAATCATACTATGGGAAATCGTGGGTCCGTGGGCATAATGATTTTCTAGTTTGCCCCGCTGATTTCATGTTTCCCCCGATCAATTTCATGTTTGCCCTGCTGATTTCATGTTTCCCCCGCTCAATTTCATGTTTGCCCTGCTGATTTTCCAATTTGTTCCGCTCAAATTTATGTTTGCCCCGCTCAATTTCATGCTTGCCCCGCTCATTTCCGTGTTTACCCCCCTCAATTTCATGCTTGCCCCACTCAATTCCTAGTTTGCCCCACCCAATTTCATGTTTGTTGTGCTCAATTTCATGCATGCCCCGCTCATTTTCTAGTTTGCCCTGCTCAATTTCATGCTTGCCCCACTCAATTTCTCATTTGCCCCACTCAATTTCATGTTTCCCCCGCTCAATTCCATGTTTGCCCCGCGAATTTTCTAGTTTTCCCCCACTTAATTTCATGTTTGCCCCTGCTCAAAACCTAAACCTACACTTAAACCTAAAACCTAAACCTAAACCTAAAACCTAAATGTATTCTCAATCCGTAAACCTAGACCTTAACTTATTCTCAATTCCCAAAACCTTAACCTATAATCTAACTTAAACCAAAACCTATATCGTACACTTGTAACCTAAAAATTAAATGTATTCTCAAATCCCTAAACGTAAACCTTAACCTATTCTCAATTCCCTAAACCTTAACCTATAACCTAACTTAAACCTAAACCTATAATCGACACTTATAACTTAAACCTAAACCTAAAGCCTAAATGTATTCTCAAATCCCAAAACCTAAATCTAAACCTAATCCTAATCTCAACTCCTTAACCTAAACCTAAACTTGAAAATCACATGCTTATATCTGTATCTATATGTGCATATACATATCTATATATCTCTATAAGTATGTATGTTTGTATATGTGTATGAATTTACAAATGCATCATCATCACCATTATTATCTTAGTCTTCTCCTATGAAATTGGGTTGGCTTTTAGGATTTTCATGGCAGAGGTTTCTACATGGAGCACTCTTTATAACCAACTCCAATCATGTGAACTACCAAAGCAACCAGAGCAATATTCAATTTCAGTTTGCCCGCTAATTTTCTAGTTTCCCCCGATTGATTTCATGTTTCCCCCACTCAATTTCATGCTTGCCCCGCACATTTCCGTGTTTGCCCCCCTCAATTTCATGCTTGCCCCACTCAATTCCCACTTTGCCCCGCTCAATCTGATGTTTGCCCTGCTCAATTTCATGTTTGCCCTGCTCAATTTCATTCTTGCCCCGCTCAATTTCATGTTTGCCCCGTGGATTTTCAAGTTTGCCCCCACTCAATTTCATGTTCATGTTTGCCCTGCTCAAAACCTAAACCTAAACCTAAACCTAAAACCTAAAACTTAAATGTATTCTCAAATCCGTAAACCTAAATTGTTGCATCGAAACATATAAATGTTCACTAATCTGGCAAATGTTGAACTTGGTAAAATGCTATGGTTGAATAATTGAAAAATGAGATTAATCAGGAATACACATTTATCAGGAGATTATGTATTGAATTTTTTATAGTTTGCCCCATTGAATATCCAGCTTGCCCTACTCATTATGCAGTTTACCCTGCTCAATTTCATATTTGTCTCGATTAAATTATAGTTTGTCTTGCTTACGTTGATAGTTTGTCTCGCACAATTTCCGGTATTTCCCGTTCCAGTTCTATCTCCATTTCATATGAAGCTTGTTCAAATTAATGAAATCCTGCATTCTTTTCAACGTAGTCTGATTTTCTCCACTACGTTTATCTTGTGAATTTTTTGTTTGCTACGTTTTTCAATTCATCCTTGTAGGTGATGAATATTCTGCCTCAATCCCTAACCCAACATGTAGGTGTTCACTCACATGGTGGTTTGACAAGGTGAAGGGTGGAGTGGAGAAGCATGATAGTCGCCTAAATTTATTTAGGCAATCTCCTTTCTTGTTTCTATTGCATGTTACATGTTTTAGATTTATAGGGGCTCTATTTCATCTTCTTTTTGTAAGATACAAAGGTGAGCTAGTATTTGAGATCAAGGGGAGGCGATTGCACTTTACCGAGATGGACTTTGCCCTCATTACCGGTCTTAAGATTGGAGATCTAACTGTACTGAAGAATCGTTGCACTAAGAGTACATTAAGAGACAAATACTTCAAAGAATATCCAGTATTAAAGAAGCAAGTGTTTGAGGAATTAGTTGACACCGATAAGCATGAGGACATCATGAAGGTTGCCCTACTCCTAGTTGTGGAACACTTTCTTAGGGGAACCGAACCGAAAACCATGTGCAACATAGATTATATTTACCTGGTGGACTCGCTAGATGATTTCTACAGGTATCCCTGGGGTAGTTTGGGATACTATACAATGTCGCAAAGAGTCGAATCTGCCGTTGCTACATCAAGTTCCCCTCGGTACACTGTGTGTGGTTGCGTCCTTCCTCTACAAGTAAGAACACCTTTTACTTTGTATATGTTTTTCCTCTATAGTCAATTATGAATTTTTAAACTGGTGCAATTTCATTTTAACAGGTATGGGCAGTAGAGATATTACCGGCCCTACAAGACTGTGTTGTTTCGTATGTTCCGCATCAAATTCCACGCTTCATTCAACATCGCGGCTGGAAGGGTTGGAGGTATAAAAGAATACATGTTATCTTCGAGAGTAAAGCTGTAAGTTTATATATGTATATATATCCCCATCATTTACTTTGCTTAACTTGACGTATATGCTTTTTTTATTTAACATTACTGTTTGTTCTTTTGTAGACACCAGTAATAATGAAATTAGAACCAACGCTACGAGAATGGGAAACGGATGTCATTCGCTTGGTGTATGACAGTTTCCAGGTGAGATGTTATGGAAACTGAACTATACTTTCATGTCTGTCATTGTAAACTTATCCTTACTCTTACATATCCATCTATATATTTTGTAACTTACTGAGACCCAGGAAGATGATGAGGTGGGTAATGAGATTAATCATGAGGAGGATGACGAGTCAGATGATAGCGATGAGAAAGGCGTGGAGGAAGAGGGACCGAGGGGGGGTATTCCGAATGTTGTTCTTATGGAGGTATTTCGGAAAGAGAGGGAAGAGTTGAAGATGGAGAGAGAGGAATTGAAAAATGAGATGGACGAAATGAGAAAAGACAGGGCAGAGATGAGAAGGAAAGAAGCACTGTTGGATGACAGGGAAACGTTACTGAAGAGGGAGAAGGATTTGTTCCCTGTGGACAAGGAATGGTTCTTCAAGGATAAAGAAAAGTTGGAAAATGAGAGGGAGGAGTTTAATAAGGAGAAGGAAGGTAGTCGTACACGGAGGGGACGTTTTGTGATGGAGGAGGAGGGTGAGGAGTTGAGGAAGAGAGTGAAAGTAAATGATACTGAAGATAAAGAACTTGGACATGTGGATCTGGACGTGCAATCGTATAGTAATGTTAGAGGTAATGTAGGGAATGAATCCACTTCTCATGTCGTTTATCAAAGGAGAGCCAAAAGGGTACCGAAGCCGTCATATTACAAGATTTCTCCATACTTGTCCTTCTCTGCATTCGATACAACCCCTGGGCCGGATAAGGAAAAGTTAGCGAACGAGAGGGATAAGTTTAATAAGGAGAAAGAAGGTAGTCCTAAACAGAGGCGACATTTTGCGATGGAGGAGGAGGGTGAGGAGTTGAGGAATAGAGTGGAAGTAAATGATATTGAAGATATCGACCTATCACATGCATCCACTTCTCATCCCGTTTATGAAAGGAGAACCAAAAGGATACTGAAGCCGTCATATTACAAGGTTTCTCCATACTTGTCCCTGTCTGTATTCGATACAACCCCTGGGGCGTTTCGTGAACCCGAGCAAGTAACAGCTTTTGCTACTTCTCCGATACCATTTCCTGTACGGATGGATCCTTTCAGGATACTATCCGCACAGGAGGTGAAAGAGGCAGAGGATTGGTATGAGGCAAACAAGGACATGTCAGAGGGGAAATGGTTTAGAACGATATGGATGAAGGATGCCTGGGTTGATAGTGAGGTAAGCATTACTAATTTATTCTCTATATGCATCGATTGTCATGTAATTAATTGCTATATGAATATATGACGAAATCGTACTATCCTATTGATTAGGCTATCGACACATACATCAACTTCTTTGAGAAAAGGCATAACGCCCTCTCAGTTGCATATCCTTAGGATTGCAAGTTATGTCCTACGTATTTTACGGTAAATGTTTATTATGGGAATCCTTATTCTGTTTGAAAATTTTACTTTATTACATGTATTGAACTTTAGTCATGTTTGTAACAACAAAGCTTCAAGGGGTGTTTGCCAGTACTGATTGCATACCGGGCCTCCAATTCGGCGTCATAACGGTCCTCGCTAATAGGCCAAATGACCATAGCCTATGCAATTGCTAGGCAGCGAGATAAACCATACATCAGAGCGATTTGGTGTTACGAACGGGTAATGTACTCGTCACAGAACATCATCTCTTACTATTATATGTTCTATCATGTTTTGAAAAATATATTATTTTGTGAATCATGGATAGATTTATGCACCAATAAATCATGACAATTCACATTGGTTTTTGCTTGTCATATATCCAAGAGAAAGAGAAATCGTTATTGTGGATAGCTCATACATATATCTAACGCTAAGGTTCAAGCATGAAATGAAGAATATGACCGATGCACTCCCCATTCTCTTTCATGCCACTGGAGACAGTACTGCTCTTGAAGGGAAAAAGTAGACCGTCAGATACGATGAATCCGCGCCGAAGCAGGACAATGGTTACGACTGCGGCATATTCGTGATGAAATTCATTGACATTTTGTGTAGCGGTCTCACCTTAGAGGGAATAGACATACAAAAATTCACCTTCGATTGGAGGAAGTCAATAGCATATGATTATTTGTCTGTAGTCAAGAGGTGATATTTGTGCAGTGCATGGGAGAAAATTTTTGTAAGAATGTATTATTCGGAGGTTTACAGTAATCTTGGAGTGCAGAAAATTTTCAAGTATGTGCATTTCAATCCGAGTTCCTTCTTTAATCACGATGGCCTTGGGAGGGTTGATCCGAGGGATGGACTGCAAAAGGGCTGAGTAAAACCATACTGGGTTATCTTGCTAGTATTGAACTCATTATGTCAGTCAGCAAGATAACCCAATATACTTTTAATCAACCCTTTTGCAAGTAACCCATCATTCGGATCAACCCTCTCAAGGCTATCGTGATTAGAGAAAGAACTCGGACCGAAATGTACATACTTAGAAATTTTCTGCATTATCGTCGGAAGTGTAAGTTTCGATGTATAGCATACTTTGTAATTTTAGTGGATGATGAAATGAACTTTGTACTTTGTCCCACATTATTTTCAGTTTGTCTCGATATGCTTGTCGATCATTCTTTAATGCACATGGAACTCAATGCTCGACAATTGCTCTAGATCTTGAATATCATGCACATCGAACTTGATGCTTGACAGCTCGTTTGACTAGACACAACCCGAATGGAGTCAATTGCAAGATGTTGGTTGGATCCACTGCAACTTCTGTACAAAAGCATTTTTCTATGGCTCCGCACCAATAGATTACAAGCCTACTGACACATACATTACACATGCATCTATTGAAATGATTTTATATGCAATCCAAGCTTTCACCTTGGATTTCAAATTCGGCAACAAAGAGGAGTCACCGTATTAAGAAGAGGAGTCATGTGGCCAATAGATTAGTAGCCCAATTTCACATACATTACACATGCAACTCTTTAAATGATTTTATATGTAATTCAAGCTTTCACCTTAGATTTCAAATCCCTTGGATTTGAAACCCCCCAATTATCTTATGGTGCGAAACAAATTTAAGAGAATTGAAATCCCGAAAACCCCCCTAATTTCATGATGCGAAATAACCCTTGATGGCATTTATATATATTTGAGACTTTGGTGAAGTTTAAAATAAACTAATCACTCACTTTTTTTCTTCACTTTAGATTTTCACCCATCATAATCCGCTAATAACTTGGGCCCATATGGAAATATAAATTCAGTCAAAAGATCCAACTATTGTAAAAACTATAACCCAACTCAGACTGGGCTGTAAAATAGAAACAAGAAGGAACAACCACTAACACGGAGACCCCAGTAGTGCCTTAGACCACGCTGGTTCCTGATCTTCTTCAATCGCTCCAAATCATCTCTCAATTTCATATCCAGTGCATTTGAGACAACCTGAGAATACCTCCCATCCTTGTAATCCTTCTTCCTGTTTAAAAACCAGTCTGGAATTTTGAACTGGCGGGGGTTGGCAACAATCACCATGAGGTTCTCTAGTTCTGCCGCCGTTAATTCATTAGCCCTCTTGTTCAAACTCAGTCAGCCTCTTTGCATACGATGTTGGCGAAATGCCTCCCGATACCTTTGATGGAGGCCAGAGCGAACATGATCTCTTGCTTTCCATCGACGTTCGTGTTCAGAACACGAAGAATGTGCTGGAAATCTTCGTGTGCGATCAGAGACATTTTTTCGACATATCCTCGATATAATCGACGTCAATTATCGATCCGATCGATATATCATCGACATAATCGACGTAAGTTATCGATAATATCGACAACATTACCCTCTTCTTTACTTGATGGTATATATCGATATCATTCAAGTCTTAAAACAGAAAGATAAAAAAGAAAACAATACCAAGAATAAGAAAAACTAGGCCATTTCATTACACTATAGTACCTTTGGAGGTGGGATGCGTCAATTTCAAAATGTTATCAGGTATAAATGGCAATGAAACAGGAGTGGTAAAGCCAGCCAAGTGAGAGAAAGTTGAAGTGCTAGAGGGATAAGTTTTCACTTCTGATTTTTGCTTATACAGTTGGACAAGTGGACAAACCATTCACATTGTCATCTATGTGATCTAATACCCTTTCATGTCCTAATAAATACAATGGTATATATTTGGGGAAGAGGGAAAGATCTTCCTTTAGCCATTACAAGTCTCTTGGCACAGGGAAGGAGCTGCTCTCTCGATTTCTGCAGCCTTCTGATAGTATATGAGGACTGTATAACCCTCCATAAATTAGTAAATAAATTATAAAACAAAATACACCAAAAAAAAAAAATATTGATGAATAAATTCAAAAAAAAAATACACAAAAAAAAATTCCACGAATTTAAACGTCGATATAATCTACATATCATCGATATGATATACAATAAGTTGTCGATAGTATCGACATAATATCGATCTTATCTATGTAAGTCATCGATATTATCGACACTATGTCAATAATATCGAATATTTCTGCAAATTGAACATGAAGCTTTGGTGAAATTTCATGATATGTAGCTATATCGGCATACTATCGATATATCGACATATCGATATATCGACATAATGTGGATATTATCGAATTTTGCCAGTATTTGTCCAGCGACCAAACTGAAAAATTCCTTAATTGTCGATATATCGACATATTGTCGATATATCGACGATATGTCGATGATATCCACGAATTAAACCATCTGAAATATAAAGTCGATGTTATCGATATGTCGTCGATATGATCCACATTAGTTACTGATATGATCGACATATCATAGATATAATCGACATAAGTTGTCGATAATATCGACAATATGTCGATATTATCGAATCTGAAGTGCAAATGTCCAGCAAGCTTTTGATGTATTTTCCTAGTGTGTCGATATATCTTCAACTTGTCAATATATCCACATAGCGATATATCGACAATATGTCGATATTATCGAATCTGGAGTACAAATGTCTAGCAAACTTTTCATACATTTACATATTATGTCGATATATCCACGGACTGTCGATATATCGACATAGCGATATATCGACCTATTGTCGATAATATTGAATTGTGTTTGAAAGTATCCAGCGACCAAATCACAAGTATTTAATTTTTCGTCGATATATCGACATGTCCAAGATACTATCGACAACATGTTGTTAATATATCCACAAGTCGTCGATATATCTATTACAAAATTGAACTTTCCAGTAATTTCTGTTGAAATTTTGATATTGTCGATATATCGACAATGTGTCGATATTATCGACGACGATCGGTTTTGAAAAAAAAAACTGCATTAACTACTTTCACCCACCAGTTTTTATTTCACTTCTTCTTCCATTTTTTAGACTTCTTCTTCCAAAACCTTCCCTCCACTTCATCTCAACTGGATTTCTCCACATTAGCAATGGGTCTCTTCAAGGGATTTCTTCTTTGATGATCTCGGTATGTTTATGTTCATTGCAATCAATATGAAATACTGTGTTTGTCAATAACGGAAACCCCTTTTCACCTTCCTTTATTCTATTTTTCAAATTGTCAACCGGATTTTAGCTCACACACCCTGTTAGAAATCAGCCTAACAATGATCCTACACACTGTTAAGTTGATAATGCACACATGTCGGTAGTCTATGTGATTGGTCTTTACAGGTTCTTGTAGCACTGATGGTGGATAAGTTCTTGATCTTCTTGACACGTCCTTGTTTGAAATGGTGGTCATCCATTCCTCTGTCATACAATGTATATGATGATGGTCTTTGATATAAGAATAGAGGAATCTGGTCTAACCTGCCTTTGTTGTTGTAGCTTATGTGAAGAAAATTCGGACATTTGCACTCCAATCATGTGTGTTTGTTGATTGAAATGGTCTCTTCTACCATTCTAGTATACTTTTCAAGAGATTAGACAGAAATTAGTGTTTTCCTTATTTTGTATTCACATTTTGAATGAGTTGAGTGATACAATCCATTTTAATACATTGTGAATGAGGTTTACATTTATTTTTTTCACAACCAAATTGACTGAATTTTTAGTAGATTTAAATTCATAGCATCACTGGTATAGTTTGGATTCATGCTTGTTTTTTTTAGCAGCTGTTGTTCTGCTTTTTTAAATCAAGTTTTTCACAGTTGCATGTACTACATAATTCAGAACTATTAGTGATCTTTCAATATACATGAATGCTAAATGCACTGTAGGAGATCTGGATAGTCTTCACTGATATACATGAATGCTAAACGCACCATTTAAGAAATAGTGGATAGCATATGGACAACTATGCTATTTTGAAGGATTACAAAAGTCACATCCTTTATTTTTTAAAATTTTTTTCTTATTTGAAAGCAGTAGTTGTGAATTTTTACATTCACTTGATTGAATCTGAAATGGATTTTTATGTTTTAATTTTGTTATGATTTTTATTTGTTCTTGCATTAATGAATGGAATGTTGCTTTTCAGATTCTTTTCATTGAAAATAGATTTTTAATATAGTACTTTACATGAGTTTAACTGAATTTTCCTCAGCTTTAGTATAGTATACTTTACATGATTTTTAATATAATGTTTACTGAATTTTCCTCAGCTTTAGTATGAACCACTTACTGATTTTGAGTAAGTTTTATTCCATTATTTACCTTATTTGCCTTATTTTATCATATATTTTAATGTTTGTAATAGACACTATCATCTCAACATTCATAATGCATAAGGATAAAGGAAAAAAGGCTATGGTTGGAGAGTCATCTAAGGGAGAGCGTACAAAACTCCGTTCAAGACGTACATCAGAACGGGCAGAGGAACGGACTTCCCCGACCGAATCGCCGACTAGGCAAGCTCGTACTCAAAGGGGTACTCCAATTCAGGATCCCTCTCCACCAATACAACCAGAACAATTGATTCCATAGGTTCCTCCTCCCCCTGCGAACATGTACGAAAAATATCACGTTCGAAAAATCGTATATGAGAAAAAGGTCGATCGAGCGTGCATCCAGCAATTTGGGATTCCTCAGATTTTGGAGAAGACTGGGTGGAGTAACCTATTAGATTTTGGAGGGACAGTTAGAAATGAGCAAGTGATCATATTTCTATCATACTGTCACTCGCCGGTACTGCACCTCTCTTCATTTCAGGTGACCATTGGAGAGACCGCCACCACCATTGATACTGGGGTAGTTGCACAACTTTTAGGGATTCCAGCCACAGGTCGAGACTTAACGGATCACGACATTGATGACCCAACTTTTCAGATAGAAATGACAAAGTATTTTTGTAATGGGCAGAATGTTCCGTGGCATAAGGGTAATGCACTGAGAGCAACACACCTGGAAGACAAGTACAAGGTGCTACACAATATATTTACCCGGAATGTATATCCAAGGGAGACGAACAAGTCTGACATTAATCCGTATATGTTAGATATTCTATACAACATCTGTCATGGTATTCCTCTGTGTTTGCCCACCATCAATACTCAAATAATTGCTAACAATATAGCGACCACCAGAAAGGATGCCATTCCTTTCCCATACTTATTATGTTTACTCTCCCGTCATGTTGGCCTGATGTCAACCACTGATTGACCCAGACCCATGAAAATGCTTACACAAAACAATATCAAGCGCATGAAACTGGGGTCGAAAGGGGAATCAACATCAGTTAGGCGCAGTGAAGATTTTTTGAGAGAGACAAAAGCAGAGGCAGCAGAGACAGAGGCTGGCTGAGAGACGGATGCGGGCCGAGACAAACGGCGGCCGACAGACATCGACTATCCTACGAGAGGAGAGCGACTGAGGTGCCACGATCCTCGTATGGTCATATTAGTCGAAGGATGTCATACCGTAACCGCAGGGCATACATTGTTAAGCATATGGATGAGCAGGACAGACGACTCACGCGACTGGAGCGGCTTTCTGAGGCCATTTAGAAGGGTATGGAACGGGTCAAGCGTAAGATTGACACCCTTATTGCCACAATCACCTGCCGCCGTATGATGTCGCTCCACCGGATGGCGGTCCGTCCAGCTAGATAGCGGTTTAGTCATGTCTGTTGGCTTGTGCATCAAGTATCTTTTTGGGATGCTAAACCTATCGGATATTATTGTCGAATTGTTTCTTTAAATAGTGACGTTAAATTTACTTTGACTGATGCACGAGACTATGATTTTGGTGCCTAAACTTGAGGTACTTATTTTGATTACAGTATTTAATGTTAGGATGAAATTTATTTATGCACTTCCTCTAGACTGTAAATGGACTCAAGAATCCCAACCATGCCTTCCACCTATTTATATATTTTCTCATGATGTGTGAACTTGCTGTGTTTGTGTTCATTTGGATGCTTATTATCTGATGGCCCTGTTTGATTCCAGTCAATATCCATAATGAAGTGCATATATGATTTCTTCCCTGAATTTGGTAAAGATTCAACTTGTTCGTTTCCCTTACATATTATATATTTTTATTGTACAGAGAGAAATTTTAAAATTGTATTTTATCACAACAAGATTACTTGATACATGCAACATCTCCTATTATGCTCTCGATCTCTTCTCAACAATGACAAATTACCCATCCAAGAACCCTACTAACGAATTTTTTACAGGTTTTCTTGCTTTCGTGATCTATGAATGCCGATTATAGCATTTTATTCTCCATTAGTCAGTTTACATATTTAGGTATGAAGGAGGTCCAACAGTGACTAGGTTAGTGCCCAAAAATGGAGTACTTATAGAGAATCTGTCAGTATGCTAGGTAGTTTCCATTTCTCTTGTGTTACAAACGCAATTTCCCAATTGCTTCTCAATGTGAAATTGTGAAGTTGGATTCGTTCTTGAAAACTTTTAGATAAATTGTTTTTTTTTTAGTCCCAAAGTAGAGCCAGTGATCAAATCTACCTTTGATGGTTACAGTGCCTGCATATTCGCATACGGACAGATAGGCACCGGAAAATGGGTGGAAAGGTGTGGTTGCCCATCGATGAGAACTAAAGGGTTTATTTGAACTTTCAATTAAGTTCATGTAATCGGTTTGTGGAATCCCTAGCAAATAAGAGCGTAAGAAATCTTCTAATTAGAATAATGATCTGTTCTTGCTTGGTCACAGTTACCGAAATCAAATTTACTCCTCTTGCCAAGACTCTTCGATTCGCAACCTCTGGTTTATACCAGGCGAAGTTAATTGCAGGTTCTTGTCTCTTGTACTACTACAATGGTCATAGGATTGGTTGCTAACCTTCTTTTCGAGTTGAACATGAATGTGTCGGAGATCCATTCTAGAAAGCTATAGAGCTATAGAACCAGGGTTGGAAATGAGTTCTGGAAGTCAAAAGGTCTTATTCTTGTGACTTCTGATGTATCTGCACGCGGTGTTGATTATCCAGATGTCACCCTTATTATGCAGATAATATGGTGGATAATTTCTTTTTACAATACAGGGGGGCATTTTGGAATGCATGCATAGATAAGGCTGACAGTTGGTGCATTTTTACATGATATGTTATACATGAAGATCAACTAGGAGCAATATAGAACTTTCAATAGTATGTATCATACAAAGTACAAAAAATACATAAATTACACGATATGCTATACACCGGATATCGGAAACTTGCACGACCGGCGATTATGCCCGTTTTGTTTGCATCGCCCACACTTTACTGTTTTCGATTCCTCTCCACGCGATGAAATTCTAAGCTTTTTGGGTCTCCCAGCTGACCTCCTCTATCTTGGGGGTTTAATATGTGCACAATACTCCTTCATCCCCGCTGAAATTTTCCACTCGCTATTGTCGCGTACTGGATATACCGATTCACTATACGTGGCCAGGTAATTATGAGTCGTGTAGAATGGGGAGTAGTATAAGTAGTGATCCAGATTGGAGTTTATGCAGGCTGATAGGACATGCATGCAAGGGTACCCCTTCACGCCAAACTCACGACATGTACATGAAAACTCACTGAACTTCACCGTATCGTTATAATCTCCAACGACATAGTACTCATTTCGAGAAATAACATGGCAGCGAACATCTCGCGCCTTCTGCACGATATCCTCTAACTGTTTCTCCGCCCATGGTGTCAATGGACCCACAATTGATGCCACAGCTTCTCGTATATTGTAAAACAATTCATGTATCTTCAATATTACAACCTCTATCAATTTCGTAATGGGGTATTCGCGTGCTTCTTTGAAAAGGGCATTAACGCACTCAGAAATGTTCGTCGTGACCAAGTTGAATCTTCTTCCTGGAAAGTGCGAAGATGCCCATCTCTTGTACCTGATTTTCTGTCAGCCATGCATGTATTGGGGGATTGGCTATTTCGATATCATGCATTAGTTTTTCAAATTCGGCCCTCTTGCAAGTCTTCACAGCCATCCAGTCATACATCTCCAACGACTTATCCTTAAAAGTGTCCACCAAGTTTCTGTATATGTGGTACGCACAATACTCATGGATTGCACACGGAAAGACTTAGGGAACCTCTTTCATTAGACCTTTATGTCGGTCGAATATAATGACAAGACTCTCCACAGACCCTAACACATTGTTAAGGTGGGTAAGGAACCAATTCCAACTACTGCTTTTCTCTGATTCCCCGATGTAAAACGCAAGTGGAAATATATGATTGTCCCCATCTAAGGCCTTGGCGATGAATAACACACCCTTATATTTGCCCTTTAAGTGTGTCCCGTCAATAGCCAATACCCTCCGCAATGATTTCTGAAAACTTCGAATGCATTGGCCAAGAGCTAGAAAACATCTCTTGAACCTCCAAGTCTGTTGGTTTTCAGAAACGGCAGTTACTGTCCTTGGGTTGGCCCTCCTCAACCCATGCAAATACAAAGGGGGTTGATTGTAGGAGTCTTCGTAAGACCCCATCACGTTATTAATTGTAAGCTCCCTAGCTTTTCATGGCTTCCAATAACTGATACGAATATTATATTTCTCTTGCATGGTGAAGATAATGTCACGTGGCCTCAACCCTAGGCGTTGTTCAATGCGTCTAATAACCAGATCACACGCTAGCTTACTGCTGGCTTGCCGGTGATCGCTCTTCATCCATGCCATGCCGCACGTGTGTTTTGATGTATAAGTCCGTATTTTGAATATACCCGTATCATTCACTCGAGATGCATGAACCCTCCGTTCGCATGCATCTTCGAAGCACACCACGGTAAATCTGCTCGAACTTGAGTATAGTACTCTATACTGGAAATTATTTCGAATTGCAAATTGACTCAAAACATACTGGCACCGACTCTTCTCCTTAAACATTTTTCCTTCAGCTATATCGGTCGGTTCACATAACAAATCAGTATATTCCAGCATTTTTGCATTGGTGAGTGCATCATCATCAAATGGCGCGAAAACTTGACGAGTCATGAGGTTTGATGTTTCGGGGAGGTCTCGAAGTGGAATGTCGCTTACATGCACAGATGGGATGGTGGATGATGATGACAGATCTGTTATTGATGCTAACGGCCGTGTCTTGTATTCATAATTACTGTTAATGTCAACTGCACCACTGACTTGCCTAGTTACGAAGTTTACTGTTTGTAGCGGTTCGGGTAATTGATCATTGCTTGCTACCACTTGTAATGGAGAAGGATTGTGTTTGAATTCCACGCCATCTCCTCAGCCACACTGTCCACATATGTTGTGGTATTGATGTGTTGGATTGTTTCGATGACTAACGGGATGAATTTTTCCGAATGCTCAAACTGGTAAAATAAGAACTTTTTGACGTCATCGTCGTCTTCGATTTCGATTGGAGGCATTGATTTGTTAGTACATGGATTCAATACTTTCATCATAATATCACAATCTTCTGGTCTGCTCTTAATATGCTTATAAATTATAGATCGAAGCTCCTCGTACGTAGTCTCGAGACGTAGCGTCATTTGTTTTGATGTTCCACCCATGTACGAGTATCGCTTGTTTTCAAATTCTAACTCCCCGCCAAAAGAGCACATGATTCTTGTAGCCATTATCTGAAAACCAATACAATGACACATTATCAGTGAATCATAAATCAATCTAACCATGCCATATGACAAAACTCGATTAAATAATGAAGGACCTTCGTCGTTGATGAATGAAAAATGAGTGGTGCTTGTTTAATTTTGTGACGCTATCTATCATGTCATTGAGCGAGGGAAACATTATCAGTTTAAGTGGGGCACACACGAAATTCAGCAGGACAACTTGAAATTTGAGTGGGTTAAAATAGAAATTCAGTGGGGCAAACAAGAAATTGAGCGGGGTAAGTATGAAATTGAGTGGGGCAAACTAGGAAACGAGCGGGGTAAGCATGAAATTGAGCGGGACAAACTATGAAATGAGCAGGGTAAGCATGAAATTGAGCGGGGCAAACTAGGAAACGAGGGGGGTAGGCATGAAATTGAGCGGGACAAACTAGGAAATAAGCGGGGCAAACTAGGAAATGAGCAGGGCAAGCATGAAATTGAGCGGGGCAAACATGAAATTGAGTGGGGCAAACTAGCAAATGAGTAGGGCAAGCATGAAATGAGGGGGGCAAGCATGAAATCAGCGGGGCAAACTAAAAAATCATAATGCCCACTGTTTCCCGTGGTATGATTCACTTGATATTTTGATATGCTTCAATTTGGGGCTCAACCTCTAAAATTAGATGGACGGTGTGGATATACTACATACATTCAATGTGGGCCCATCTAAGTGTAGGTTATAGGTTTAGGTTACAAATGTCGGTTATGGGTTTAGGTTTAAGTTAGGTTATAGGTTAAGGTTTAGGGAATTGAGAATAGGTTAAGGTTTAGGTTTAGGAAATCGGGTTCGCGACTGGGTTTAGGTTTGAGTTTTCAAGTTTAGGTTTAAGTTAAGGAGTTGATATTAGAATTAGGTGTATGTTTAGGTTTAGGGATTTGAGAATACATTTAGGTTTTAGGTTTAGGTTATAAGTTTAAGTTTAGGTTACAAGTGTCGGTTATAGGTTTAGGTTTAAGTTAGGTTATAGGTTAAGGTTTAGGGAACTGAGAATAGGTTAAGGTTTAGGTTTAGGAAATCGGGTTCGGGACCGGGTTTAGGTTCGGGTTTTCAAGTTTAGTTTAGGTTAAGGAGTTGATATTAGGATTATGTGTAGAATTAAGTTTAGGGATTTGAGAATACATTTAGGTTTTAGGTTTAGGTTATAGGTTATAAGTGTCGGTTATAGGTTTAAGTTTAAGTTAGGTTATAGGTTAAGGTTTAGGGAACTGAGAATAGATTAAGGTTTAGGTTTAGGAAATTGGGTTCCAGACCGGGTTTAGGTTTGGGTTTTCAAGTTTAGGTTTAGGTTGAGGAGTTGATATTAGGATTAGGTGTAGGTTTAAGTTTAGAGATTTGAGAATATATTTAAGTTTTAGGTTTAAGTTAGGTTATAGGTTAATGTTTAGGGAATTGAGAATAAGTTAAGGTTAAGGTTTAGGTTTAGGGATTTGAGAATACATTTAGGTTTTAGGTTACAAGTGTACGATATAGGTTTAGGTTTAAGTTATATTATAGGTTAAATTTTTTTTAAAAAAGGTTTAGAGAATTGAGAATAAGTTAAGGTTTAGGTTTAGAGATTTGAGAATACATTTAGGTTTTAGGTTTAGGTTTAGGTTTAGGTTTAGGTTCTGAGCGGGGGGCAAACTAAAAAATTAGTGGGGCAAACATGAAATTGAGTGGGGGAAATATGAAATTGAGTGAGGCAAACTAAAAATTGAGGGGGGCAGGCATGAAATTGAGCGGGGCAAACATGAAATTGAACGGGGCAAACTAAGAAATTAGCGGGGCAAGCATGAAATTGAGCGGGGCAAACTAGGAAATGAGCGGGGCAAGCATGAAATTGAGCGGGGCAAACTAGGAAATGAGTGGGGCAAACGGGATATTGAATGGGCAAACCGTAAATTAAGCGAGCATAGTATAATATTGAGCTAGGAAAACAGTAGATTGAGCAATTCCAACATTATATTTATCGAGGCAAACATTAAATTGACCTTATATACCATAGAATTAAGCTTGACAAACATTAAATTGAGCGATCCTATCATGAAATTTATCGCGGCAAACATTAAATTGTCCTTATCTACCATGAAATTAATCTGGGCAAACATTAAATTGAACAATCTTAATATGAAATTTATTACGGCAAACATTAAATTGACCTTATCTACCATGAAATTAAGCTAGGCAAACATTAAATTGACCAATCCAAGTATGATATTTATCCGAGTGAAACATTAAATTGACCTTATATCCATGGAAATAAGCTGGGCAAACATTAAATTGAGCGATCCCAGCATGAAATTTATCACTTATAACATCGCGGCAAACATTAACTTGTCCTTATCTACCATGAAATTAAGCTGGACAAACATTAAATTGAGCAATCCTAGTATGAAATTTATTGCGGCAAACATTAAATTGACCTTATCTACTATGAAATTAAGCTGGACAAATATTAAATTGAGTAATCCTAGCATGAAATTTATCGCGTTAAACATTAGATTGACCTTATCTACCATGAAATTAAGCTGGGCAAACATTAAATTGACCGATCCTAGTATGATATTTATCGAGACAAACATTGGATTGACCTTATTTACCATGAAATTAAACTGGGCAAATATTAAATTGAGCGATCCTAGCATGAAATTGAGTAGGATAAACATGGAATTCAGCGAGCCTAGCATCAGATTAAGTGAGCCCTAACATAAAATTGAGCGAGTTTGACATGGATTTAATCGATCAACACATAAAATTAACTAAGCCTAACGCATGAAACTGACTAAGCCTAACACATGGAATTGACCAAACTTCGCATGTAATGCCATTGTACGAGTGTAGCTTTTTTTTTTTTCAAGATTTATACCTCCGGCTGCTACAGTACTGGTCAAATGTAGGTTGAAGAGATGTGTTTTGGAGTGAGGGAATATTTTGAATTTTTTCAAAGAGATACAACCAATTCGTTGGATTTCACGTAACCCACGCCAAGATGGAATATAGAAAATGTATAATAATGATATCTAGATAGATATCTAAATGCTTCACAGAGATTTTAGTTAGGAAAATGAGAAGAAAACCCTTCGTACTTCAGTTCTTCGTTGGAAGAGAGTGCAGGGGAAGCACCTGCTGTTCACTCCCCAAGTATAGGGTTGTGATGTAGTAATAAACTCGGTGAGACCAAGGTCGAATCCACAGGGACTGAAACCTGCACGTTATCTTAAAATAACTAGAACTAGAACTAGAATAAGATGAAATCTAAATTAGGTGAATTCAAGGAATAATGGTGAAATAGTAAACTAAAATATGTAGAATTCAAAGGTAGGGAACTAGGGTGCCAAGGATCCACTTGTAGAGCTCAGGGAGATCTACGCTTGATTCAAGAACACAACTGGACTTCGACTCCCATCTTTATCCAGTTGGAAAATATAACCTGTAAATCAATTCTGAACTTTATTTAATCTAGTTTTCAAGAGATCAGATATGTGTAAATTAGAATAGATTCCATCACAAAATCATGCCCATGAGACAAGACAAACAACAGGATTAAACCAATCCACAGTAAATCTGAGTGATGTATGAATGTCAGGAAGAGTTCCGTCATTCCACCATGTCCAAGGGGCGATGGTGAACAACAGGACGTCCTGATTTCATAATCAAATAATGGAAAAGAAATACTCAAAGCCATCACAGATCTACTGTAATTTAAATCACAATAAACCATTAATGACCAAAAGAATTTCTTAAATCAAACTAGAGTCAATCAGTTCAATTTAAATCAAACCCGTAGAAGCTCCCATCACGCCACAAGCTTCACCTCTTAGCCCTAGCTAAGAGGTTACCCCGCCATGATGCGGTTATAACTCTCAAAAATTATGAAAAACAAAAAGAAAAATAAGAAAATACAAGAAAAGAACTCTGTCTCTCTCCTCCTGACGTCCCAGCCATCCGGATCCCCTCTCCTCTCAGCTATCTTTGACTCTTTATAAACTGCTAGGCTGGTGGAGAAGTTTATGAAGTCGGTGGAAGAGAAGCGGCCGTTTTACGCATTCACGACTTTTGATCTTACATTGATGTGCTTGGTGGAGGTCATGCTTGATGTTTATTTGAGAAATCCATTCCGTCCATTAGATGCGGGACGAAAACTAAACATGGATAGTTTTGATTTGTCTGTGATGCGGTCCAGAAAAGATATCACCTTAAGATTGTTTTGAACGTCGCAGGACAACCTGTTTGTGGCTTCTGTATCGCACACGTGTACATGTATGGATGCAAAATTTCAGCAAGGTTTTGATGGGTTCGATCCACTCTACAAGATGGACGGTTCGGATTTTCCGTACGAGTGACGTGTGGGGCCCACTGGCGTCCGCAAAACGCCTGGGACGCTAACGCAGTATGCGGATGTCTTCCGCAAGCCATTGGTGGGATCCACTCCATTGATAATTTGGTAAATCCAGTCATCCATTGGATGAAGAACGAAAAATCGGTGGGAATTGACCGGTTTGGGGTAGATTTGGTGTGGCCCACGCGGTTTTTACGCCTCGCCGTTTTGGTCTAACGTTTGAGCAGACTACTCGTAATATTTTGTAATGCCACCCAGCGTAGTAAGAGACTTCCAATTCTAGATTGACCGTTGAAACACGGTGGTGGCCCACAAAACCCAACCGCAAGAAAACTACTTTTGGAAACGGAAGTTTCCGTTTATGAGGAAGAAAGCTCGGTCAAACCGAGTTTGACCGGTTTAAGAGATCCTGTGCACCGCAAGTTTACATGTGCTGAGTGTGCATGCCTCCCAGGTTAGGGCCCATCGTGATGTTCCTGATAAATAAGCTCCGTCCATCCCTTTTATCATATTATTTAACCCGTCGAGACCAATTTTGAAGCATATCCAGATAGCATGTGGGTCTCACTTAGTGAATTAAGGGGCTGAGAAAACTTCCATAGGTGTTCAATGGCTGAAAATTGACGTGTACGGTTAATTCATGGTCCTCAGGTCATGTATGAAGTTTCGAGTCTATCAGATGGTGGGAACCCTGTGATCTTGCATTCTGGTGGATTTTCGGGCCCGTTAAATGCGAACGGCTTGATTTCCTCTGATCTTTGGCGTGCAAATCCATCAATTTTGGTCCTCTTGAGTCTGTCCCTTGCCTTTGGTGTCATCAGAGCGTTAAATCCATGCTTTAAGCTCCCTTTTTCAGTCCATACTCATAAATACACTCTGCATCACAAGCACGAATAAAGCGGACCATTAAACGGTATTATGTCTGTAAATCCAGGCAATAATCAGGGTCTGATGTGCAATATTTGACCCTCAACACCTGCTCATTTTTTTTTTCTATCAAGGGAAATGAAAGCAATGCTGACAAGCAGCAGCAGTGAAAAGAGCAAAAAGAAGGGGTATTTTCGTCCAGAAATTCGAAGTCGGCACGTGGAGGTCTAAGTTGGAAAAGAAGGTTTTTCTTCTTTCATAAAAACAGCTGGCTAAAAGGTGGGGTCCACAGTCCTAAATTGTTAAATTGTGAGAGCTACGGAGGCATCCGGGAGGAAAACCTCACCGTGGAAATTTTCTGTTGAAATGTGGGCCCACCATGTTGTATACGCCACAAACCCTGTCATCAGGTGCGCCCCGCCAGGATAAAGGGACGCAGGCAATTTCAAAACTCACGTGGGGACGAATACATGCGTTTTAGGTTCGATTGCACATTTCTCCCTGCTGTGTTTCCTAACAGAGCTTTGGTTCGGAATTCTTCTTGAGATGTGCGGTGGATATGAGGAGGCTCACCAGACTCACGGTGTGGATGTTATATAAACATCATCGGTGGCCCAAACAGTTCGAATGAAGAATTTCACATTCCTGCAACAGAGAGATGCGGTTAGGCCAGTGGTTGGTGTTATGTGAGCCACGCCATGATGCATACGTTTTATCCACGTCGTCCATATATGTTTTCAGATAATTTTAAGGCTTGAACCCAAAGATTAGCATATCTAAATCTCAGGTGGACCACACCATAGAAAAACAGTAGTGATTGTGTCCACCATTAAAATCATAAGCCCATTGTAATATTTATTTGACATCCAATCTATTTATTAGGCCATACATATTTGGATCAAGGGAAAAAATAAATACCAGAATGATTCAAAACTTCTGTGTTCCCAAAAAGCTTTTCAACGGTGAGCGTTCAATCAACACTGTTTTATGTGATGCGGTCCAACTGAGATTTGGATATAATTCATTTACTGGTTCATACCATAAAATAATCTTTAAAACGGGTGGACGGCATGAATGAAACACATACATTATGGTGGGGCCCACAGAACACCGACCACTAGGCATTTGGTAGGATTCGGATTGCGTACTGAGTAACTCAGTACCCTAAGCGTACTGAGTAAACTTTGTGGGGCCCACCTTCATTCATGCATTTTATCCAACCCATTCATCCATTTTATCATATAATCTTAGGGCTTTAACCAAAACATGAAGCCTATAAAAAGATCAAGTGGACCACACCAACGTTTTTGGGGCCACGTTTTAGATCAAGCTTATATTTGAATTGAACTTTTAAAAATAAACATCACTACCATTTCAACGGTGAAAAATTCTTTCATGTAGGGTCCAGTTGAGTGTGCCTTAAGTTTTAGATCAAGCTTATATTTGTTTTTGTCCCTTCATCCATATCTGTTTGATCTTATGAACAGGTTGGATTAAAAATAAACATCACTGCGTGCCTTAGAAAGGTTTCAACGGTGGAAATCAATATTTCCACTGTTTCATGTGGTATGGTCCAGTTGAGGTGTGGATATACTTAAATTTTGGTCTCAACGCCTACAATGATCTTTAAAAACGGATGGACGGCGTGGATGAACCACATGCATTCACGGTGGGTCCAACAGAGTTTACTCAGTACGATAAGAGCGTACTGAGTAATTCAGTACGCAATCCAAACCATTTGGTAGTGGCAGGGTCACAGGCCAATCCCCGTCCGCAACGGGAAGAAGTATTTTCTACGAATCAACAGCTTTCAGTTTAAAAAACCCTACGAAGAAATCAATTGGCCACATCGGGCGGAAAATTCACAAAGATCAACGGCTAGGATCATCCATCACCGCAAGTATGGAGCCGGTGCCCGTCCATATCACAGACTACCCAAATTGCAAACGTGGACAGTGGAGATTATGGAGAAAATGAGAGCGGTTATCTGTACCACACATTCTGATATCCACAACCCATTTCTATAATTTTGGTAATAGACTGGCACTAAAACTAGACTTATCCGATATCAAAGTAGACAAAAGAGGTCCATTCTTTCATCTAAGCAGGGGTGTGTAAATATCATTTCCTCTATTAAAGCCGTCTGCATCCTTTCAAACCTCAGAAAGACACTTCACGAGCGGAGATAAGTAGAAAAAGGGTATTTTTTTGTCCGATTTTTCTTCTTCTCTGAATTCTCTGCAAAAATGTCGAAATTTCTCGAAGTGGATGGATTTTTATTCATAAATTACACCAAAATCGGTTTCCATTTCGATTTTTATGCTGTTTCTTGATCTACATCTGCGGGAATTTCAGATCGTTTTGGAGCTGATTTCTACAGTGGAGATAAATATCTTCTCGAGGAGCTTCGATTCCCATGGATCGCGCTGAGCTGACGACGGAACAGGTCAGTGGTCGGATCGTGTTCCTTTCTTTGTTTTTTCATTGCTTGCTTGAAATGTCGATGGTGATTTCTAGGGTTTGGTGGTTTTCTTTTTGTTTTAAGATATTCTAGGGTTTTTGGGATTTTTTTTTTTTTTTTTGTTTTCTTTGACTTGATGCCGCTGAACAAGAATCGCATTTGTTTTTATTTTGATTTTTTTCTTTCTGAAGTTTGATTTGTCGTCTTTTTCTAAGTTTGATTTCAACTTTACGAATTATCTTGTTATGGTTGGATTAGATCTGATATTTTCACAGCACTTCGGTCCTTTGAGTTACTCTGGAAGAGTATGGTGCATCGTGCTCACATACATATCCACCATACATGTTGCACGCATTTACATCTAGGGCATGTTTGGAATACACTACCACGGCGCAAATCCGGGATTAAGTACATCAAAGGGGTGTTTAGATAAGCGAGGGAAGGCAAACTATTGAAACTGTTGAAAATATGGGCCCCATTGTGCATCGTGCTCACATACATATCCGCCATACACGTTGCACGCATTTACATCTAGGGCATGTTTGGAATACATTACCACGGCACAAATACAGGCAAATCCTGGATTAAGTTCATCAAAGGGGTGTTTGGTTAAGCAAGGGAAGGCGAACTATTGAAACTGTTGAAAATATGGGCCCCATTGTGGATGGGCTGTAGGCCCATAGCCTAAAATTCACGGTGATTAGATGGCCCTTATTGTCTGATTGGTCATATTTGAATGGCTGGTTAGAAGGAAAAATGGTCCAGGCTCCAAATTCAATGGGCAGTCTAACAGTCAAAATCATTTGGTTTAGTGTGACTTTCGGGTTATTCAATGTTCACAGCTGGGCCTGCTCTCTTTACCCTTGCTCGTCCAAGCTACTTACGCATTACCTGGATGAGATCAGGGCTAGCTGTCAGGCAGGACTATGAATATGGATATGCCCTGGCCCAAAAATCAGGCCAATGTAGCAACCTTAACCACTGGTTTGAATGATCCGTACTCAATGCGCAAACTTGGTGATTAAGATAGGCTGGCCCACCTGATGTGTGTGGATCTCACGCACGTGTTCCACGGTACAAGGATGAGCAGTAGGTAGGCAAGTGGGGGCAAGAGCAAGGTTTCAAATACATGTATCAGCTGGCTCCGTAACCAGTAAGTTCAGATAGTAGTCCATGTGTAGTGCAAATTCTGACTACTTTGGTGAGCTAGATTTAGAAAACCGCATGTCTCAGATGGTAGTCTATGTGTCATACGTATCGATGATAATTCTGGCTGCTTTGGTGAGCTAGATTTAGACAACTGCATGTATCAGATGGTATTGAAAGCATGGGCTAGATAGTAAGATTTCTCTTAATGAACGCTGCTTATGTGAAGCTAGAACCTTATATATTGGTGGCTTTCAACATTTTTTGTCCATTGCATGCATGGCGGTGATTTTATCATGGGCTCAACATTTCTGAATCTGATTAGTTTTCCACTACTGCATCAGTCTTGTTTCGTTTTCTAGTCCCACTTGCTTTGCTAAGGGTTAAATTAGTTCAACTGTCAATAGCTCCAAAGACTATTGCTATATGGGCTTATCTAGGTGATGCCATTAGCACGAGTAAGCCATGAATGCTTCTCTTCTGATTAACATCTTGTTGTGCTCTTCTATATGGGCTAAGGGTTGTATTATTGAATGGGCGGTCAATGTTCCCATGCTTAAGGACTATGATTTTCGTTTCCTAGGAGGTTAGTGTGGCTGCCCTCTCAGCAGGCGCTCTATGCTTTTCCTTTCTTTTTGTATTTTCCTTTCTTTTTAATATAAGTTGCAGTTAACCTTCAAAAAAAAATCTTGTTGTGCTCTTCTAGGTTCTCAAGAGGGACATCCCCTGGGAGACTTACATGACAACTAAGCTTATTACAGGAACATGCCTTCAGCTGCTAAGGCGTTATGATAACAGATCTGAAAGCTACCGAGCACAATTGCTTGATGATGTAAGTTTTATTTCATGGTTATTCTAGGACTAGAGTAGCCTGCACATCACCAATCACCATGTTCATCTTCAAACTATTCATGATCATAGCCAAATAATTAGAGTTCAAGATTTGTTTCTTGTGCTTCTCATTTTGTTTTTCCCTAGATGCCATCTTAATTCCTTCTTTGTCTTTCCTTTCTTTTCCGGTTGCCTTTTAATTGTGTAAAATCACATCACGATATGTTGAATGAGGGATGAAGAAAATATTGGGAGAGAAAATCTGTAGAGGGATTAAGCTCCTCTCTCTCATCTAATATCATCTTATTATGAAGCCCCAAACATAAAGAGAGGGTGCTGAAGGACCACCAAAGGAAAAGAGACAAACACCGACAATAATACCCACTACTCTGCAAAAACAAGTGTGCTCGTTCACACACAAAATCTCCTTCTCTCCCTCTCAAGCTGGAGCATAGATGCCAAACATCCCTAGCTTGCACACAAGCGCGTACAGCTGAGATGAAGAGATCGTTGGAGAATATCTATTAACTGACCATTAGACTGCACATAATATGGTGTACAAAGCAACTGGGAAGGGATATTCTCACATAGAAAAGCGACAATAAACTTGAATGTGCTTTGTTCTCTTGTCATAATATAATAGAGCTAGAGTGGATTTGTGGCACTGTTCGTATGATATGTGGCACCTGAGTCAATAATCCAGGAGGTGGAAGGATTGGAGTAAGACTGGAATGCATGATTAGCAGAAATAGTTGATTGCTCGCTCAATGCACTGGCTGAATAAGATACACAAAGATTTGCTAGCTCTTCATGAAGGTTACTGTTAGTTTGATCTCAAGGGTCTGGCACTCTGGGAGCTAGCTCCCCCTCAATCTCAACACTATTAGCATCACCTTTAGGTTTGGGATGTGAGGATGAAGAATCCAACAATGCTCATGTACATGTTTATGGGGACCAAAACGCATGCAAAGGACTTTATCCATATAACTGTTTTTAGGAAAGGAGTGTGATTGTTCCGGGGCTCCACCTTAAGATGGTTTTGACCAACGATAAGAGCTAATCTCTTTAGAAGTGTGGAACCTTGTATATTGGAAGTACCACATCGATGAGTTGATTCTTCTTTAACATAGTTAAGCACTGATTCCAGGAGGATAAAGATTCCCTACCCCAAACTTGGACATGTTGAAGCTCAAAATCATAATGGAGCCCAACAAGAGAGTTTGAAGGTTCAACTTTGTTCCACTTTCTTCATAGGTTCTTCAAGAATGGAAGCAATGGGCTGTGAACAATCAGAGTTCTTCTCACTTCTGTGGAAGTGGAACAAAATACTCCTTCACGGATTACTCACCCTGTTGCACTTGCACATTGGCGATCTCCCGATGCAACTGATATGCACATGCAAGACCAATTAGGATGAGAATTTCTTGGCACTGTATAACGTATTTCCTTTGCTGTTTTTAGAAATGAGCCATGAATACTATGTTGCATTGAGTGAAGAAGCCATGACATAACTGTCAGATCTTCACTTCCGCAATATGGGATGGGTCACTTGCAGTTACCTCCTGACTTCTAGGTACGTGTCCTAGCTTTTTTCTACTGCCAATGAACATCTTGGCTGACTGGGACCACTCTAGATAAATCCTTCCAGCAAGCTTCACTATAGTAATCATTAACCCTGGATGGTGATCTTGTTGACTTGATCCCATTGATGCAAGGTTTTTCTGATCACCAGACATTAAAATGTCCCCCATAATGATGACCCGTGAGGGTCTTACGTTCACTACTTGTTCTTGAATCATACTGATAAATGATAATGCATATACAACTTAGAATAATAAGCTCAACAGATCTTATTGCATGTTGTCCAAATCTACAAGAAGGCCCGAAGATCACCCAAAGTTTGATAGCATCTTACAAATTGATTAACGGATCTCCTCAGTTGGTAAGACAGACAATGGCGGTAGGTAAGCCGGCTTGCTGGTGTGCCGGATGTTATGGATGACGATGCTGGTAGGCAGGTTGGCTCATTGGTGTGCTGGCTGGTGTCACTTGACACCGGTAGGTGCGTTGACTGGTATGCCGGCTGTTGCATGTAGGCAAGCGGCGAGCGGGTGCGTCGGCTCTAGAGAAGGGGAAAAGATGAAAAAAAAGAAAAGACGGGAAAGGGAAGGAGGAGAAAAGGGAGAAGGGAGAAGAAGAGGGATCTAATCTCTTTACTCTGATACCATGTAAAATCAGATGGTGAGATGTGGAAAGAGGGAAAAGAGAAGAAGAAAATATTGAGAGAGAAAAGATGTAGAGAGATCAAGCTTCTCTCTCTCTCATTTAATATTATTTTATTATGAAGCCATAAAAACAAAAAGAGACGGTGTCTTGAAGGACCACCAAAGAAAAAGATACAACAACAATAAAACTACACCAACAATAAAACCCACTTACACACATGCAAGTATGCTCGTAGACATGCATGTGTACACGCACACAATCTCCTACTAACTGCAACTGAAACTGCTGGCCATGTCTATTTGAGCCACAAACATGACAATTGACATTTCAAGGGTACATGCGGAGTCTATGTTCAGGTTTCCCCAATTATTTCTTGGTTTCACAGTAGTTGCCTTGTTCACTCTGCTATGTCCTTGTGCTATAAATATTCCAGCTTGTATTTGTAGTTTAGCTGAGTTCTTCTCATTGTCAATAATGCTACCACGCTTCTTAGTGGTGCGTAATGAATTTTCCTTTCTTGATGAATATTTAGTGAGCATCCTTATTATCAGGTGTTTATTGTCGATCCTTTGTTGCATACCCGTTCTAAGGTTCCATTCATAGCCCTTTATGGGTTCCCAGAGGAACAAAGAAACATCCATTAGGGAATCATCATGAAATATTTTGACGTTTTTATTTTATTTTATTTTATAGTGATGACAATGTCAATGATTTTGACAGGATGGCCCAGCTTACATCCGGGTTTTTGTGAGCATTTTACGGGATATAACGAAAGAAGAAACAGTAGAATATGTTCTTGCTCTCATTGATGAAATGCTCACAGGTAACTGGGTAACAATTTCATATATATATATATATTTTTGACAGATAACGATATATTTAATTGAAAAAAGAGGTTACAAAAACAGGGGACTGATCAGCTGAGATAGCCAATCAGATGCACCCTAAGAAAGACAGATTACTTCAATTTCATTTTTTAAAGTGTCATCTGTTTAAGTTATTTGATGTATTGTTCATTTCTCTTGGCAGCTAATCCCAAACGAGCAAGACTTTTCCACGACAAATCTCTTGCAAATGAGGATACTTATGAACCTTTCTTAAGTTAAGTTTTTATTTGACATCATTAGATGTAATATAATAGATTATATATCGTTGGATGATTGAATTTATCAAATATCCAACTTGATACTGATTAAAAAATCCAGTTTGGTGTGTGTGACAACTGAGAAAATTGTCATTTTTAATGACAAAAAATTACTTTTTGCCTCTCTCCAACCAGGTCTTCTTCATTTTTTAACTAGGCTTTGTCCTCAATTCTCTTCATTTGGATTGCCAATAAACTAACCTGAAAGCCCATTTTTGAACACAGGCCTTCATAAACAAGATGTCCCTCTTTAGTGTTTTATTTATTATTATTATTATTATTATTATTATTATTTTATAATTTCTTGTGCACGAGGCATCCTTCTAGAGGTGAAAGAAGGAAATGTCTTATGAGTTATGAGTTATGACTGCATAGCTAATAACTTTTCAATTTTACATTTCGTCTATTTTTTCTCTAAAAAAACTTCTAATTATTAGAAATGATGCCAATAATGTTTATTTCTTTAAACTGTAATGCTTGAGGTGATTTACACTTCTTGGTGCTTTTCAGATTGCTCTGGAGGGGTAACTGGTTCATACAAGAGAAGAGCTGTAAAATATTGTCACATATAATAAGGTACTTAAAATTTCTTATTTGCACAACATTTTTTCAGAACCTCTAGAAGATTAACAACATATCCTACCTACTTTGATTATAGTGCTAGACCAAAGGCTCGGGAAGGCATCATTTCAAATGGAGAAGCCTCGTATTCAAAAAGCAAACTTACTACCATTGATGATGTATTGAAAGGTTTGGTGGAGTGGCTTTGTGCGCAGGTCAGCATATCTTAAAATTATATGTTCAATGATAGTGTTAGACAGCTTAGTAGTTGTTTTCTGGGTTTGCCTAGTGATATCAAGGTGGAACTGATGGTTTTAAAAAAGTATAAAAGCGGGAGTGCCTTGGATTTGTCTATAAAGATCACCACCACCACCACGACAATAGCCTTGGATCTTTATATAAAATCATAACCACCACCATCATGGTCTTGACTCAGCTATGTGGGGTTGGCTTCATGAATCTTCTTTCGCCAATTTTCCTAATCTAATTGCCCTATCCTTGGTAAGTGAACAAGTCGCCTTCATATCCCTTCTCACCATTGCAATCAAAATCCTTTTAGGTCTTCCTCTCATCCTCTTTTCAACCCCTTGAAACCACAATTGTCCCCCCTTACCAGATCCTTTTCTGCTCTTCATTGAATATGGTTGAACCATCTCAATCTGCTTTCTGTCTTTTTATATGTTACTATGACTAACCCCAAGTATGCTTCGGATAACCTCATTCTTAGCCTTCCCACACAACCATCTCAATATTCTCATCTCTAAAACGCTCGACCTTTGCTCATTCTGCCTTTTAATTGCCCAGCACTTTTCATCATGCAATGCAACATAAATGGTTGGACAACCATGCCATACAATTTTCAAAAAAAAAACAAAAAAAACCTGTGCCATACAATTTTCCTTAAGTTTCATAGGCCTGAGAAAAATAACTATGTTACAACTTAACCAATTGAATAACTGTGTTATAAGATGAATGAGTTACAACTTTACCTAGTTCTAATTCCATTGGAAACATTGTTAACAATCTTCCCAGTCTTTTGAATAATAGATGTAAGGTAAAGAAAGAATCATTGAAGAATCTCTTGACCATTGATTTTAACTAAAGACCACCTCTTCAGATAACTACTACTAAAGTTACATTCCAAATACACTCTTGATTCTGTTAAGTTTTAAGTAATGTTGGTCGACTCAGTGAGTTTGACTTGTGATTCGCCGGAGTCGACCTGGTTTGTATGCCCCATTGAGTCAAAATTGATGCAGACTCTGTGGGGTTGGAAATAGTACATGAATCGAGTGAGTGTTCATATGACTTGATGGCTTGGATGAGTCACAAACCCACGCAAGATACATGCACTCCTTTTCTTCTCCTTTTCCCTTCTACTTTCTTCCCATTTTCATTCTTCCTTCTCCTCCATCCATGGTCACTATTGCTGTTGCTGCTGTGGGTGCAGCTTTCAGTCCAATGACTGCTCATTTTCAATCCTAAAGAAAATAAAGCCTAGATTAGCCTCCTCTCTCCATGCTCATGACACCATCCCAGTGTTTTAAATAGCGGTAGCGTGTTGTGTAGTGTTCAACCGCTACACGATACTTCTATTTTTTAATTTAAAAAAGAAAAAGAAAAATATGATAAATAGTAAGAAAAAAAGCATATATATATATGTCACATTCTTCAAATTAAAAATCCCACAGGTAAAAGCATCAAGTACAATACAAATGTCACATTCCTCAAAAATCAAAATCTCAAATTCTCAATTAATAGTCTCTAGATTGTAGTGTCTAAAGTTCAGCTACATCTAATAGATCATCATCATCATCATCATCCTTATTCACTTTGTCACCAGGTCTAAGCATTTCATCATCAACATCTGCATGTAACATCATCCACACCATGAACAATCATTCCTATATCTCCTTCCTCTCTTATAGGAGTAAGAAATCTTCCCATAGGACCACCTACACATTAAAAAAGAGATTCATTGGTCTTTTACTTTCTTTGTTAAAAATGTTCATGTAACTTAGTCTACAACTAGAAACACTTACTTAAATTAGTTGCCTTCGTTTTGTTTGAGGAAGGCGGGGGGCAAACTCCTTCAGAAATATTAGATGTTGATGGTGCATTGCTATAAGCTAGATCATCAGACTCCGGAATAGTTGCAATGACACTAATATCAAAGGCCATATTTTGATCTTCGAGCCACGATGGATCAGTTGGGAGAACACGGTCTTCTTTCTCAGCAATCCATTCATCATCTGAAGCAATGTGGTCCACCAATATAGGATCCATTGCTGTTCTCCTCTTCATGCTTCTCTCTCAGTTTCATATTTTACATCACATATACTAGAGGGTTGAGCTTTTGTTGCTCTAGCCGATTTCTCTTCTGTGTGGATCTGATCATATGATGACCTATGTTGGTCAATTATTAAACACTTGTTAATCTACTAAATAAAAATTAGCCAATTTTAAATATCGAATGGTACAAAAGTCACCAGCTCAAAACTACTCCAATTTCTCTCACAGCCTGAAGCATTGCATGTGAGGCTTAAAACTCGTATTGCAAACTTCCTAAGCTGTGGAGTTCTATCTCCAAAGCGTTCCCACCAATCAGCTACACAAATTAGTTATAATTTATAAATTAATGAAATGCTTTCACCAATTATAGAAATATAATTTACATAAAAATGAAAATATCAAAATATAAAATTATAAATTACTCGGGGAACGCTTTGTCATGGTTTCGAGTGCCAGGCGAGAGCCAAAATCCCCTCTTCTCATATTCATCCAACTGAATATAAGCATCAACATGCTCTTCACAGGGGATCATCCTATCCATGCACTCCAACAACCCCCATTTTATCTCAGGGGTGTAGAGAACTTATCTGAGTACTGTATTTGAGGATTCAAATAGTACTCGACTGCATGTAGAAGACAGTGAAGTTGAGGAGTCCATCTGTCATCTATTTTGTTCCAAATTGGAACATATCTCTTAAACTTCTCCTTTGCCGAGTCCAATTCACAAATGAACTCCATTGCTGGCCTCTCTTCCGAATCTACTTCTCTTAAAACGCTTATTAAAGGCATGGTGCTCTTAAGACATAAGGCAACATTCGGCCAAAACTTCTGATCAAACATTATAATAGCCCGTACCTTTATTCCTTCAGGTTTTTTTAGCTCAAGAACATGAACACCATTGTTCCGATGCGAACATGGCTATAAGACCATTCTTTTACCTGTAAATATTTCGGAGGGTAAGGTACATTGATCCGATGCGAACATGGCTATAAGAATACATTTTCATTTTTCTGATATCCTCTAACATTAGATCTATGCAATGTGTAGTACACAGTCCAATATATCCTTTTCCTATTATCCATCAACTTCTTCCTAGCACTCACATAGATTGAATGGTTATCCGTGATAGCCGGACCACATTTTCTTCCCCAATTTCTTCCACAATTTCGTCAAGATATTTAAATAACAAATTTTCATCTTTTATTGAATCTGAAGTATCAATAGACTTGTAAAACATTGTTCCGATCGAAGAATTATTCAAAAAGTTAATAATGCTTCTATTCTTTCCATCCATCCAACCATCAGACATAATTGAACATCTATAAGTTTTTCATGAATCTTTGTATGCTTTCATTAAACTATCAGTATTAGCAACCTTCTCTTTTAGCATCCATGTTCTCATCTCATGCATGGATGGTGGCTTTAACCCCAGTCCAAACTTTCCAATAGCCTCACACAATGTTGAAAAGTACGGGTTATTACACAGGTTGAACGACAAAGCATGCTAAAAAAATATCTTCTAATCACCCTGCACACTTCTTTTCTTTCTTCATTCTTCCACCTTGAATTCAATGTGGATTGACGTTGCTCGCTGCTAACAAATTGATCCATAGGACCCCTTGCTCTTGCCATTAGTTGATTACCAGAAGATCCACTGCCAAGTTGGCTGCCAATGAAAGCATCATTACCCACACTGACACTATCACTTGCAGAACCGAAAATATATGTTGATCCCCCTCTCCCTATATCTTGAAACACCTCATTTCTTTTATTTTTTCCGTCATGATATTCCTTTAAAGCCTTTCTACACTCCTCCTTGGCTTCTTCCATCACTTTTGGGCGCACAACTTTATCCCATTGTGGGTTTCGGCCAAATGATTCTTTGGGCGAGTCACGCCTCCCGTACACCTTTGACCACAAAATTTGCAATGCACATAATTTCTATGAGATTGTCCAAGTGGATTATCAGCCACATATTTCCAAGCAAAATCTCTCACTCTTTTTCTTCAAACGTTCTTCTCTCTTTAGTTCACTACTTCACCAAAAAAAAAAAAAAAAACACGTCACAAACAAATCAGTGAATCACAAAGATCAACATTAACTTGTGAAAAAACCATCAAAAGAGAGTGGTGGCCCACATGATGGACTAGAAAACAATGCATAGTCAGCCATACACACCACAATGGTCCCCATGTGGGCCCACACCATAGGAAACAATTGACAGCTACCTATATGCACACTATAGTGGTTCCCAGGTGTACCACACAATAAAAAACAATGCACAAACACTTACACGTACAACATAGTGGTCCCCATGTGGGCCACACCATAGAAAACAATGCACATCCACACATACGCACACCACAAGTGGTCCCCATGTGGGTCATATCATAGAAAACAATGCAAATCCACCCATGCACACACCTCAGTGGGCCCCACGTGGGCCATACCATAGAAAACAATACATAGCCACAAAGATTGAAAAAGAAATGAAAAAAATGATAAAGAACAAAAAATGCACAGTAACCGGCATTTTAAAAAGGAAAAAATGAAAAAAAAACTCAAAATAACAAATTATTTTCATTGTACATCAAAAGAAACTCACTAAGGGAACAAATGTACCTATTGTTGTCTCAAGAGGAGATTCAATTAATGAAAACTCTGAAATTTGAACCTCCATAGTCGTACGAAATCGAAATTGGAGAAATTTGATTTCTCCTATATTTCTTCTCCAATGATCATGAAACTGCACCAAATGGACCTCCTTATAGGCTCCAACAATCGGCCAAAGAAGCCACTTCGATAGGCTTTTCTATCACAAGATTGAAGAGAGGGAGAGGAAGTTGCATTCGACGAGGGCTTTCCAAGGGGTTTCGAAAAGCCTATTCGATTTTATTTTATTTTATTTTTTTATTTTTAAAGTAACTTTAGAAGTTCTTGTGGTGTGAGTTCACCACCATTTTCTACAAAGAATTTTGTTTTTTTAAAAAAGTGCAGCGTAGATCACACTATTGTGCTACACACTACGCATTCGTAGCGTATGCTACAGGGGATTTAAGCTATTTGGTACGCTACGACAACGCTACGTAGCATACGCTACGGACTCTATTTAATACACTGCACCATCCCTAGATTTTTCGAGTTTACCATATTGGACTATGCTTGGCACCAATGTTATGTGTTTAGGTAGCACTGTATATTCATATAATTACTTACAACAGTATATTATTCATTATATTCCATTCATGATATTTATAATTATATGCACAAATAATTTAGATCTAGATTATCCGTCGAGATTCTTGTGATGTTCAGTTAAAAATTTCGAATACGTAACAAAATCTACAACAACAAGAAGCTACAAATTGACCATCAACCAAAGAGTTTCTAATTCCCTAATGCTTGAATACCAAATTGAGAGCTCCAAGACTAAAAAAGCTCAGTTTTCAGCAGGTCAAGTCAACATACAATATTTTCACTAAGAATAGTCCAGTACACCATTGAATGTATCAAAAAGTATATTTAAATGGTAGGTTCTTGTGTTTCTCAAATTTTCTTTGTGTTGATATATTTCTGTAATGTTTGGTTAACAAATTCATGCATATATACTTTCCAACATAGGTCAGATATGCTCCGTAGTGTATCATTTTTCAATTGGTTGGTATGCCCTGTAGTATATTTCTTTTCAACCCGCGGCTAATACTCCCTCTGACACTGATATTCAAAATCTTGTCCTCTTACTTTTCCCAAATCCAGAATGCAGTGACCATTTTAATGTTTTTTTTTTTTTTTTTTTGAAAGATAACGATTATATTAAAAAGGAGAAAACCAAAAAACAAAAGAAGTTTGCTGAGAAGGCAGACTGCAATTACACTCTTAAAAATAAAAAAATCACAAGCATTTAGACCTTCCACATTAGATGCCCATTCGATCAACAGACGTTTAGCCTTAGTCGCAACCTCCCCAGCAATATTAGAGGAGTTCTTGAAGATTCTGTTGTTTCTCTCTCCCCAAACTAACCACCAGACAGCTAAATAACCATCCTCCAGATTACCGTTTTCGCCTTCCCAAAATGGACCCTGTGCCACGCCTGAATTGATTGTCGAACCTCACACGGGATGCACCAGCACATGTCAAACTGAAGCAAAAAATCAGCCCAAATGGACTGAATGAAAGGGCAGTGAAGAAACAAATGATTGACTATCTCTTCAGCCTGCATACAACATAAGGGCCTATTTGGCCGGACCAATTCCATGGGATTTGGTGGAATGGAATAGATTTTAAGGTAATGATGACAGTGTCAGTGTTTGTCCCCTGATCCCATGGGTTTGGGATAGCCCATGGGATACACCGCATAGTGTTTGGACTGTCACTGACGGATGGGTTTGCATCTCCACTGCTTCTCGTGGTGTGCCCACTCAATGATGGATATCGATTCAAAATAGGTTTATGGCTAAATATATGCTAGTGAAAATGATGGACGGAGTGGATATCTCATTGATATCTCGGTGGGCCCCACATAGCAATGAAACCATGCATCCTGGATTGGCGATCAGGACCGAAAGGGCTTTGGATGAAAAACTTCCCTGCCATCCCAAACAGCAAACGGGATGGGATGGCACAGGATAACCCTCCGAAGCCCACCTAATTCCATCCCTCTTGACTGTCCAAACAGGCCCTAAGCAAATATTGGGAATGACCATCCCTTTCCCCAGATTATCCACCGTTAAGATTCTCTTTTTGCCAACCAACCAGCCGAAAGCAAGAATTTTTGGGGGAGCAACATAATTCCAAATAAAAGAACAATGAGCAAGAGGCGCTGACTGATGGCAGTGCAAACGATTGTACAGAGAACGACGAAGATTTGTCTAGTTACCAGAAAATGCTGTCTTCGGAAGAAGAAGGAATTGCCGCGTAGATGCATTCCAAAAGGGCCGCATAGTTTGATATCTCCCAATCTTGGAGATCCCTTTTGTACGTCACGTTCCATATGACTTTACCATCTTCAATAACAAAATGGTCAGCCACAAAAGAAGCTTTTGAAGAGGCAATGCGATACATTTGCAGGAATCTTGTTCTAAGCGGCTGGTCCCCGACCCAAATGTCATCCCAAAAACGAATCTTTGTTCCATTGCCTAGGACGAGGCCGATGTCGGATACAACCACCTTTTGCATCTTCAATATATCTCTCCAGATGGGAGACACCCTTTTGGACGAAGACTCCTTAGACCACCAACCACCAGGAGATCTCCCGTATTTACTATTGATGATGGAGTTCCAAAGACTCCCCTCCTCAGCCCCAAGCCTCCAAATCCACTTGCCGAGCAATGCCTGATTCATTGCTTTTAACTCTTTAACCCCAACTCCCCTGTCAGACGTATGTAAACAAACCTCTGCCCATTTTAGAAGATGAAACTTCTTCTTATCCTCTTTCCCGTGCCAAAGGAAATCCCGTCTCAATTTGTTGATAGAAGCCAACACCGAGGCCAGACATTTGAGGAGAAACATGAAATAAATTGTGAGGTTGGAAAGAGTAGCTTTGATTAAGGTGAGACGGCCGCCTAAAGAAAGATACCGACACTTCCAACGCGCCAGGTAAACCTGAAATCTGAGGATGATTTTCTACCAAAGGTTTTTTAATGACCTTCCAACACTAAGGGGGAGACCCACAAAGGATGAAGGCAGGGAAGCAGCCGCACATCCGAATACTTGAGGCAGCTCTTCGACCTCCCCCTTTTCCATATTTATCCCAAAAATTTTCGATTTCGCCAAATTCACCTTTAGGCCAGAAATGGCCTGAAAACATCGGACTGTGGTTCGAAGATTTTCCACCTTATCTCTCGAGGATTCAGAAAAGATTAAGGAATCGTCCGCATACTGAATATGAAAAATCAGAGTGGACATACCTTTGATGCTGACTCCTCGCAATAAGCCTTCCGCTTGCCCTTTGAGAATCATCCTAGACAAAGCCTCTCCAACTATAAGGAATAAGAAAGGGGATAGGGGGTCGCCTTGCCTCAAACCTCTTGTGCTTCTAAAAAATCCCTTCGGGGAACCGTTAAGAAGAATAGAGAAGTTAGCCGACCCAATACATTCTCCCATCCAGGCTCTCCATCTTTCCCCAAATCCCATGCGATCAAGCAGATACGATAAGAATACCCAATCAACGTGATCATAAGCTTTCTCGATGTCCAGCTTGCACATGATATATTTGGATCCTGATCTGCAACTTGAATCGAGGCACTCATTGGCACTAAGGGCCGCGTCAATAATCTGTCTTCCTGAGATAAAGGCGCATTGATTCTTTGAAATTAGCTTGCGTATAACCTTCCTGAGCCGGTTCGCCAACACTTTCGCCAAGATTTTGTAGGGCCCTCCCAACAGGCTGATCAGCCTGAAGTCTTTGGGAGAAGCAGATCCAGGCATTTTCGAAATTAGGGCTATAAAGGTAGCCCCAAGGCCCATAGAGATCTTACTCCTTTGGTGAAACTCATTTAAGAATTCGATCACATTGGAGTGGATCACCTCCCAAAAATGTTGGAAAAAAGAAATTGGAAAACCGTCCTGGCCTGGGGCCTTTTTAGCTCCAAGGGAGTCAACGGCCTGCTTGATTTCTTCTGTGGAAAAAGGCCCTTCTAACATTTCTGCCTCCCTAGTCGAGGTTCTGTCGAACTGAATTCCATCCAGCAAAGGCCTACGCCATTCTTCTCCCCTCAGCAGAGAGCGAAAATAGGAAACCATCTCTTCAGCTATCTCTTCTTTATCTTCTATGCGTTCCCCATTCACCAGAATGCTGCTGATTTTGTTGTTCCTAGCATGCATGCTTGCAATGGTATGGAAGAAATGCATATTCGTATCGCCTTCTTTAATCCCATTTTCGAGAGCCCTACTAGCAATAGTCTGGAGCAGCTGAACTCTCCTATTCTGAGTTTCGGAGTTCAGCGGTTGAGCTTCAGCCTGGGCATCAATGGACTTCAGCTCAAATAACAGAGATTCAGTTTCTTGCTCCCTTGTGTGCATTTCACTCTTGAACCACTCTGTAAGGGCTGCCTTCAACAACTTCAACTTGGAAGAAAGCAGGAATCCTGCGTACCCTTCGACCCGAAAACTTGTCCACCAATTTGCCACTTTCTGATAGAACCCTTCAACTTTAAACCCGGAAGTGTCAAAACGAAACGACTTGGGGCCCCAATTCTGCTCCTCCACCTCTAAGGCAATTGGGCAATGATCTGACGTTGTCCTTGGAAGGACCAATTGGGAAGTTAGGGGGGAAAACAATCTAACCATTCAGGGGAGACTAAAAACCTGTCGAGCCTGCACATGGTGGGAGTCGCTCTACCATTAGACCAAGTAAATCTGGCCCCGAGAAGAGGCAAATCCACTAACTCCTGATCTTCAATCCAGCGAGAGAATGACGCCATAGCTGGAGAAACTGAATGCCCATGGGATTTTTCACTAGCGAATCTAATGATGTTAAAATCCCCTACTATGCAGCAAGCACCTGAAAATTTTTGTTTAGAGCTAGAAATTTCCTCCCAGAAAAGCTTTCTGTCTGCGTCAAGAACAGGCCCGTATTCAGAACAGAATAGGCAAGAAAAACCAGAAGAGACCTGCTGCTGAACAATCGAAACTGAAAAACGACCTAACCAATTGTTTAAGCGAACCCAATTTGAGGACTTCCAAGCTACCAAAATTCCACCCGCACTCCCTGTAGGGTCTAGCGTGACCCATTTAGCATCTACAACTTTCCAAAGAGTGCCCATTAGTCTGTCGTCGAAGCTGTTACTTTTTGTTTCCTTAAGACACGATATCTGGATTATATCTGTCACAAGTATCTTTGATGAGTCTTCTTTTCTGTTTGGACCCCACACTCCTCACGTTTCATGAGAGCAGCTTCATTTGGAAACGGAACTTCCCCGAGAACCTTGCGCTGAAACCCTTTTAGGAAATACCTCTGAATTCCTCTGACCAACCGCCAGACGCTGCAGCTCCCTACTACTTCCTGGAGTTGATCGGCGTCCTCTGGGCGATTTCAGATTTGAAAGGGGCCTTCCGCTGGACTCGACACATTGAAAAAGGGCAATAGATTCCTCTGGACAGTCTCCAAAAGATAGCCCAAGAGACTTGCCCACGTGCCCCATAGCATCTCTAATCCACTTCTTGTTGAGAATCTTGTCCAGCAGATGTAATCTTTTCGTGTCATCCACCATCGAAAGGGGAACACCTTCTGCCGAATCCGGTTGAACTCCCGCACGATATTGAAGCGGCTCCGCTTCCAAGATTTCTAGGTCTGGATGTTCCTAGAACAACGCGAGAAGGCCATGATCCGACCAGTCGCAAATGGATGGAGGGGGCGAGGAATGCATTGACGTTAGAGATGGCGGATTTTCAGATTGAAAGGATCCTAAGTCAATCTCAGAGCTTAAGGTTCCCTGCAACGACTTTCTACAGCGAGATAGATTCGGAGAGTGGGTTTGCCTCAACTGAGAACAATCAACTGCTGAAACCACCTTAGCTGCAGACGCTGATATAATAACATATGCTTCAGACGGATCAGTAGGGTGATACAGAAGCCTTCTGTCTGCTCTCGTAAGCGGCTTGGGCGTTATATTGAGATTTAAGTTACCCGGGTCCGATATTCGCAGGCTGGGCTCGGATCCGTTTAGACCCGAAAGAGACTTATTGTGATTCGATGACTGCCTGCCCGACAAGGATTCGTAATCGGATCGATTATCAGGTCTGGCATTAAATAAGCTAATTTCGAGACTCCCGCCATCGAACCTCGCCTCTCCTCGCCATGCTTCTCTGCTACGCTGTCGAAGCGGTCAGAGAAATGAAGGGCAGCCGCAACGGTACTGCCACTTGGCATAATCACATCTCTCTGGCGGGAAACGAGAGATCGTTCGATCTCGATGCCGTCCTCGGGAAGACAAGGAGTCGACTTCTCAACGCCACGCATCTACCGAAGAGGTCTTTCTCTGACAAAGTCATTAACTGCAGCAGAAATCGGAGCTCTTCAGGAGTACTGAATCGGTGCTCTCTCACGCTCTGCTCCGACCGCCACTGTCGTCGCCGTAGAGAGAGACTTCTCTTGAACACCATAGGTCCTCCCATCTAGGTGAAGGAGAGAGCTTATCTTCCTTCTGAATAGGTAGATAGATCTCCCTGTTGTCTATCAGAACCTGAATGTGGGTAGATAACTCATCACCCTTCTTCCTTCACACCTGCAACCTGGCGACCGCCATCTCTTCTCCGACCTTGGTTTTGGGATCCAGTTCAACCAACGTACCTAGAAGCTTCGCGACTGCGATGAAGAACTCATCGTACCAAAATTCGAGAGGGATCCCCCATATGAGGATTCAGATCTCCTCGAAACCAAACACAGAAAATTCCTCCTAGCTTTGGACTATAAAAACTGGCCCATCCTTGTGCAAAACCCCTGCCATGACAAGGATATCTGGATTCAGATCGGGGCTGAGCTTAACCCATAGCTCGTTATATCCTATCGATTTGATAGAGTACTGAGAAACTTGGATTCTACTGGCGCCATCGATCCATTCCCTGACTTGAGGGATCGTTGCTCCTCCTTTCGTTATAATCACTACAGAGTCTCGCAATTCTTGTTTTGATAGTTGTATACGCTCTTTACTGATTCGCAGCGAGTACGATTTCTTCAGCTGGTTGGGGATTAAGTCTTCCTTCTTGGCCTCTTCCTTGTCCTGTTTCTGCATCTGATCTTTATTCTGTAACGAGTTAGATGAAGCTTCACGGTCCATTAGGGCTTCTTTATATGAAAGATCGGAGGCTGAGATGTGACGACTGCGTTGAAGTTCTGAGACTTGTTTCGGTATTTTTTTGTGTTTTGGATGGTGTGAATCGTTTATGATATTAACCCTATCTGGACCAAACCGTGCTTGCTGCACCAGCAAAGGTATTCCCCCAAAGCATTGGCCATGGAGCATAAACACCGCTCTGGATAGTTCTTCCTCAGAGCTCATCCTGACGAGCGCAAACCCCCTATACTGGCCGAAACCCGCCTCTCTCCGCATAACGACGTCCATAACTGCACCTGCCCTCCCGAAAACCCTAGCAATGTTAATCGGAAGCCATCCCTTCGGGTACCCTTTAACGAAAAGGGTTGGGTAGGAAGACACCTTCCGGTCTTTCCTTGTAGAGGGAAAGTGTTTCCTTGATTTTCGATTAACCTCCGTCCATTCATCTCTACTGATTCCGACTGCTGTACTTGGTTCGAATCGGAAGTTTTCTCTCCGCTAACTTCCTTTCTCTTACGACATCCTTCCTCTAGCCGCTGAGTCGATCGTCTTCCGTCTTTGTCGTCGTACAGGCCGTTGTCGTCTTGATCGTCATCGTCTCATATTCAGTGGCCATTTTAATGCCTCTTAGCCTATTTGGGATACCAAAGAGCTTGAAGTCTAAATTTAGACAACTTTCCTCAAGACTGATGCAACCAACATCGATAGCAGAACAACTAGTGTAGGATTTGTTAGTGGCAATGACTAGTCTGTGTGATAATAAGGAAGTGCTTACAAAAGATTCTTAATGTTCACTAAAATGAGGAATGTTTTGATAGGAACCGACAAGAAAAATAATTTCGTAATAGTTATTCAGAGGAGGCAACATCATTTTAACTTGCAACTTTGTCTATATATTATCTGGTTTCTAATATAATGATCGTCTTGGCGTGCCTTAAATGGCACTGGTGTTTAGATTATTGGTATTGTTGCATGTTTCAATGACGAGGGATATGGAAACATGTATCATTATCGCCGATACTCGGAAAAATATCATTGTCTGAGAGAAACCTTGGAAAAAAGGTGGAAGTTTTCAATGGAACTTGAGAAGATGTTAAAAGAAACATGTTTACACATATTTAGGAATCAAAAGATTGGAAAAACAACCATACATAATAATGTTCTATTTTGTAGAGGCCTAAATCACGTGTTGTCAGAAAAATCAGGACAATACGCGCCCGCACACACACACAAAATATATGCGTGTGCGCGTGCATCTGTGCGCGCGCGTGTGTATAAATATATAAAATTATGTAGCCAATTAAATAGATCAACCAACACTCATCATATATAAGGAAATGCTTGGCTTTGCTTTGAAAAAAACTGTTTTTTTTTTTTTTTAAATAAATCTGAAAATAACTTTTTAGGCTTTAAATGTGTTTAATTAGCCACTTTTAGAAAAAATAAATTTCCAAATTTGTGCCTTTTCCCACAGCCCCTAGTCCCCCGTTTCCTGCAGTTGTTTCCACTTCTACAAATTTGTGAAAAGCACTCACAAAATCTAAGATCTCTCTTGTTGGAAGGTTTGTTAACCACGTACAAGTTCGTACACATCCACACATGTGCCATCATGGCATGTAGGTCCAAGATCAAATCCATCCACTGGTTGGTTCGACCATTTTTTGTTCTAAAATTAATCTAGTCCACTGAGAAGGTGGGCCTCAATATTGGAAACATGTGGATGGGTAAGAAAACTTCAACGGACTATTTTAGAACCGCACATTTCTTTTGCAAATTGTGGCCCACTTGACCAATGGATCAACCTAATTCTTGGGCTAGGGCTTCAATATAGTGGTCCCTTTCTAATGGATGGGTTGGATCTCGGACCTAATTGCCATGATTGGAAACATGTGGTGTGTACGTGAGTTGTATTGCACACGCGCGTGATTTTGGTAAATCTCATCTCTGGATAAGCCAGGCGGATGTGACTTTCCTATAACCCCCTCCTGCAGCGTCGAGGGGCCAACTGTGATGACTGTGAGACATCCATTTCTCCATATCATGTTAGGATATGAATCCAAAGACGAGGTAGATCTAAGACTTTAGTGGGCCACACCACGGGAAATAGTGGGGATTCAATGTTCACCTTCGAAACCTTCATGGGGAAATTAATTTTCTTATGCATGTTTACCAAACATGCACTTTTCAAGAAGGCAAATCTCCTACAGTTGCTAGAACCAACGCTAAACAGACCCTAAAATTTCCATATTAATTAACAGTGTAAAACACATATTTCAATTAAACAGATTTTTTTGTATCTTTAAATAAAAATGATTTTTTTTCAAAAGAAGGAAAAATTATGGTCAATTGGTAGATCGACCCTCACTGATGAGCATATCAAATTTGCACTCACCCATTCTCTATTTAAGAGGGTGAATGTGGAGGAAACTAAGATTTCCCTATTTTCCACTTTAAGTGTTGATTTTTTCGCAACAAGTCCATGACAACACATGAGAATCATGCTTAGACATGGATTTCTATTGCAATCCATGCTAACATTTAATTAATTATTAATTTTTTTATTTTTTTTTGAAGTTTATATGGATCTTTTGTCACCTTTGAGTTCTGACCATCTCCCACTTTGAGTTGAGATTCTGCCCCATATCCATACTTATGATTCAATAAAAATGAAGAGCAGTGAACGAAATCACAAGGAACTAAATTCTATAACACACACACACACACACACACACACACAAAAACTTGATATTTTTCCAATTTTCTATTGATTTTCACCTATTTATAAATGTTTACCTGGTATTGAGGAATTATTGTCAGTATTGGGGATATTATCATTGGTATTTGCCAATACCAGGGTACTTTTATAAGTGTATCGTCTCAAAATATTGCTGAGTCAATAATATCATTGATATTATAAAAAATATTGGCAATATTTGGAAAATTTAAAATACCAGTAGTTTTGGTATCCCTAACTTGACGATGCTAATAACATCAGCAATATTATTGATAACATCGCCGATATTTGGAACATTGCATCGCATACACATTTGTTTGAGAGTTCCTATATAGGGTTGATCCATCTGATTAGTGCATGGTGGATTTCCACGAAACTTCTCTAGTAATTGTTTCTGCTTTTTTATTATTATTATTATTATAAAATTTACTGAGGGCATCTAAATGTGCTGATAAATACTAAATTTTCTGAAGTTTTTGCCACATCTCAAAACTCCATATTTACGTGTGCTTGGGCTAGAGTAGTAATACAATGGGCTGGGAAGTTGTGATGCTGCACCCCTCCCTTTAATCCCCCCCCCCCCCCCCCCCAAAAAAAAAAAAAAAAAAGAAAAAAGAAAAGAAAAGAAATAAGAAATACATGCCACCATGAAGTTTGCAGCCTTCAAGTTCAATTGAAGTTTGTTGGACAACCTCTCTGACATTCTGACCAACTTGATGCCCACATTTTTAATCTGCTAAAGATCTCTAATATTAGCAAGAGAAGTTTTTAGTGTATAGCAGCCCTATCGGCTGCAACTGTTTGAAGGACTACAATGAGCTAGTGGGTGCTAGGATTTTTGCTGGTGCTAACAGCTCCATTTACTTGGAAAGCAGGTTTTACCTGTGTAGAATTGGGAAGCTGCCTTTGATATTGTTCTCATGCATGTCTCAATTGAGTCATTTTGTTTAACAGCGTTCATTTTATTCTCATGCCACTTGATGCACTTCATGCTGCTATGCTCCTGTTTCGTGAGTAGTTGGAATTTGGAAATATACGCAGAATGCTCAGTGTGCTCATACTTTTAGCTAGCACGTGGCACAATTAGTGATCCAAGTGATCATGACTGTTATTTTCTTTTCAGATAATCAGTAGAGTGTGATTTAGATTCTTATATTTCAATTTGACATGACATCTATGTGCAGTTGAAGGCGCCTTCCCATCCCACTAGTGGTGTCCCAACAGCAATCAGTTGCCTGTCAACATTGCTGAGGGAACCCTTGGTCAGATCATCATTTGTTCAAGCAGATGGTGTGAAGTTGCTTGTTCCTTTGATCTCTCCAGCATCTACTCAGCAATCTATCCAGGTAATATAATTTTATTTTCCTGGTGATTTGCTGTCTAGTCAATTATGCATGGGCTTGCAACAATGACTGCATTTTCATTTGGTTACCAACAAAAAATGCATACTAGGTCTAAATCTAGAGGAATGCCTGAAGTATCTAAAATATGAACTAAATGTGTTTGTTCAATTGATTACTTTCACACTACAATGCTTTTCTCAGTTTTGTATAGAGTTCTCTGTTCTTCAATTAGGTGGAAGAAACATCCTTTGCAGTACATCAATAGAAATGGATAAAGTGCAATTTTCTACTACTTGATCTGATGCCCTAGTGTTCCAGTAACTTTCCATCTGGAAACTTTCAATGATAAGAACTGATAGCCTGAATTGACTATGGGCAGCTCATTTTACTCGAATTATCTTCTAACTCAACAATAGTTGCAAGAAAGGTGAAGCCAAGTGGCAAAAGATTTGGGTGCAGGAGTGCAGAAGCTTATGTTTTAAAATGTGCCTGGTTATAATGATTGTGTGTCGAAGAACTCAACATGGCAGGAGATGTATATAGGACTCTTCATCATGTGTATAACGTAGTCACCATCATCACTATGGCCTTGTCCCAACTGTTTGGGTCGGCTTTGCAAATCTTATTTCACCAGTCATTCATAAGGCCCTTTCCTTTGTACATGAACTAGCCTTCATATCCCTTCTCACCCCCTTAGTGGAAGTCCTTGTAGGTCTTCATCTTATCCTCTTTCCAGGCCCTTCAAGCATAGTTAAAGTTCCCCTCATGACTAGTATCATCTCTGGTCTTCATTGCACATGAGCAAACCATCCCAATTTGTTCTCCCATTTGGACTCATCCTAGGCTGCTTTGTATGATCTCATTCTTAACTTTATCCTTGCTTGTCTTCTCGCGTATTCATCTCACACCTATCCTCAACTCATGTTGCCTTCTCCGTGTGCAACACTTTGCCACTATGGCATAGACAATTAAATGTGTACAAATTTCCCCTAGTATCATTGGCACGCAGCAGTCACTCCAAAGGCACATACGTTATCCCTCCAGGCTCTAATACTACCGGAAACATCATTGTTGATCTCTCCATCCTTTTGAGTAAATAGAGCCAAGTTGACAAAACAAGTCAATTTGAGGAATCTCCTTTTTTTTTTTTTTGAAGAACTATGATTGATTTTATTAGAAAACAGCCTGACAAATTGTCAAGCTGAAAGAATACAAAAAAGAACGCGCTACACTGATATCTAAATGATGAATATTTGAAGCCCATTCCGAAGCGTCTCTCTTTGACTTCCAAAGAACTTGATCCCATGATTTGAACTTGTTGTCAAAGCATTGCGCATTACGTTTGCCCCATATTTTCCAAAAGCATGCGAGTAGGCTCAACCTCCACAGAGTAGGCCTTTGTTTCTACATCTGGATGCCATGCCACCCCTGAATAAGGTGCGGAACTGAACATGGCATGACCTACTGTACTTCAAAAAATTGCAGAATGCGGCTCCAAAGCTGATTGGTGAAAGGACAGTGGATTAATAGATGGTCAACAGATTCTGCATCTCTCATACAGAGAAGGCATATATTTGGGAGAACCATTCACCTCTTCTGTAGATTGTCGATCGTAAGAATCTGTTTCCTGCCCGGCAGCCACATGAAGGATGATACCTTAGGGGGGTTCCCATAGGACCAGATTTCAAATGGAAAGATTATGCTACGGAGGTTCCTCAAAGGATGGATCTTGTCGTAAAAGGATTTAACCGAGAATACATCTGAAGAAGATGCCGACCAGACCATAGAATCGCTCGACTCCGGGGAAGGGATATAGAGGTGGAGACGCTCCAATAAATTTGCAAACTCCACGGCTTTAGAATCTTAGAGAGCCCTTCTACGTGGAGGGCACCACGCGTACCTTCCGCCTTCAGATGAGCACCTTTGAACTGAGATGTTCTTCTCCGGAGAAAGCAACGGCAAGGACGGGAAATCCTCCACTAGGGGTCTTCTTCCGCACCAAGTATCCTCCCAAAAACGAATTCATGTGCCGTTACCAAGAATGAGTGATGAAGCATTCATAATCGATGGGACCACTAAGGAAATCGCCTTCCAAATTGCTGAATTGCAATAGAGAGATGATTTCTTGATCTCCCATCCCCTCTCTTCCAAGCCATACTTCTGAGCAATAACTTCGCTCCAAAGCTTATCTTCTTCAACACCGAATCTCCATTGCCATTTACCGAGTAAAGCCTCATTCATTGATGCGAGATCTCTCAAACCCACTCCCCCCTCAACTAAGGGAGAACAAACCTCTTCCCATTTCAAAAGATGAAATTTATGTTTATCCTCTGCACCTTGCCATAGGAAATCCCTCAAATTTTCGAGGTTATCTATCACCGACTTCGGACATCTATAAAGGGACAAAGTATAGGGGTAAATTTGTGAGTGCCACTTTTATGAGTGTAATACCCCCAGCTAGAGTCAATAACTTCCCTTTCTATCTTGATAATTTCCATTGGAACCTTTCTATAACTTTGTTCCATAAATTCTTGGGTGGTTTCCGCAGACACAGTGGGAGCCCCAAGTAGGATGATGGGAAAGATCCAGCGCTGCATGCCTACACCCAAAACCTCTAACATAGCTTGATAACTCTTCATTTGACAGACCAATACCCAGCATTTCAGATTTGGCCGTGTTTATCTTCAACCCTCAAACACTTTGAGGAATCTCCTGGTGATTGATTATAATGAAAGCCTCACCTCTATAATTATTCCTACTGCAGTTGCAATGCTCATGTCTCGCAGTGAGACAAAATTATTTTCAATAAGAGCTGACATCCCCATATTGGACATAGATGTACTCTTTGGATTGTCATTGCCCCATTCTTGATCTTGAACTAGTAGTTCTTACCTGTTGATTTTGACTTGGTTATGGAAATTTCTACCTTCAAGGTGTTTCAGTGTAACGCCCTGAAAATCGGGGTAACTCCCGAGTTCCAACGCATCACTTATGCAACATATGAAATGATGACTGTATGTTGTCTGTATTAGTGCATGAAACATGAATAAGATTAAGCCTAATCAGCAAAACATAATCCAGGGACAGTTATAATACGCAAGCGGAAGACCGAAACGAATATATATATATAACTGTATAGACCAGTGTATGTCCCCAACATATGTTTGCATTGTCAGGTCAAGGATTACAAGTGTAGTGCCAAAATATACAAAATGTGTAGTATTCTCTATTCATAATCCCAGAAAGAAGTCCCGCCAGTCAGGCTACGGCTCACAAGAACCCGCCTGAAGTCTGCATATAGGAGAAGGCCTCCTCGTCCTCCTCGAAGTCTGGCTCCGCCTCGTAGGCATCGCTACCACCTGCATCTAAGACAGGGTCTGGTTGGTGTGCGCAACACCGTCCCGTAACGTGGGAGTGAGTGATCAACTTAGTGGAACAATAAAGCAAAGGTTAACATGTTATCAATTCAATTAAGCGGTAATGATAAAGCAGTAAATCACACATCCCTAAGTACTCTTATTAATGCAAGTATGGTATGTATGTATGATGCATGCCCTCGCCTACGCTCCCTTAGCGACTCCTTACGATCGCGGCATACCACACTCCCTCAGTGCTTGACCATCAACGCCAAACGCATACGTAATGCAGTGCATGAACGTGATTACTAAGTTCTTTATTAGTCAATTTCATACAACAGGATTGGAAAACTAAAGTACCTCCCTTATATCACTTCCCAACAAGGATCCATTCCAGGGTCGTCAGTCCTAGTAAACTCATACGATGATACGGTTCTAGGTCACTGCAAAGGGCTCGTCGCCTTATCAGTGCAAGCCTAGTTATACTCTAATTGCTACGGAAAGGCTCGTTGCCTCACCGCAGTCTCAGAGTATGCTCGAGGTCACTACAAAGGGCTCGTCACCTTATCAGTGTAGGCCGATAGGTCGAATACAGTGTCCCATACCACCGTATTCGGCTCACGAGTCTGGGTTGCTCAATGGTCATTACGGGGAAGCTCGTCGCCACAGCGTAGGCCGACAGCTCGACCACGGTGTCCCATACCACCATGTCTGGCTCATGAGTCTTAGCGGATCAAGGTACCAAGGTTAACAGGGATTTCACTGGTGAGTTTGGTACCATCGGTTCAAGCAGAAGCGACCATACATGGTTAACATACATCGGGCAAATCGGGTTGTTTGACAGCTCGACTAGCACGAGCGCACATCGAGTTGAATGACATGAAGTGCATAAGCACTCCGTGTGGCCTAACCACTGTCGCCAACCGACATACGACTCGGGTTCATCAGGCGCGTCTCATGTGGCGGATCAAGGACAGCCACTCGTTCAAGTCCTATTACCGATTGCTTGGACTATATAATAGCCCCAAACACATTCAATTACATCGATCTAACATATGAGATACTCAAAGCAGTAATGGAACAATGATTCAAAACATACAATCAGTTGAGCATGCTATGAAGTACAATATCAGAACATATTCAATTGATAACCAAACAGATATCTGAATATATCATACATGGAGAAAAACATACACATCGCTAGAGTAGTTGAGAATCCTATCTCAACACCCAATTAAAGAAGAATTCATAAGTACTTACTCATACAGACATGTTTACATACACTTAGTCTACACCTCACATTATACATGACATATAGGAGTTAGAATACGTATTAGGGCAAGTCCTTTCGTCAAAGGATTGCCGCCTATATAACAATCACATACCCACGACGATTAGTCGTGGCGTACACTAATGCATAGTTTATACTCACTTAGACAATTTCACAAACACTTAGGCTACAACTTGTACATACACGACGTATGTTAATACAACAGGTATTAGGCTAATCCGTTCACCCAGAAGTTGATACACATGCATCTAGCATACATAGACAGCAATTAATCATGGCAAACACAAATCCGTATTTCATACGTATACGGTATTTTCTACAAATATGAGGAATACAGTATATGCAACATAGTTAACGTATATCTGAAAAACGAAATGGACAAAGACTTTGTACTTGTGCAATAGCATCCACGTCAGTAATATATCATTAATTGACATTGAAAGCCTTGAAAACCATAACCTATACGTTTAAAGTCCGCACCTTTCGCCGGTAAACGCGTAACGAATTTAGTTTGTTCACTCACGCTCCGTCTACGGCCCAACGGTAATCTATTTCATGAAATAGGTTAGCTATTTCATTACTTTAACTAATTGAAACCCTAGAACGGAGTAGGGTTAGGTTTTCTTACCTAACAATGGGATTGGTATCGCCGGAAAAGCGACACGGTAGTCGTAGTTAGGCACGTAGATAAGTGGGTTTGAATCCCAGGAAGAAACTCGAGCAATCCCTCACACTTTCTCTCTCTTTCCTTCTCTTTTTCTCTCTTCTCTCTCCTAGGTTTAGGAAATTCGTATGAAATGAGAGAGAGGGTTTAAGGTCTTTATATAGGCCCAGAACTGATGGGAATGGCCCCAGGGCCATGGTATACTTCAATTATAGCCAACACCCATCTATTTTGGCTCAACGGAGCACTTTCGAAGCCCCCCCTTGAGCCAAAGGTCGGACTTAAGCTCACTGACCTTGGATCTAGGTCAAGTTAAGTTTTCGTTCCAGTCGGGTTCCCAGATCACACGTGGTGGACCAGTTTCAGTTCAATGGTCACCGAAACTCAATTAGGTTTACAAGTACACTGCCATGCATGAGAAATTTCTCTTGATCCGAGGGTGTATTTGGGTCAGATTCTGACGGTCTGATTGCTTATATTCGGCCCGCAAGTGACGAGTCTCAGATTACTTAAATTTAGATTCATTTCTAAAGAAAACCACGTTTTCTCACACTCTTCGCTCTGGGCTCAAGCGAATAGCCTCGGGACACTATCTGGAGTTGATTTCCCAGATGGTTGTCAAGTCCAGCAAGACGGTCTTAACTATATAATTTCGTAGTAACCGGACTTTCTACGTGCGGTCCAGATCTAATACGGAGTTTCACTGTGCTCCCGAGAGCAACTGGGTAATGAGATGGATCCTAGATTTTAGGGTAACCTAGTGTCAATGATTTTACAAGTTTTAGGTCTTGCAGATCGTATTTAAAGTGGATCGAGCGGATTTCGTAACTAATCTAGTTTAACACTTAGTTAAACTCGTCTAATTTCTAAAGGATTTAGTCCTTAGTGATTTCTGGCTGAGGTGGCACTTGGGTCTCAGTACGGATTTTTCCGAGACGTTACATTCAGAGCTAAAGGGAGGGCTTTCTTCCTTACTCTAGCACCACCAGGACTTTTTCCATGCCAATTTCTCTCGAGTACTATGCAGGATGACTTTCTCTTGATGTCCCAAGGCATGACAGCTCAATTGGTGGTGCTCAAGGTAGCAGCCATGATGATGTGGTACAATCCCAGCTTACCTACCTGATGATGGTGGTGGTGATGGTCGAACTGATGGATGCTCACTCTTCTTCTTCTTCTTTGCATGCTAATATTGTTACCTCTGATGGCATCATTGAAAAAAGTATTATCCTATTCTTGTAGTGTTTATTTTGAGGAACATTAAGACACATTTGACCAATAATTGGTCCTTCAATCAGTGAGCATCATCCCCCCACCCCCACACTTAAGGATCTTGCCCAATATTTTCTACACTTGTGTGAGCCGCATTTTCCTTCTGTCCAATCTTTTAATTCTCATGTGTGTATTATGTCAATTCCAGCCAGGCAACATGGGTGTTCCACTGAGCTTGTTTGGCACTGCATCTTCTACACCTTAGTCACCACCACCACCACCACATCATCCAATGAAATGCCTTCAAATATTTTATGTATCGGATGATACTCTTTAGGATGTCCTCGAATCAATGACAGCTGCCTGTGTGAAATGCCTTCAACTATTTTATGTATCAGGCGATACTCTTGAGCATGTCCATAAATCCTGAAACTGATAACTGATTTTCTCTGTTATATCTCCTTTATAAACCGTGCCTCTCTGTTTGGTTCATCTTACTATGAGCTAGCTGCAAGGTATTCCGTAACGGTAATGGTGGCTGTAACAGCCACCGCAGTTACCCTTATGATATGGGCCATAATTGCTGTTACGCCTTTTGTTTTTCTGAAAAAATCTGTTTCGGTCCCGTTACTGACTGTTATGGGGTCGTGGGCCATTTTTTCTCTAAAGGCCATTTCAGTTCCATAATGTATAGCAGTTAGCACCGTTACTGTTACCGTTACATAAATGTTTCGGCGTGCCTTGGCCAGTGGTGGAATGGACACTGATTGCGTCCTACCCCCGCCCGGACGGTAATCCGTCCGGGCAGGGCTCTGTGGAGCCCACCGTGATGTAACTGTTTTATCCCGCCATCCAACGAATTTTTCAGAAAATGTTAATATGTGAACCAAAAAATGAGGCAGGTCCAAGGCTTGAGTGGACCACAAAGTGGGGATTGAACGTCCACCATTAAAAGCTTCTTGGGAGCCAGAGAAGTTTCGGATCAAGCTGATATTTGTGTTTTCACTTCATCCACGTCTACGTGACCTTATGAATAGGTTTTATGGTAAAAAAAACATCACGTGGGCCCTTAGAAAGGTTTCAACGGTGGGTGTCATATCAGTGCAGGTTCCTTTGGTGTGGTCCACTCAAGCCTTGGACCTGCCTCATTTTTTGGTTCACATATTAAAATTTTCTGAAAAAATCGTTGGACGGCGGGATAAAACAGTTACATCACGGTGGGCTCCACAGAGCCCTGCCCGGACAGATTACCATCTGGGCTGGGGTAGGACGCAATCTGTGTCTGCGGTGGAATACCTTTGCACTAAATCAGGTTGAGTTGGATGTGATCCTTGGAAAGGTTTGTTAGTGAAGGGACTCAACAAGTGTGCTTATGCGGGTCTCAGATTCTAAGGCTTGCATTTGGAGTGTTTCTTTTGGGTTGACGAGATTAAGGGGTTGTTGTCATTGTCTTCATCTTTTAGCTTAGGTTGAGGGTTGTTCCCTTCCCTCTCTCTCTCTCACCCCTTCTTTCCTCTCTCTCCTTATGTTATTTCTACGTATCTTCTTTTTTTATGTGCAATTTCCATTGTGGGGATATTTCTGCTGCAGTGGCCTGCATAGTGATTGGTTCAAGTAATCTCATTGCAGTTTCCAACCAAGATAAAAAGGCAAATAAAATGAAAGCTCTCTGCGTTTCTATATCAGATGATACTGAATTATTTTGTTCATCTCTTGAGAATGTCCATAAATCTTGAAATGGCTAACTGATTTTCTCTGTTACAGCTCCTTTACGAAACATGCCTCTGCGTTTGGCTCTTGTCTTACTATGAGCCAGCAGTGGAATACCTGGGCACTACGAGAACCTTGCCACGTCTAGTAGAGGTTGTCAAGGGTTCCACCAAGGAGAAGGTAATGTTTCATTTCACACCTTACTGTGTTCACATTTTTCGTATCTTACTTTCATTCAGCCTCTAATTCCAATACGTTGGCTCTATTGACTTTCCTTAGGTTGTGAGGGTCATTGCCTTAACTCTTAAAAACTTGCTCACAAAGGGGACGTTTGGGGCTCAGATGGTGGATCTTGGTTTACCACAAATTGTTCAGAGTTTGAAAGCGCAGGCATGGAGTGATGAGGTTAGAAAAGCTCTGAAGTTTCAACATTTTTCTATATTAACCAAAGAATGTTACCTTAACCTTCAAAAAAAAGTAAAGGAAAAAAAAAAAACTAAAAGGTACCTCGCCATCAATAAATAAATAAGCTGGCTTTACTGAAAATTATTGAACTATTTTTTTAATATTTAATGTCAATCAATCAGCTCCCTAAAAATAAGAAAAAGGTAGTTTTATTCCCCTTTTGACCTCGATGGTTGTGAAAGTCAAGATAATTTCTCGGACTCTGGCAAGAAAAAATACTGAGGGATGCAGAATTTTCTCTCATGAAAATTAGTGGGTGTTTTTCAGTCAGCGCATATTTGCAAGTTTGGAATGAAGTTGGTAATGTCCAAGTGTTTGTACTTCTTTCATCAAAGTGGATGAAACTCGCAACAATTTTCTAATTGCTCAAAAATGAAAAAGCACCTGATTTTATTCAAACCGGAACTCCATTAGTCTACACAAATCAATGACATTGTTGAAAGATAATGCACATTTTGTTTTATGTTTTTTTTTTTTTTTTTGGATGGATGATAGTGCACATTTCGTTATCAACATAAAAAGAAAAACTTGGCCAAATACCTAAAATGCTTCTTGATTTGATTGAATTTGATCATGACTCTGGTTGACTTAGTTGATAACTCTGTTTCTTGTAAAATCCGTGAAAATCAATGGAAGCATTCAAATAAACTCGAAGAAAACTGATTAGTACTCCAAAAACTTGAAAAAGTACATGAAATTTCTTCTTTTGATAAACTCGAACAAACACTGAGTGTGTTTTGAGTCAATTCAGACTCAGCCTGCAGGTGAGTTTCAAGTTTTGATACCTTGGTGTAAGCATGCTTTGTGTTTGCACCTGACCAGTTTTTGGTCAGGCTTTTATGAGTATAGTCACTGTCAGAAATTTTGAGAGTGGCGTTTTGGTTATTGTTGAGGAGAGCATGTGATTGGTTTTTCGTTGGTTTTTTCTTTCTTTCTTTCTTTTTCTTTTTGCCTCTCTTTCTTTCTGTGTGTGTGTGTGTGTGTGTGTGTGTGTGTGTGTTGTGTGTGTGTGTGTGTGTGTGTGCGTGCGTGTTTTGAGTTGTTTTCTGCAAAGAAGAAGAAGAAGAAAGAGCATTGGAGTCATTCCAGGATACATATTTATTCACCATTTAACTGAAAAAGAAGGGCATTCCTGCTTCTAATGCCTTCTCTCACAAGTGTTTTCTCTATTTTATTTTGTTTTGGAATTCTCTGTAGGATCTTTTGGATACATTGAATCAATTGGAAGAGGGACTTAAGGATAACATCAAGAGATTGAGTTCTTTTGACAAGTACAAGCAGGAAGTCCTTTTAGGCCATATTGATTGGTCGCCTATGCACAAGGACCCTGTATTTTGGCGTGATAATATTACAAACTTCGAAGAGAATGATTTCCAGGTATGCTTGTTCCCATGTTTATGCCATATTTTGTTCTTCTATGCTGGATAATAAATGCACTGCCAATTGTCTAATTCTCGTATTAATCCAAGAAAGCAATTTCATAGATTACAAGCTGACAGTCAGATGTTTGGCATTTTCCTCTGGGGTTAAGAGTAACTTCAACATTTAGAATGCATTATTTATTCTGAGCAGTTACTGTGTTGTAAGTGAATTTCTTTCTTGTTATTGTAGTGGAATTTAGACCATGGGCGTCCATCATAGACTTTTTCTTTATATTCTCATTTGGTCTGGGTTGTTTTTCCACGAAGATTCTAAGCACAGTTTCCGTTTTGAGTTTTTCTTGCAGCTTTTTGGCCCATGTTCCTTTTGTTGCTTATTTTTATACCATGCAGTGCAGCTTGAATCTTCATTCACCAGTGGAATAGCATGAAGGTTTCAGCTGTAGTTGCATGAGTCACCTACTTTAGTTGCTTTTTCTTTGCAATACCATGATTCGTGGATGATTTCAGCTATAAAAAAGCATAGTTGCTACTTTTTGTTGCCACTCCTGCTTCCTGCTGCTTCTATTGACTACGGTTTTAGCAACAATTGTCAGAAATATTTGTGTATCGAAACACCAATAATTTTTGTTTCAAAATCTCTTGATGGCTGATGTAACATTTATTGGGAAGACTGTCGTGTTGATTTTTATTTGAAAAAGGTTTTTTCAATTTCTGAATATTTTCGTCCAGATTTCATCTCAAATTTCTCGGGCTTGCATATGAAATGACAAACACCTTGAAGATTTCTCATCTCATGCCCATTCAGACTACTGTTCATTAATCTTTTTGAAAAGCTGTAGCGTCCGTGTCTTGGCTTAGTAACAATCATCGTCATCTTTATTTTGCAATTCTTGAGCTGACGATTAGAAGATGAACTGACACTCGGAATAACATTCTCTTATAGATTATACGTGTCCTCATCACGATCCTCGATACATCTAGCGATCCAAGGACGTTGGCCGTTGCCTGTTATGACCTATCGCAGTTCATTCAGTATCATCCAGCCGGGCGGGGCATTGTGACTGATCTGAAGGGGAAAGAGAGGGTCATGAAACTCATGAACCATGAGAATGCAGAGGTAACAAAGAATGCGCTGCTTTGTATTCAGAGGCTTTTCCTTGGCACGAAATACGCTAGCTTCTTGCAGTCTTAGCCATGTCACACACGATGGTATGTCATGTGCATGGCTCCTACGTCTCTGGAAATGTGGGTGGTTTTGGACGCTTGGGTCCTGCATTGACTTCGAATCATTTGAGTGTTATAGGTTGTAGGCCTTAGTAGGTACTATTCACATGGTCTGTTGTTGTTGTAGCTCCATTGGATGGTGCTCTTTGTTGCAACCATGAGGTCATGGGTTTGATCTTTTTGCAGTATTGAGATTTTTTTATTATTCTGCAAGGCTTTTTTCCTTCTTGCTTTTCTAATGGAACATATTTTTGTATTCTTGCTGCGTTGTGGAGGGAAAAAAAGTACATGGATTATGTAGAAATAAATGTTGTCGACATGTTCTATGGAATAAAAGATGTCACTTGTATTTGTTTGTTTTTAAAATTTATGTTTTTAGTTTTTATATTTTGTTTTAGTTTAGGGGCGTGCTTGAGTGGTACCGGTGCCGCCCTTAGCTTGGGGCTTCATCAGGGAAGATGTGGGCCGACAAGGTCTATGAAGGCCATCCAACCTCACCGTCAGATGTGTCACCTCATATAACCCCCAGGTGCCAAACATCAGCCTATACAGCAATCAAGTGGGCTACAACATGGGGACCAATCTGAGAGGGGACACACCCAATGTTGTCAAATGGCATAAACGATTCATGCGACCAAGGGAGCTGTGCATTTATGTGATAGCATAATCGCACTAGCGATGGTACAACCTCCTGATTCAAAAAAAAAGTAAAAATAAAATAATAATAATAATAATAAAATGAAAAAATCAAGGAAAATGAAAAGAAATTATATGAAAAACTATGTAAGAATACCATGAGTATAGGTAGTTGTCTTTTATAATTTTATTAGACTATTAGACTATAATTAATCAACTAACAATTAGAATGAATGCATATACTAAAAAATATGAAAAAAAAAAACAATGTATAAATTTTATTGATGTCATTTTAGGAGAACGAGAATAATAGTGAGAGAGTAACAGCTAACACTAGAAATCGAGAGATGAGAGCATTAGAGTGAGAGAGAGAGAGTAACAGAGTTGTGAAAATAGGGGGTACAAAAGTCCCAACTGAGAGAGGAGAGCATTAGAGCGAGAGAAGGAGAGTTGTGAAAATAGGGGGATAGGAGCACTAGCTACATGGAGAGAGTGAAGCATACAAAAGCCCCAACGGTTTGCATACTTTCTATGCAACCACATAAGCACCAACAATACAATAACAAACTTCTAATCCCACTTGGATGAAATGGAAGATATTGCCTATAAATAGAAGTGCATCTTGTTCATTAACATCTGGAAATATTCTGCCATGGTTAGTGCAGTCAAACCAACTCTCTTGCGACCTCTTGGTGGTTTATTCATCTGACCATAGACTAGAGCTACTTACTTTTGATTATGTAATATTTTGTTAATTACTCACTCTAATTTTTTCATTTCCATAAAAACATCATTTCCTTTACGAGTATGTCCGCTTACTCTGCCAAATTAAGATAAACCTCCATGAACTTTAGCAATGCTGTTGATTAATTACGTAACATTTACTGTATATGCAGTTTGTTGGTCCCAAATGACATGTGCGAAGGTATAATCACTTGTGCAATCGCATATGACAAAACTTGGACACACCCTTGATTTACATGGGGCAACCTGAATTATGAAACAAAAGCCTGAATTTTTGTCTAACCCTTCTTCCATACTAGGCTATAAGAGCTTGAATGACCTGGATTTCACATTAAAAAAAAAAAAAAAAACAGTGAGTCCTCCATGCAAAATCAAGGTGGACGTTACCTGCCAACATTTTCCCTGCGCGTAATTTGTGGATCACCCGGAGTTCAGGGTCCTGGGGGTAACATGTTCTGACACACGATGGATAGATAGGTTGCATTTTCTGCGTGCATCATGTGGGCCTCACATCACTTGGGATTCCGCCGCCCCTTTTAGTTTATTATCCAAAAAACACTCATTTCATGAGGTATTATTATTTTTTTAATGTAATATTGCATTTTGCCGATGATATTGTTCTCTAATTTGATAATTTTTATTGAAAAGAGAGTGAGATTTTTTTATTTTTTTTTATTAGTCGCTTCTCAGTTATGAGCCATTTTCTCGAAGGGAGCCCTTTGATGTACACTCTGTCATGTCATGTTTTATGCACGGGTACTTGGAACAAATGAAGTTGAACTTAATTCAAACGGCCCAAATTGCCGGACCCACGATAGTTTGGTCATTATCTAGATATAGAATTTGATTGAACCGGTTATTATCCAAATTTCGATTTTGATTTCTAACATCTGATTTTGTGGCCATTTGTTCGTTAGTGTGGGCCGTTTGTCGCCTGTTTTTCATTTCAACCGTTAAGATGTCCACTAATTGGTCAGTTGGGACAGAGCCATGATTTGGACGTGCAATTTTTTAGTGCCTGCGTATCAACCGTCATTCTGCCGGAGTATCAAAGTTCTCTCTGTTTCCTGATTGAACTGCATCAATCATGACCTGCTACAGTACAGGCACACGGACGTGGATTGCATGCTGACCCTGCCAGCGTAGCTACTGTTCGGTGCTGTGGGCCCACCATGGTGTATGTGTTTTATCCATTCCGTCAATCCGTTTTTCCACATCATTCTACAGCATGAGCCCTAAAGTGAAGTAGATCCAAATCTCAGGTGGACCACACCACAGGAGAACAATACCGATTGAATGCCCCATCATTAAAAACTTCCTACGGCCCACCGTAATGTTTAGTAATGTTTATTTGCCACCCAAACTGTTGATAAGATCACGTAAACCTGGATGAAGGTAAAAAATAAATATCAGCTTGATCAGAAACTTGCGGCCCATTATAAGTTGTTAATGGTCAATCAACATTGTTTCTTAGGGTATAGTCCACTTGAGATTTTGATATGCTTCACTTTTTGGACCTGAAAAAACGGATGGACGATGTGGATATAGGATTAATAAAATAAGGTGGGCCCCAGAGTAAGGGTCTCATCGTCTTGGGTGAAGCCAGAGCTGCACCCGTCCTCTGCACCTCCAACGAACGTTCAAAGGCCTCCATGAGGCAGAGACATGCAGCAGTGGCCACGTGTTCATACATGAGGTGTGCAGCTCACAGGAGGTGGTCATCGAGTCCAGTCGGACTAAGATAGGTCCGACCCACTGGATCCGGTTTTGAAAATGGCTTGACACAAACCCGATCCGACTCCAAATCGAGTCTAGCGTGCCTGACTTGATCTGAGTCCAGGTCTAGGCTGGACTGATCCGAACCGAGTTTGACCCAGTCAGAAATACCGAGTTGGCACCGAGTCGGATCGAGTTGCTGGGGTAGGTTACTAGGCAAAGGCCATAAGGGCTTGGGCCCAAACACTTGACCCAAGGGTTGAACCCAAGCTTAAAAATCTAATCTTGGGGATCAAGTTGGCACCGAGTCGGATCAGCTCGCTGGGTTGGGTTACTATGGCAAGGCCGTAAGAGCTTGTGATCAAACACTTGACCCGAGGGTTGAGCCTAAGTTTAAAAATATAGCCTTGGGGTGTCTAGACTATGTTCAAAATACAGACGTCGCTTAAAAGCACTCAAAGAGATCTTTTTTGAAATTAAAAGTTAATAAATCATGTCTGTAAAACCAACTAAGTAAATAAACATTATTAAAAATCAAAAGTAAATAAACTACGTCCACATACAAACTAATGAACATTTCATTCATTCAATATCTTCTGTATGATGAATGCATTTGTGGTGTGTAACCTAAGTAACCTTGTCTATAATAGTAACTCTTTTCTCCACCTTTGTCGCTAGAATCATCCTTTAGTTCTCTTTTTACGGTTTCAACTGTAGGAGAACTCTGAGTTGCTCCGAGCTGTAGGTGTCCAAAAGATGGTTGTTTACCTTTGTTGAATCGGATGGTGGAGATGCCTTTCCATCGTCCTCATTCATAGATTCAACTAGTTTTTTCAGCCTATTTGTATGATCCGATTTGTACGGGATTTTTAACCGCCTATAGAATGCTGCGAGACTATTAAGAAACTTTGATGATATACTCATACCTGTTTCAGCATCATGTTGTCTCGGAAGAGGTTGATGTTGTTGTTTGGTCCTGGATGCCATTTTCAACCTTTCTTTTACGGCCTTTTTATAATTTTATTTTTCTAGTTCCTTTAATAGTCTCTCTTGTTCTTCTCTATTAAATTGTGGAGGCAGTTCCTCTGCTTAATCCTTCTTCAATTATAATAGACCTACTTTTATATATTATGTGGCTGGTTGTATTGATTGTAGTTGTAGGGGAAGGGGTGAAGAAAGTCTTTGTATTTGAGTCGAAAATGACTCGAAATAAATCCCGGATTTCTTAAAGAGCTTTGCTATATGGGGCAACGTCTCCTCCTCGACAAGCCAAATATAATTTCAACCGATTTTTTTGGTTTACAAATTATTTTCCACAAAACTTGCATTTTAACTTTATCTTTTCATTCTAGGAGTAGACGTGGGCTCCATAATCCCAAATCTCTGCCAATGGATCATCTTCCGATGACATATTTATAAGTGTTTATTTTGAAAGAAAAAAATAGTTGGTTAGGTTAATGCAACATAAATAATTAATGAATAAAAATAATAAACACAATCAGCCAACCATATGAGATTTAAGCAACATTAACTAATTTAAAAGCATAAACGAAAAGATAAAAATATCCATCCACCCATTAAATATTACAATTTGAGTATTTAAAAAAAAAACTATCAAAATCCTATTGTAAGCAAATGTAAGAGAAATAGAAGGTAATGTCTTATCCCGCTTCATGCAATTGTTGCAGGTACTGTCTCATCTTTCTTCTCACTCGAACTCATCATCAATAGAGTTTCCTCTCTCCCAAATCGAACGTAGCCAATCTTGTGTACAAATGAGCGCTTCAACTGATTCCGGTGTAAGTGAGCTTTGATATTTGTTCACGACCTTACTCCCCGTACTAAAAGCAGATTATAATGCCACAGTTGAAATTGTAATTGATAATATGTCTTGTGCTATTAACAAGAGCACATAGTACTGTGAATACCGAGCTTTCGACTTCTACCTGTAACGTCCTGGATTTTCACTATTTTGGATTTCCAAAAACTCTTGAAAATTTTTCGCTATAATTAGCTCGCGTTGTCACTGACTAACCCTTAATACTTATGGTGAGCCTATATACAGGTAGTACCAAGAAAGAACTGCACAAATTTAATAAATTAACTGTAGAAAGCCAACGAATCCGCCCGATCACTTAAACATCAAGTCTAACTTCGTGATTTATTCATATAGGACCTAAATCTAGCTGATCTATCACTGACTAATCAAGACAATCATAATTAAATAAAGATCTACTTAAAGCCGAGCCGATTAGGGGTCAAATCTTAATTAATGAACCAAATTGACTCAGTTACTTGACTAACATAAGAACCAATGGTTTAGGGTGATTATGAATGAATCATCATTTCCGCTAGTCACGAATATGCCACACAATGAACTTAAATAATCTAAACCATAATCATTGCGCACAATAAATCTTGATACCTAATTCATTCAAAAAATGCCTTGATTATCCTAATGATCTCTAGACCGCTCGTTAGTGGGCCACTAGTTCTGAAGCTATAGAATAATGTATGTCTAGGCTTGACGCTTATCGTGGGTGGCAAAACAAAAAAGTGCCCAGAACTGCTCAACTTGGGTCGGAAGCCAAGTGCTTGCAATGTGTGAATCCCCTAGGCTGAAATCTGAAATTTAAGTGAAATTTAAGTTGTGGCTTTCCGACCGTTAGATCGCAACCAAATTGGATGCATGAGTTATGGATATTCCCCTGCTCATATTCGTATAGCCATGGTTCCGATCGATCACCGACGACCATTTATCGCAAGTGGGGTCCCCACGGTTTATCGAAGCATTTGATTGTCGCCAAATTTGTGATGTAACATAGATCCCATGGTAGGACACCTATCCTCTGGTGCGGATGAGCTTGTGGGCCTCCGTTGAGGCCCTATAATTCAGAAACACCCTCCCCCAGGACAAGTCTAATGGAAAAAGGGGTACCAAGGCTATTTGTGCACATTCTAGCACTATAAATAGCCCCCGTTTCTCACTCTCTCACTCCCATACGAATTTTCACTTGCAAAAAGAGAGGAGAGAGGAGGAGAAGGGGAGAAGGTGTAGGAGGGGGTAGATTGGAGCATTTGCCCCATCCTTGCTAGCCTGGGACGTAGCTGCAACCATGCCGCACAACTGGAATTGTCCCGGCGACAATCAAAGGTAACTAACAAGCCATTTTTTTGAGATTTGGGCATTGAAGGCCGATTGCATGTGCCCTTACAAGCTAACCACGTTGGTGCAGGGCACCGACAAGTCGATCTACAAACTCAAATCTTAGGAGTGGCGCTGGAAATTCGACGAACCACTTCTAAGTGCGGATCATAAGTACTTAGGTTGCGGTTTATCAATGCCACTGTTTTAACTAATGATTTATGATTGCTAATGTAGGATTTGCATGATAACTTAGGTGTGTTTTAATTTTTATCCAATGAATTGCAAATTGTAGTATAGCGATACCTACGTGTTCGATAAAATGCCTGAATGAGTATATTACCGAATTTAGTTATTATATGTGAATCCTTTTATTTGTAAATGCTAGTTGATTTGATTAGAATGAAAAATAGGACTACAAGAGTAGTCTGATTAGTCAGCAAATTTTCAGATATGGGTTGATCGAATTAAGCTGGCCACCCTGGGCAAGTTCGATTAATTCAGGTCAAACACCGATGACCAATAGTGGTTGGGCCATGCGGGGTGCTTTTCCACTCCATGCCGGTTACACCGGTGTTCGCCCACATTAACCAAAAATGTCCAAAAAATTAGCTAACCCTATATATGTTCACCATGTATGATTACAACTGCTTGAATTTAGGACACCCCCTTACCATTTGCGAAGGTCTACTATTAACCATTAGCGTTGCGATACTTGAGACTCGTGAGCCAAGCATGGTGGTATGGGACATCGTGTCCGTGCTGTCGACCTACGCTGGGGTGATGAGCCTCCCCATAGTAACCACGAGCATTACCTTTACAACTTACCTTTCGTATGTATTTCAGTTGTGAGTGACGAACCCAGACGAATCAAGAATATAGGTGTAGGACCACTGCGGCCGTCCTGCGCCTAGTGATTTAGTTGAGATCGATGACAAAAAAGGGAGGTGCCATAGCTTTCCCAAATTGCTGGATGAATAGGCTTAATTAATCACTTAGCTAACATAATCATTCACCACATCGCACTAAAATTAGATGTGGCGAATCAGGAGTTGAAGTTGCGTGTTGAGGGAGTGTTGTTATTTGCGAACCAAGTTGTCGGAGTAACGTGTTGAGGGAGTGTTGGATTGTAAGTGCATGCATCATTTCATAAACCCCATTATACGCATTAATAAGATTAATTAGGAAGTGATAGTTTGCATGGTTTTATCATTCCTATACCGTTAGACTTGATAATATGTATAACTCATGCTTTATGGAACCACTGAGTTGATCACTCACTCCCACTCTGGGACAATATTTTAAAACACCAACCAGACACTGATATAGATGCAGGGACCACTGAGGCTGATTCATTGGACCAGGAAGGCATGGACGAGGAGGGGGAGTTCTATTACTTCCATCTTTCGGATGAGTCGATGCAAGCTGCGAACTTCTCGATAAGGAGAGCCGAGCGATCGAGATTAGCTAGACGCCACATTTCCACATTTATTATTATTATTTTGGAATTGTATATTGGACCCAGCAGGACCTATACTCTGGATAATCATACTACATGTGTTTCAATTTACTTATCTGCTTTAATAGTGTTTATTTCGAAGTATGTTATACCATTTAGTATAATCTTATACATGCTTAATTGCCTAATGTAGAAGTAACTGAGAAACTGGCTTTCGTAAAACATAAGTGATGCTCAGAAAGTCGGGAGTCGAGCATTTGCTCGACCTTTGAAATTCGGGGCGTTACACTACCAGTCTAAAACATCAAATTCTTTACCTTTGTTCTTTACAAGTGGCTCTTTGAAATAGTGGTCAAGTTCTATTTGGGTTATCTGTGTTTGAGTCTCAACATGTGCTATGAAAGACATGAAATTATTAATCGTGTTTCGTTGTTCATCAACAGTAGAACTAGAACCCACTTCAGGAGTCAGGCTTATGACCGCAGTATTGTTTTTTGCAATGCCTAAAGTTTGTACATAAAAATTGCACAAATCATCAACTGTATTACGAATCTTATCGACCTTAATGACACTCTTCTCACCAGACAACTTATTAAAGATGAATAGAACCATGAACATCTTGTATTGAGGATCAAGAACGAGTGCAACATCCATTACTAGACTGCACTCGGACCAATACTTATCAAACTTTAACTGCATACCCATAGTTATTAATTGTAAAAAGTCTGGTCCACTACAGCTTCTGTACAAAACCTCTTTTACCCACCAAAGTTCTGGTAGAAATATATTTGTTGTTGAATACTTGCTTCCTAAAAATTACTTCATTATGTCGTAAAAAACTAAAAGGAACTTGCGAACTGCTTCAGCTCTTGTCCAATCATCATCAGAAGGCAACCACGAATACGCACTATTATGCTTCGCTTAGTGAGAGAATGCATCTTTGAAAGCTATTGCTAAATCTAACATTTCGAAAGTTGAATTCCAATATATCATGACATCCAGCTTCATCATTCTCTAAGATGACAAATTCAATTGTTTCACGATTTCATTCCATGCATTTAATCGTGAAGGTGACCCCTGTATTTACTTCACTCTCTCTCTTATGTTCTCGATCGTTGGCTCAATTATTTTTAAGGTCATCTTGTACAATCAAGTTTATGATGTGGGCACAACACCTAATATAAAATATCTTTCCTCTAAAATACAAGATACCGGTGGCCTTAAACTGGTTCTGCAAATTCGTACAACACTATCGTTTGCAAAGACATTGTCTAAAGTTATTAAGAAGATTTTTTCTCAATGTCCCACTCCACAAGACATTTGTAGAGCAGTCTGAAATCATCAATCCAGTGTGAGGAGACGCAAGATAACGAAAGTTTATAAATCTTTTGCAAAGCCTCCATTCGACATCAACGTAGTGGGTAGTTAGTGACATATACCCATTTCATTGATTGGAAGTCGTTCACAAATTTGATGTCAGGCTGATCCAGGAAACTGATTCTAACTGTCCTTTTAACTTGAGCTTCTTGCTTGCATACATTTTCATGCACACTCTTTTTATTATTGTATAGGAGAACTTCTCATATCTGGAGTTAAGGCCTCTGGCTAATTTGACAAAAGAAAGACTCTTTACCATCTGAAATAGTCATTCACTGGCAATAATAAATTTGGTCGTTAACTCATTCCCATGGTTTCTGTTATACTTATAGATGGACAATGTACCTTGTGACAGACCCACTAAATATTGGGTAAATGAAAGTGTTTATTGCCCTGAGGTCTGGCTTCTCACTTTTTTATGACAACTTGCTTTTTTTAGCATATTGAGCATTGCAGTACTTGTATTGTATCTTCACCATGCTGTTTTTCAAGGTTACTTTTTTAAGATCTTCCCACACAACTGATCTTTTTTTTTTCTCCTGAAATTTGTGACCATGAGGTACTAATATCAATGGGCCCCTCTTCATCTTCTAGACCTAATCCTTCATCATCCAAGATCATCGTCGATGTGACTGATAAACTATGGGGGGTATTGAAAATTTCCTTGCTAGCCATCTACTAATTGAAAGATACTAAATCAGATTAACATTAGCACTCTAATGCCTTAAATTAGTCACCGATTCAAGTTTGAATAAATTGTAATACTTTCATATTCTCATTTAAATGCCCATGCCGAAAATCCGGCAGTATCTCTCCACATGTCTCCAGATAAGTTGATTTTTCATTACATTCCAATGCCAAATATCTAAGCAATGTGAATATATTTAACATGAGAAATGAAAAGGAAGAAACATATCCAGAGAGAAGTGGAGAGATAGAGTGCACATCAGGCATGAACATTAAAATAGATTACATGAAAGTATACTATCTATCTAAACTTGAACTGTCTAAAATAGGACAATTTGAGCGATTTCTATACCACTAAAAAACACACTATATCTATGTTTGGGCATATAGAAATCCTTAAATAGGCAACTAATTATCTAACTCACAAGTCACAATAATAAGCTAATAAAAAAAGTAATGCAATCCATGCATATTAAGCTAACTATCTAATGCACAATAATAAGCTAAGTAAAAAAGCAATGTAATACATACATACTAAGCTAACTATCTAATACACAATAGTAAGCTAAGCAAAAAAACAATGTAATCCATACATATTAAGCTAACCATCTAATGCACAATAATAAGCTAAGCAAAAAGCAATGTAATACATACATACTAAGCTAACCATCTAATACACAATAATAAGGCCGCTCTTGAGTCAGCACGGACACACCACAGCCAATCCGGGATTACCCGAGCCAACCCGAACAAATTATAAATTATTAAATTAGAAAATAAAAATAAAAATTACCTGTTAATCAAGTTGGATTGCTACCAGAGCTCGAAATATGAGGGAGGGAGGAAGTGGTGAGGTGAGAGAGAGGAGGAGGAGGAATGGCTAGACAGGTGTTGTTGCGCCAGATTGGGTTTCAAATCGGGTAGCTTCTGATCAGGTGCGATGGGTAGGGTTAGGGTAGAGAGAGGAATTTTTTTTATATACCTACTCAACAACCCAGATCAAGTCGGGTTTCGGATTGGGTTGAGTTTGATCGGATCGAGTTTCGGGTCGACTCAGGTTGAGTTACTGTGTAACTTAAACTCAACTTGGTCAGGTTTTGGATCGGGCTAAGGCTACTCAATCCGAACCCAACTCAGCCATTCGGTTTGGGTCGAGTCGGGTCTGACCGAGTCGGACGAGTCAAGTCCACCGAGTCGGTTCGACTTGTGTGCAACTCTATGTGAAAGATCCAAGTATCCCATTAGGCGAGACCATGAAGATGCCCTAAGAAAGAAGCGGGCTTGGCCATTCATGCGGTGGGGCATGCATGTATATATTTCTTAATCGCCCATTTGTTTTGTAAACGTGTGAGCCACTCAATGAGCTATTCAACTTGATTTTTAGATCGATGAATTTGCAGGAGGGGCCCACTAGGTTGGTGCCTTGGATCTCACATGTGTATGCTACATCAGTACCCGTGAACTGGGAGTGCAAATGCGTATGATTAAAATCATACAACTACCACATTAACTATCCTATCAGGAATTATAGTGTTGTGCCCCTATGATTTGCTACGTGTACGGTCCAGATCAATGATCGAAATTGTGTCAAAGTGTTGACGTCTTTCAAACTAGAAACCCCTCCTATGCATCAAACATCCATGGTGGGTCCCGGCAGATCTACCTATCTAATCGTTGGACCACGGGTGCCACATATAAGACACTACATTTCCTCTCAAATAATGGGAGTCCATACGGTAGAGCCGTCTTTCCACAGAACTCGTGGCAGGGACATGCATCGATCGTGGTTGTCCATCTAGTGAGCTCTGTCATGAATGACTCGTGCTTCACAAATCACACTAATTATATAATATTGTCCATCACATTTCTACAGATTTCCTTATGAGTTTTTAGCCGGACACGAATTGCCTGCGATAGGAAGTTAGGTGGGGCCCACCGTGATGTTTGTGAGAAATCCATTGAGACGGATCCAAAACTCAAGTGTGTCGCACGATAGGAAAAAGTTGTTAGGGAAATGCCTATGTTGAAATCTCCCTAGGTCCACCATAATGTTTATATGCCATCTAGAGCTGTACACAAACCAAGCTAGTTGGGTTAACTTGATCGACTCGACTAAAAAAAGCTCGACTCTATTCGGATCAAAACTGTATTCGAGCCGAGTTGAGCCAATTTTATGATGCTAAAAAAAATTCGATTCGAGTTCGAGTTGGACTGAGCTCGACTCAACTCGACTCGGTCTTGGGCTCGAACACAACTCGGTTTGGTTCGAATCGAAAATTTGACCAGGTATATAAACTCAATCGCCCAAATAGGTTTTAAAAAACCCTAATCCTCCAGCGCCCGAATCCTGACCCCACCCGACGGCTACCCTCTCTCCTCTCCTCTCTCTCCAGGCGTCCGTCCGACCCCACCCGACAACTACCCTCTCTCCTCTCCGCTCTCTCCAGGTGTCCGTCCGACCCCACCTGACCGATCCTCTCATCTCTCGTCGTTCTCCAGCGTCCGACCAGCGACTAGTGCCCTCTCTCCTCAGTCCTCTCCTCTTTATCCATTCTCCAGCGTCTGACCAGGCGGCCGACAACTAATATTAGTACTCTCCTCTCCTCATCGCATCTCTCTCTCTCTCTCTCTCTCCATTTATCAATTATCACTTACACTGCCCTCGGCCGAGTTGTGGCGACTGGCGATTAGTGTCCATCCAATTGTCGGACCCCATCCTTAGCCTAGTGATTGTGGCCCAATCAGATCGTCAGACCCCACCCGACCACTGGCCAGGTGGTTTTGGCCGACTCAGTATATATATAATAAATACATACATAATACATACATATATATATATACACATATTATAGATTTATATATAATATATTAATATTAAATTATTAATATATATATATATATACACAATATATATTATAAATTTATAATATGATATAATTAGTATATAAATTATGCTTAATTGCTTATTTGATGGATGGATGTATGGGATGGTTGGGAGGATGGATGGATGGATGGATGTATCATGTAGTATGGATGATTTGGTTGGTTGGATGGATGGATGGATCATGTGGTATGGATGATTTAGTTGGGAGGTTGGATGGTTGGATGATTGGATAGATGTAAGTGTTAGTTTGTTAAAGTGCTTTCATTTGTTAGATTGTTTTTAAATTGTTAAGTTGTTTTTTAGTTAAATTATTTTTAATTTGTGAAATTGTGAAATTGTGTTTGTTGGATAGATGTAAGTGTTAATTTGTAATTATTAAGTTGTTTTTGAATTAAATTATTTTTTATTTGTTAAATTGTGAGATTGTTTCATTAGATAGATGTAAGTGTTAATTTGTTAATTTGTTAAGTTGTTTTTTAGTTAAATTATTTTTAATTTGTTAAATTATGAGATTGTGTTTGTTGGATAAATGTATGTGTTAATTTGTTAATTTATAATTGTTAAGTTATTTTTTAATTAAATTATTTTTAATTTGTTAAATTGTGAGATTGTTTTTGTTGGATAGATGTAAGCGTTAATTTGTAATTGTTAAGTTATTTTTTAGTTGAATTGTGAGATTGTTTTTGTTGGATTTTTTTAAAATAAATTGTAAGGAATAAGGATAGATAATCAGTTACTTATTTGAGGATTTCTATGTTACTAGACATAGATATAGTGTATTCTTGGAGGCATAAAAATTTTCAAATTATCCCATTTTTGGACAATTCAGGGTCAGATTGATTGTAATGTCTTCATTTATTCCAATTTGAATGCACATGCCTGTTCCGGTTTTATCTCTCAATTTTCTTTATAGATATATTTCATGCATTTATTTTCGTCGTCAAATGTCCACAATTTGTGTTGATGCTTGACATGAGAATTAAATACATGATGAATATGTTCTGAAGAGACAAAGGGGAGATGCTGCCGGAATTTTGGCATGACATTTAAATTGGAAAATGAATGCATTACAATCTATCCAACCTTAAATGGGTTATTGATTTAAACAGTTAGGTAAATATGCCCGTCTAGAGCTAGTTAAGCATTACATCCTGCAATTCTATAGAGTAGTATGGTGAAGATTATAACATATAGAAAACTTTATCTTATAGATTGACTAGTGAGTGTAACTCCCTGAAAATCGGGAGTCGAGCAGGAGCTCAACTCCCGAGTTCCAACGCATCACTTATGCAACATAGATAATGATGATTAAATATTGTCTGTATTAGCACATTAAACATGAATGACATTAAACCAAAACTATATATCATACTCCAGAGACGATTAAGTTAAGCAAGCGGAAGACTGTGATAGATATATAAACGTATAAGTAATCGTAGGTCTCCTTAGTATGATCATGTTACCGAGTCAATAATTTACATGTAAAGTGTCAAAATATACAAAATGTGTAATGTCATCTAATTAGCAACCCTGCAAGCCCCGTCGATCAGGACACAGCTCACATGAACCCGCCCGAGAACTGCATGTAGAAGAATGCCTCCTATTCATCCTCGAAGTCTGGCTCCACCTTGTAGGCATCACCACTACCTGCAGCTAAGACAGAGTCTGGTTGGTGTGTATAACACCGCCCCAGAACGTGGGAGTGAGTGATCAACTCAGTGGAGCTATAAAGTAAAGGTTAACATGTTATTAATTCAGTCAAGCAATAATGATAACGCAATACAACAATCAGGTCCTAAGTACTCTTGTTAATGCAAGAATGATATGAAATAATGATGCATGCCCTTGCCTATGCTCCCTCGGCGACTTCATCTCACGATCGCAGCATGCAACCCTTTCTCAGTGCTTGACCTGCTATGCTAAAGGCACACGTAATGTGGTGCATGCTCGTGATTAGCCAAGTTCTTACTTAGGTTTATTCATACAGCAGGATTGGAAAGCTAAGGTACCTCCTTTATATCAATGGCCAAACAATGATCCATTCTAGGGTCGTCAGTCCTAGCAAATCTCATACGATATTGCGGTTCTAGGTCACTACAAAGGGCTCATCACCTGATCAGTGTAGGCCTGATTTATACTCTAGTTACTATGGAAAGACTCGTCGCCTCAACGCAGTCTCAGAGTATGTTTGAGGTTACTACAAAGGGCTCATCACCTAATCAGTGTAAGCCGACAGCTCGAATACAGTGTCCCATACCACCGTATTTTGCTCACGAGGCGGTGTTGCTCACTGGTCACTCCAGGGAGGCTTGTCGCCCCAGCGTAGGCCGACAGCTCGACCACGGTGTCCCATACCATCATGCCCGGCTCATGAGTCTTAGCGGATCGAGGTACTAACGTTAAACGGGTTTTCCACTTGTGAGTTTGGTACCTTAGATTCAAGCAGTAGCGTCCATACATGCTGAACATACATTGGGCCAATCGGGTTGCTAGACAAGCTTGACTAGTACGAGCGCATTTTGATTTGATCGACATGGAGTGCATAAGCATTCCACGTGGCCTAACCACTGTCGTCAAATGACTTATGACTCGGATTCGTCGAACGTATCTGTCGTGGCTGAAACTAAGTCAGCCACTCAGTCGGAACCAGTTACCAATTGCCTGGACTACATTGTAGCCCCAAACACATTTCAAATACGATAGGAATACATATGTGCTAGTCCAAAAAGTATGTAACAACCAACATAAATATAAGTCTCATTTGAGCATTTCAATAAACACATAGTGTATATGTTAGCATACATAGGCATTTTGACCATACAGCACGTTGTAGTAATATAGGTTACATAGAGGAAACTACAACCATAGCTAAGGGAATTGAGAATCCTATCTCAACACCCTCATTACATGCATTCCAACAGGTATATCCTCATTGAGACAATTTATCAAATACTTAGACTACACATTCCAGCATACATGTATTAGGCTAGCTATAACATATATTTTGGCAAATCCTTTTACGAAAGAGTTGCCACATACACAACAAACATATATTCATAGTTAATAATCATGGCAAGCATGAATCCAAATTCCATACTCATTCAATCATATCTATAAACACATGGAATACACTATATTCGACGTAGTTCATATATGCGTGTAAAATGCGAAAAATATCGTATCTAAGCACGTGATAGCAATCAAGTTAATCATAAATCATTACTGACATTGAAATCCTTGAAAACCATAACCTAAACATTTATAGTCCGCACCTTTTGCCGGTAGACTCGTATCGAACTCAGTTTAAACACTAAGTCTTTGTTAACGGCACAACGACAACCTATAGCATGAAATAGGTTAGTTATTCTATCCTTTACACTATTTGAAACCCTGAAATAGATTAGGGTTAGGATTTCTTACCCAAGAACGGCGTCGAAATTACCGAAAAAATGATACAAGAATAGTGGTTAAGTACGTGGAGCGTCGGGATCGAATCCCAGGAACCAACTCTAACTCTCTCTCTCTCTCATTTTCTCTCTCTTTCCTTCTCTCTTTTCTCTCTTCTCTCTCCTAGGGTTGCAAATTCGTATGACATGAGAGAGTGAGGGTTTTAGGTCCTTATATAGGCCTAGAACTGATGGGAATGGCCCCAAGGTCATTGTATACTTAGGTTATAGCCAAATATGGGCTATTTCGATCCAACAGAGCATTTCTGGAGGCCCTTTTTCTGTGTGCGATCAGACTTAAGCTCCATGGCATTGGATCTAGGTCGAGTTAAGTTTTCGGTTCGATCGGATTTACAGATCGACCGTAGCGGACCAGTTTCAATTCAACGGTCACCGTCACTCGATCAGGGCCACAAGTACACTGACATGTGTATGAAATTTTTCCTGATCCGAGGGTGTATTTGGGTCAGATTGTGACGGTCTGGAACTTTAAAATTTTCTCACAAGCGAACGACCTAGTTTACTTAAATCTGAGTTCAATTTATAAAGGTATTCGCGTTTCTCACACACTTCACTCCGAGCTCAAGTTGTGCGCTTCTGGGTACTATATGGATTTGATTTTCGAGATGGTTGTCAAGTCCAGCAAGGCGGTCATAACCGTATAGCTTCGTAGTAATCGGACTTTCGACGTGTAGTACAGGTCCGATACAGAGTTTCAATGTGCTCCCGAGAGCAACTGGGTTTAGCGATTGATCCTAGATTATAGGGTAATGTAGCGTTAACAGTTCTGTAAGTTTTGGGTCTTGTGGTTCATATTTAAAGTGGTTAAGGCTAATTTCCCAGCTAATCTAGTTTAACACTTAGTTAATTTGGCCTAATTTCCAAAGGATTTGGTCATGAGTGACTTCTGTCTGAGGTGGTACTCGGGTCTTTATACGGATTTTTCTGAGACGTGACAGTGAGGAAGCCCCAAAAACCTCCGGTGTGTGTGTGTCAGCCACATCTCCTCTTATTGTGGAGGGAGACACGTCTTCAACTACAGTTAGAGAAAAGAAAAGATCAGCAATGTGAGATGACTTTGAAGAAGTCATGGTTAATGGTGTGTTGAAGATCAAGTGTATTTATAACAAGTCACTATAAAGTAAGAATCCAGGGGGATCAATAACACATTTAAACAAACATAAGCAACACTGTTCTAAGAGACTAAAACTCCCACCACCAAGCCAATAGTTGTTGTAATTTATTAGGTCAGAAGATGATGACTCACAAGGCATAGTTTCCACTCATAATTTTGAGAAAGAGAAGCTGAGAGAGTGGTATGCTAGATTAGTGATCGTCGAAGAAAAACCTTTCAGAATGATAGAAAACAAAGTGTTCATGTCTTTCTGTCAATTCCTTGACCCTCGAATTGAGGTCTCCCGCGTCACTATGCAGAGAGAGTGCATGAAGATGTACATAAACGAGATAATGAAATTGAAAGAAGTTTTATCATCGATCTCCAAAATAAGTTTGATGTCAGATTTATGGACGGGGTCCAATCAAAGAAAAAGATATATTTCATTAATCACACACTATGTAGATAAAGATTGAAAACTTTACAAAAGAATTTTGAACTTCCACCACCTTCCTACTAATACTGGTTTACTTATTTCAGATTACATTTTACAGTTGTTTACAAGACTGGAGCATTGAGAAGAAAATTTCTACAATAACTTTAGATAAAGCTTTAACAAATGATAGTGTAATTTCATATTTACGTAACTAGTTTAAGGCAACCAAAAAAAAAATTTGGTCGCAAAATATTTTAGGTCATGTGTTGTGCTCACATTCTAAACTTGATTATACAAGAATGACTGAAAATAATTAACCACACTATAGAGAACATAAGAGAAATGTGAAATATATAAGGTGGTCATCGTCGAGATTGAGTATATGAACTGACATTATCAAACATTTGAATGTGGCATCTAAAAAAATGTTGAAGTTAGATGTATGTACACGTTGGAATGTATATACATGCTGGAACTCGACTTATAAAATGTTAGATACGACAATGGAATTAGATCGAGGTCGCATTTTCTGAATATGCGGCGTGTGATAGAATGTATTCTTGGTTGCTTAGTGCAGATGATTGGACCAAAACAAAACAAGTTTTAAACTTTCTCAAAGTTTTTTACAACTGCATGAAGATTTTTTCTGAAAATAAGTATTCAACTACGAATTTGTTTCTTCTGTCTCTTTGAAAGATTAAGGATGCTTTACAAAAAAAAATGTCAGTGTGGGTCCAGATTTTATATGACATATGACAATTAACATGCAAATGAAGTTTGAAAAATACCGGGACGAATGTCATTTGTTGATTACCTTAGTAGTCATTCTTGATCTTCGTTGTAATATGTGCTCAGTGAAGTTTGTTTTTATGAAGATTTATTATGTTGAAAGAGCGGTAACGGAGACCTCCAAGGTTCATCAAGCATTCGAAGATTTGTACAATTCGAATGTTACTGCTTTACCTATAACAGATGTTAAAGAGGTTAGAGATATGGATATTTCTATAAGCGATAACGATGTGCTAAATAAATACATGTCTTACTTATCTACGATGGCATGAGACATGTTATTAATACCAATTTGAATAGTGGCATCAAAATTCGCATTTAGCATGGGGAGTAGGGTTGTGAGTAAGTATCGAAGCTCACTTTTACCAAAAACAGTCAAAGCATTAATTTGTACACAAGATTGGTTGCGTCCGATATGGGGATGAGATAATATTCATGATGAGGAAGAGGAAGGGACCGAGAGTGAAGACGAGACTGTACCCGCAACAACAACTACATGAAGTCGGTTATAAATTATTTTCTTTTTTATTGAAACTTGAATGATATGTAATATTACTTAAGTTGAAAGTGGCACAATGTGACATTTATTTACTCATTATTGTTGATTTGCTTTTGTTTTTCATATATTCATATTGCTTCTATTTTATTCTTATATCAAGTTATTTGTTTCTAATTTCTATTTATCTTTATAAATCTTCAACATTCTATATACATATATTTTTAAATGAGTGCAGATATGTCGTCATTCGACCCATCAACCAATATTTGGGACTACGGTTCCCTAGTCGAATAGTCAAGGTCTGGAAGAACAAAATTTGTGTGTGATTTTTGTGGAGCAAAGTTTGTGAACAAAACTAATCGGCTTCAATTACACTTGGCATGTCGAGGTGGTGACACAAAACCATGCTCTAATGTCCCAAAAGATGTCCAAATTACTTTTCAGGCCATTTTAGATTCGAATAGGAAACCTTCCTCTCCATCCAAACTTTTTGGTACACGGAAAACTTATATGGAAGAGGCAGAGGAGGAAGTCAAATTAAAAACTTTGGAATAAGATCAACTAAAACTCGCTTTAAAACGTAGTATGGAAGATGCTTCTAGACATCAGCGATGTCCTCCAAGACAACATGATGTTGAAGCAAGATTGAGAACGAACAACAAAAAGAAGAAGAGTAACACATTCAAGTTTCTTGCCCATCTCAATGAATTTTATAAAGCGTTAGGTACTACGTATAAATCTTTACATAAAGAAAGTTTGAAAAATATAGTTCAAACAATAAAAGAGCATGAATGAAAACTCTCTTCACATTCTGATTCAGAAGATATGAACCAATATGTATATGAAAAATTAGATAGTAGTTCGGATGGATCAGATGACGATATAAGATCTTATAATTATATGCGAGGAACAGGAAGACACTCCTCCTATGGAAGTTATTATTTGTAATTTATGAACAATGTAATTATAATAGATTATAATTGCATTTTATATATTTTAGTATTATGTTCAACTTTAAATTCAAATTTGAAATCGAATTCAAACTCGACTCTAATTCAATATATCGAACTCGAACTCCGCTAAAAAGCACGAATTCAAATCAAAGTAACAAACTCGAACTCGGCTCGGAAGCTTGAGCTCGGACTTTGCTCGAAAACTCAAACTCGAACTCAGCTTGAACTGGCCCAGACTGTTGACCGAGCTAAGTTGAGTCGAGCGGAGTTGCCAATCTAGGCTCCAAGACTAAGCCGAGAGGAGTTCAAACTAGGGTAGCTTGCTGGCCGAGTTGAGCCGAGCCGGGTTAAGCTTGATTCGGTTTAACTCGTGTACAACTCTAAAATGCCATCTATACCCTTAATAAGGTCAATCCTCCTCGGATGAACTTAAAAACCAAAAATATTAGAATGATCTAAAAACTTTTGTAGCCCATGAATGTCAAACGTTGGACGTTCAATCATTACCGTTTCCTATCGTGCGGCCCACTTGAGTTTTAGATATGGCTCACTTGTGGCCCATAGCTTAACTGGATCCAGCAAAAAAGGATGGATGGTGTATTTCTCACAAACATCATGGTGGCCCCACCTAGCTTACTGTCGCAGCCAATCCGCTTCCTCTGTGTATTTGGAAACACCATTCATCCGGGGCAACTAGATGGACGGCCACGATTGATTCATCACCTGCCGTTTGTACTCTTGAAAGCTAGCTCTACCATATTCAGATTCCACAAGAGAAAATGACCACTGTAGACAAAACCTTTTATCCAGCGGTTTTTATGAGGGAATACAAACTTTAGTTACCAACTTAGACTAGCACGTGCTGACAGCCACTTTGAGGACGAAACTACCCCTCCTTTTCACTGCGAAGACGAGGCCGACGCTCCTCCAACTAAGAGTTGTACGAACGGCTTAAAAGAGATCAAAGTTACATGGCCCCACAGCTATATATTTATTATATCCACAACGTTCATCCATATTTCGAGATCATTTCGAGCATTATTAAAAAAAAAAAAAAAAATCATATCCAAAGATCAACTGGACCACACCACAAAGAGCAGCGGGGAAATTGATTTTCACCGTTAAAAATTTTGTAAGGCCCACCATCACATTTATTTTCCATCCAATCTATTCATAAGGTCACAAAGGACTGGATGAAAAGGAAAAAAAAATTCATAATGATCCAAAACTTTTGAAACCCCTAAAAGGGTTTCAATGGTAGACGTTCAATTCCCCACTGCCTTTTACAGTGTGGTCCACTTGATAGTTAGATCTGTCTTATTTTTCGTCTAAAACCTTAATATGAACTCGCCAAATAGATGGACGGTTTGGATATAACACAGACCTCATGGTGGGGCCAATTCAAGCAACGAAAATTTCACAGGAAAAAAAAAAAAAAAAAACAGAATCAGCGATGAATCGCGGATTCCGCGATTCCACCGCAGCTCACTGTAGGATTTGGGGATGGATCGCGGAATCCGCGATTGATCCCCGATTCAAACAAAAGGCTATTGCTACGGATTATAACCGTAGCTATAGCTGTATCCTGTGTACTTTTTTTTTTTTTTTAAATTAAAATTTTTTAATTTTTTAAAATTGTAAATATATATATATATATATATATTATATATACATACATTTAGAATTTTATTCTACCTACATTTTTTGCTAACACATATTTATATAAATATGTATATATAAGCATATAAAAAAAAATTCTCTCCTTTTTTCATTTCTTTCTTTATTCATATAACAAAAATATCTTCTAAACCAAAATTAGTTACCTGACGTACCACATATGATTTTAGGGCTGAAAGTTGGGTGGGTTCAACCCGACCAACTTGTGACCCACTCGACATTGGGTTGGGCTTGGGCAAGATGTATCGGGTTTGGTCTTGGGGTTAGGCCATACAAATACCAACCCGATAAAACTTGGAAATGGAATCGCCGGGATTGATCATCAAATGCATGGAAATGACTGTGAAGTGAAGGGAATTGACTGTGAAGTGCATCAAAATGACCGTGAAATGCATGGAAATGACCATGAAGTTAAGTAAATTGAACGCCAGTGTGCTTCTTCGCATCATTATGGACCATGATTGATTATTTCCATTTCCAACTGCAGAGGGCACAACTACGAATGGAGATTTCCTCATTCCGTTTAAGACAGGTGCTTTTCCATCCAAAATGCCAGTCCTTCCAGTGATCTTAAGATATCCTTACGAAAGATTTAGTTCGACATGGGACACTATATCTGCGATGAGGAGCCCTTGGTTTATTCATAGCTTCAACAAGATTTTACATTTAGGTGTGAAAGACTGGGATAATGAAGCTTATCTTTCATTACTCAATCTGCATGGCTTCTGAAGTTTCTTGGAAGCTTGTAAGTCCATCGCTCAATATGCATATAAATTTTTTTTTTTCTCTCTCTCTCTCTCTTTTTTTTTTTTCATTTCATTTCTTTCTTTATTCATTTAACAAGAATATCTTCTAAACTAAAATTAGTTAATTGACGTACCACGTATGATTTTGGGGTAGGAGAAGCTACTTTAGCCAACCAACCTAGTTATTTTCCAAGATTCCATCAGGTTGATGGTCGAAAATACATTTCATTCACTTCGCGGTCACTTTCAATCACTTCGCGGTCAAACTAGAAATTGAGCGGGGCAAACATGAAATTGAGTGGGCAAATTGAAAATTGAGCGGAGCAAGGTAGGAATTGAGTGAGGGAACCTAGAAATTAAGCGAGGCAAGGTAGGAGTTCAGCGAGGGAATCTAGAAATTGAGCGAGGGAAGCTAGAAATTGAGCAAGGCAACCTAGAAAATGAGCGAGGCAACGTAGAAAATGAGCGAGTGAACCTACGATTTGAGTTAGGCAACTTAGGAATTGAGCGAAGGAAGTTAGAAATTGAGCGAGGGAAGTTAGAATTTGGAGGGAACCTAGAAATTCAGCGAGACAACATAGGATTTGAGCGAGGGAAGCTACAAATTGTGCGAGGGAACCTAGAAATTGAGCGAGGCAACCTAGGATTTGAGCGAGGCAACATAGGAATTGAGCGAGGGAAACTAGGAAATGAGCGAAGAACGTAGAAATTTAGCGAGGAATCCTAGGAATTGAGCGAGGGAAGTTAGAAATTAAGCGAGGGAACCTAGAAATTCAGTGAGGCAACCTAGGATTTAAGCGAGGGAACCTAGAAATTGAGCGAGGCAAGGTAGAAATTTAGCGAGGAAACCTAGGATTTGAGCGAGGCAACCTAGGCATTGAGCGAAAGAAGTTAGAAATTGAGTGACGGAAGCTAGAATTTGAGCGAGGGAACCTAGAAATTCAGTGAGGCAACCTAGGATTTGAGCGAGGGAAGCTACAAATTGTGCGAGGGAACCTAGAAATTGAGTGAGGCAATGTAGGATTTGAGCGAGGCAACGTAGGAAATGAGCGAAGGAACCTAGGAAATGAGCGAGGCAACGTAGAAATTCAGCGAGGAATTCTAGGAATTGAGCGAGGGAAGCTAGAAATTAAGCGAGGGAACCAAGAAATTCAGCGAGGCAACCTAGGATTTGAGCGAGGGAAGCTAGAAATTGAGAGAGGCAAGGTAGAAATTCAACGAGGAAACCTAGGATTTGAGCGAGGCAACCTAGGATTTGAACGAGAGAAGTTAGAAATTGAGCGAGGGAAGCTAGAATTTGAGTGAGGGAACCTAGAAATTCAGCGAGGTAACCTAGGATTTGAGCGAGGGAAGCTACATATTGTGCAAGGGAACTTAGAAATTCAGTGAGGCAATATATAAATTGAGTGAAGGAACCTAGGAATTGAGCGAGGCAACCTAGAAATTGAGCGAGGCAACATAGAAATTCATCGAGGCAACCTACGAATTGAGCGAGGGAAGCTAGAAATTGAGCAAGGGAAGCTAGAAATTCAGCGAGGGAACCTATGAATCAAGCCAGACAGCCTAGGAATTGAGTGAGGGAAGCTAGAAATTTAGCGAGGCAACCTAAAAATTGAGTGAGAAAACCTAGGAATTGAGCGAGGGAACCTAGGAATTGAGAAAGGGAAGCTAGAAATTGAGCGAGGCAACTTAGGAATTGAGCGAGAGAAGCTAGAAATTCAGCGAAGGAACCTAGGAATTGAGCGAGGCAACCTAGCAATCGAGCGAGGCAACGCAGAAATTCAGCGAGACAACCTATGAATTGAGCGAGACAACCTAGGAATTGAGCGAGAGAAACTAGAAATTGAGTAATGCAACATATAAATTGAGTGAGGGAACCTAGCAATTGAGTGAGGCAACGTAAATATTCAGCGAGGCAACCTATGAATTGAGCGTGGCAACCTAGGAATAGATTGAGGGAAGACCTATCAATTAAGCGAGGGAAGCTAGAAATTTAGTGAGGCAACGTATAAATTGAACGAGGGAAGCTAAGAATTGAGCGAGGCAACGTAGGAATTGTAACGGAGCAATTCATAAATTTGATGGAGATATCATAAAAATATGATGGGGAACTTTCATGGATTCATGTAATGTAACAGAAAATTTTATGAACCGTTTGGTCAATTTCATTAATTGCTCGGTCAAATTCACTGAAGAGAATTTCATGTAAAGCTCGATCAATTTCAGTAACTGCTCGGTCAAATTCACCAAAGAGCAAATTGTTAGGCTAGGTCAATTACATTTAAAGTTCATTCCAATTCATGTTAGCCTCACCCAATTTCAAGCTTGCCTCGCTCAAATTCATGTTTCCCTTGCTCAATTTCTAGGTTGCCTCGCTGAATTTATACATTGCCTTACTCAATTCCTAGGTTCCCTCGCTCAATTTCTAGGTTGCCTCACTCAATTTCTAGCTTCCATCGCTCAATTCAGAAGACTTTTTTTACTGCATAAATCTTATCTTCCAGAACCCCAGCCGAGGAATGAGGATAATCTCATTTGACAGCTCAATCCTCGCGGTCATAATTATGCTAATTCTGCCTACAAATCTCTTTAGGTGATCAAGAGGGCCCCCTTTTCCAGTAGATGAGATTAGGATGAAAGGTATTATTTCAATGCTTCTTTTCTCAGTCTTACTCTTAAAAATCATTGAATCCAAAGCCCTCGGAGAAGAAAGATCTCTCTCCTGATAAAAAATGAGAGGGATCTCTCTTCTATATTATATCTATGAATAAAGATATAGAAATCTTCTCTGTTTTATCTATTCCTCTATCTATGAGAGGATAAATAGTCTCTCAAAAAAAGTCATTCTCATCTTTGTTGATGATTTAACTAGCGCTCAATATGTTGGTTGCCTCGCTGAATTTCTACATTGCCTCATTAAATTTTAACGTTCCCTCGCTCAATTTCTAACTTCCCTCGCTCAATTCCTAGGTTGCCTCGCTCAAATCCTAGGTTTGCTCGCTGAATTTCTACCTTGCCTCGCTTAATTTCTAGGTTCCCTCGCTCAATTTTTACGTTGCCTTGCTCAATTTCTAGGTTGCCTCGCTTAATTTCTATCTTCCCTCGCTCAATTCGTAGGTTGCCTCACTTAATTTGTAGGTTCTCTCGCTCAATTCGTAGCTTCCCTCGCTCAATTCCTAGCTTCCCTCGCTGAATCTGTAGGTTCCCTCGCTCAATTCCTAGCTTGCCTTGCTCAATCCATAGGTTCCCTTGCTCAAATCCTATGTTCCCTCGCTTAATTCCTAGCTTCCCTTACTGAATTTGTAGGTTTCCTCGCTCAATTCCTAGCTTCCCTCGCTCAATTCCTAGCTTCCCTTGCTGAATTTGTAAGTTCTCTCGCTCAATTCCTAGCTTGCTTCGCTCAATCCCTAGGTTCCCTTGCTCAATTCCTAGCTTCCCTCGCTGAATTTGTAGGTTCCCTCGCTCAATTCCTAGCTTCCCTCGCTCAATTCGTAGGTTGCCTCACTTAATTTGTAGGTTCCCTTGCTCAATTCCTAGCTTCCCTCGCTCAATTCCTAGCTTGCCTCTCTCAATCCCTAGGTTCTCTCGCTCAAATCCTATGTTCCCTCAGTCATAAGAAAATTGGGCACAGGGCCCCGACACAAAGAACCCTAGGACAAACCTGCTAAATCAATCTTGATTCTCCTTACAACTATACTAACTGAACTATGGAGGTTGCAAAGCAACAATTGTTCCTTTCTCCCAAATAGCCCAAAGTGAAGCCATAAGAACTAGCTTATAGAAGGATTCTGGAGTTCGAATCAGCTTATAGAAGGATTAGATCAAGAACCGACCTGAGAGACCATATTTCCACACGATTGAGTCTTCCTCTCCCAAGGAAAGATGATAATGCTGCAATTGTCGGAAGAGTTGCTGGTCTTCTAATTCTTCCTTTGAGAGAGCCCTCTGTTGTGGAGGCCAAACCGTGGTATGAGTATCTCCTTGCTTGGACACACAATGAGAAACTGAAATAGCAAGAAGTGTTCATGTTATGATTTGAAGTTGTTGGTAAATGGTAGTTTAATGCTGAAGACAGGCTTTGTGGTGGTGATAATTTTTTCTGTTCAATCTATTATGGTAATTGAAGCTAAAGGAATGTTGTTGTTTAAGTTCTGGAAAGTTGGCAATGATCTGCCTACATGTAGCACTGCATTATATGGAAGTTTGGGAGATGAATTTTCAGGTAGTTGGGGCGTTGTTGGTTTGGTGAAGAGGTACTTGGTTTCATGAACCTTACTTACCTTGACACTCAGAAGTGGGTGTTGTACCCATTTACAGCACTTCAATTGTTAGCTTTCTCTAATTAGTGCTTCACTATAATCCTTCATGAAAGAAATTGCTTGCGGCAGGAAATCCATAAATCCTTAAAATTTTATGCCATTTAAAAAAATGATTTCCATGTCAAATAACCTAGGATTTTAGAAGATACAAGCAAGCCCCAGCCTAGGTAAAGGAGGGTTGATTTTAGGTAGGCAGCCCATTGTTGGACGTTTGTGAAGCAGTCATGAGACATTCTGTTTCAAGATGATGATCTAAGAACTATGAGTATAGTCTCAACCGCTAGTGAAATCTGCCTCCACTTAGACAACTAGAACTTATTTTAGAGGATTTCTAATCATCCTGGATTTTCAAATGTGTTTCTTGGATTTCAGAAATTATATTTGGGAGCTTGGATTTTGATTCTTCGAATTTCTAATCATCCCGTCCAGCTGTATCTGGTTCAATGATCTGATTAGCCTGTCAGCCAAATCAAAGATCTAGCAGATCCAAATGTCCATATTGAAGATCTGGACGTTAATCAAAGTTTAATGTTCTCAACTGTTCAGCTGTCCATATTGCTGATGTAAACCACATCAAGTTCCCAACTTGGCTTCCTCAGGAATATAGACCAGATAAAGGTCCTTAAAGTGTATCTGGGCATCATTGCCATGTGACGCAGGAGAGGACGTGAGGTCGAGCACCGTCTTCCTCAAGAGGATAACTATTCCGAATCCACGGAACTTCTCTGGATTCCTCACAGAGACTTCTCGAATCCACGAGGAAAGAAAGCAGAAAATAGAATTAAATTCTAATAAATTCGAAATTGATTAATCAATGAATAAAAACGAGTTCACAACTCATTAAATAGGGGTACCAAGCAATGGGAAAGAAATCAGAATCAAACTACAACTAAAACTCCTAGAAATCGTGACTTACTATAAATAGTAAACTTACTATTTATAGACGGTCGTGATGTCTACTAGTGCGCAAGGTTTTCGGCCAAAAATAGTAAGTGTCCTATTTGGCTTCACCAAACCATTCTCCTAATTATTCTAAGCTCTTTTCACGTTGGGCGCAACTCCTAAAGCTTGACGGATGAAGAGTTATAATCAAACTAAAACTTACTATTTATAGTAAAAATGAAATTAAAATAGGGAAACGACCGTCGATCCAGGGGTTTTTTGCAATTTCGGGCATCGCAACCTGGCGTAGTGGGGTTGGTTGGCTAAAGTAGCTCGTTTTACCCCAAAATCATATATTTTACGTTAGCTAACTCATTCCGGATTGCGAGATATGCCCGATCTAAGGTCCGACGGTCCGAATTACTTCTGTCGTCGACCGAGCCTTTTCTGATCCATCTTGGCCATGAAACTGTCCGCGACCCACTCTACATCAGTCCCCTCCACTTCAAAAGAACTCGTCCTCGAGTTCTCATCCTGCGCTGGTTCATGATACTCGGTCAGGTCCGCGACGTTGAAAGTCCGTGAGATCGCCATGTCATTTAGAAGATCAACAACATAAGCGTTGTCATTGATCTTTTGGATGATCGGTACCGGTCCAATCTTTTTATTCTTCAACTTGTTGTACATTCCGGTCAAAAATCGTTCTTTGCGCAGATGAACCATTACTTGGTCGCCCACCTCGAACACTTTTTGCCGCCGATACTTGTCCGCTTGCTCCTTTTACTTTTCGTTCGAGACATATAGCTTGGTTTATACCTCCGCATGAATGCCCATGATCTTATCAGCCATATGTTCTGCTGCAATGCTCATGCCTGGGAGCTTGGGCAGAGGGACCAACTCAAGTGTGTGGCGAGGTACTCGTCCATAAATAACCTGGAACGGGGATTTCCCTGTCGAGCGATTCACCATGTTGTTAAATGCGAACTTCATTTGAGACAAAGCCAATCCCACTGTTTATTTTTTTCTCCTGAAATACATCGAAGGAGGTTTCCCAACGTGCGATTCACAACCTCAATTTGACCGTTAGTCTGTGGATGGTAGGCGCTGCTGAACTGAAATCGTGTATCGAATCGAGTCCACAAAGTCCGCCAAAAGTGGCTTATGAACTTTGTGTCACGGTCAGAAGTAATAGTCTTGGGAACCCCGTGTAGCCATACAATTTCACCGAAGAATAGATTCATCACGTGTGTTGCATCAAGATTCTTCTTACATGGAATAAAGTGCGTCATCTTGGAGAAACGATCTACTACCACGAACACCGAATCTATGCCACGTTGTGTTCGGTGTTCGTGGGAGACCAAGCACGAAGTCCATAGATAAATCCTCCTAAGGGCAGTCAGGCACAGGTAACAGGGTGTAGAGGCCCGTATAATAAGATTGCCCCTTGGAGGTCTGACAAATATAACAACGTTGGACTGCCTTTCCCACATCACGTACCAATTGCGGCCAGTAATACCGTTCTTCCACAAGAGCTCGCGTCTTGTCTCGCCCAAGGTGTCCACTGAGGCCACCTCCATGTAGTTCTTGGATTATCTGTTCTCTTAGCGAACTGTTCGGGATGCACAATCGATTTCCCTTGAAAAGGAACCCATCTTGCATATGTAAGTCGTCGAGGTGACCTTCTTGGCATCGAACCCATGCGTCCTTGAAGTCGTCGTCATCGGCATATATGTCTTTGAGGCACTCAAACCCGACAACCTCATTGCTCATAGTCACTAACAAAGTTGCACGGCGACTCAGTGCATCAGCTACTTTGTTCTGTTGCCCTGACTTGTGTTTTAGTACGAACGTGAATTCCTGTAAAAATGAGATCCATCTAACATGCACACAGTTAATGTTAGCTTGACTATTAATGAATTTGAGAGCTTGATGGTCCGTGTAAAGTATGAATTCCCTTTGAATAAAGTAATGTCGCCAGTGTCACATGCCTGGACCACCGCGTATAACTCGATCTCGTATGTAGACCACTTCTTGCGTGTATCGCTAAGTTTCTCACTATAGAAGGCTACCGACCTACCTTCTTGAGACAAGACTCCCCCAATTCCGACATATGAGGTGTCACATTCGACTTCAAACAGTTTGTCAAAGTTAGGAAGTACAAGAACCGGGGTTGTGGATAATCTGTGCTTGATTTTGGCAAAGCTCCTGTCGGCTTCGTCAGTCCACTGAAACTGCCATTTCTTCATGCAATCTGTGATTGGTGACACAATGGTACTGAATTTTTTCACGAACCGATGATAGAATGTCGTCAGTCCATGAAAACTTCGCACTTCGTGAATATTTTTGGGAACCAGCCATTCTCTGATTGCCTTCACCTTTTCCTCATCCACTCGAATGCCCGTGGATGTTACGACAAAACCCATAAACAATAGGCTATCAGTCATGAAGCTGCACTTTTTAAAATTGAGATACAATTTATTTTTTGTGAGCACTTGAAGGACCTTCTTGAGGTGTTCCATATGGGTGGTTTCGTATTAACTGTATATCAAAATATCATCGAAATAAACCACAACGAACCGCCCAATGAAAGGTTTCAGAACTTGGTTCATCAATCTCATAAATTTGCTAGGCACATTTGAAAAACCGAAGGGCATGACCATCTATTTGTATAATCCTTCCTTGGTCTTAAAGGTCGTTTTTCACTCATCACCCGGCCGTATTCGAATCTGATGGTAGCCGCTCCTTAGGTTCAATTTAGAGAATATTTTTACAACCTCTAGCATGTTCAGCATATCGTCCAACCGTGGTATAAGAAACCTATATTTTATAGTGATTTTGTTGATGGCTCGGCTGTCGACACACATGCACCAACTTCCATCTTTCTTTGGAGTTAATAGAGCTGGTACAACACATGGACTCATGCTTTCTCGAATAAGACCCTTACGGATCAACTCCTCTACTTGTCCCTGCAGAATCTCGCACTCATTCGGACTCATTCAATAATGAAGACGATTAGGTAAACTGGACCTAGGGATAAACTTGATATGGTGTTGGATATCCTGCATGGGGGGTAACCCATCGGGAAGGTCATCGGGCCAAATTTCTTTGAATTCATGTAGCAGGGGGCTTATTTTTTCAGGGATGATGGTAGGCTCGAGTTCTTCCCCTTTTACAATTAATGCATAAGTCAACTCTCGAGTTCTTTCATTCTTCTACAAAATCCCATGATGATTAAGAAAAACGGCCTCCACTTTAGAAGTTTCATGAGTGGTCCCAAAACAATATCATACTAGGGGCCAATATGGTCTTCGGAATCCTGTGATAGAATGTATATATATAAACCGTGGTGAGTCTCCGCCCAACATTATGAGGTTAAATAATTCACGTACAATTTTAAATTATACCAAGTCGAGTTGTAGTGTGACATGCATCCCATGTCAACCATCATCGCACGACTACTCACATCCTTATAATGTTATGAAAGCATTCTCGTCGTCATAAAGGATATGGTGCACCATTCAATCGGACAAAGTCCGGTGGGTTTCTGAACACCGTCACGTTCTTGATGATCAACTCGATTGTATAAAGCAGAAGGGTTGATAATTCAATCAGCGGTTCAATGATACAATTTTTCACACATCCAAGTACTCTTATTAATGCATATTATGGTATGTCTCATGTCCTCGCCTTTCACGCTCCCTCCCACTTCTTACGATCGCGTGACATGCTAAACCTCGGTGATTCACCATCACACGCCAGTGCGGAAGATGTTATGCGGTGCATGAATGATTACTTTCTTTATTAGTCATTTTCATACAACAGCCTTGGGAAACTAAGGTACCTCCCTTATCTCACTTCCCCAACAAGGATCCATTCTAGGGTCAACTCATCGTCGGTCTGGTAAACTCATACGATGATATCCGGATTTCAGTCAGCGAAAGGACTCGTCGCCTCATCGATGCGTGAAGTTATACTCTTCTTGCTACGGAAAGGCTCGTTGCCTAGGTGACCTCTCGAGTATGCTCGAGATAGCGGCTCGTCACCTTATCGGTCAGCCCGACGGCTCGATTATAGTGTCCCATACCACCATAATCGGCTCACGAGTCCGGTTGCTCAATGGACACTACGGGGGAGGCACGTGGCCTCGGCGTGGGCCGAAGACTCGACCATTCGGTGTCCCATACCACCATGCCCGGCTCATGAGTCTTAGCGGATCGAGGTACCATGGTTAAAAGGATTTCACCGGGTAAGATTGGTACCCCAGGGTTCAATCATTGCGTCAAACATGGTGAACATACATTAGACAGATCGGGTTACTTGACGAGCCCGACTAGCTCGAGCGCACAATCAATTGAACGACATGAAGTGCATAAAGCACTTCGCGTGGCTAACCATTTCACAAACCGGAAGTACGACTGTTCGTCAAACACATCCTACGTGGCGAAATGAATCAAACCACGATCTCAAGTCCGGTACCGATTGTCGGACTAAAATCATAGTCCCAAAAGCAATCAATCCATATTCTAAAGCATGTAGAGTAAAGCATAATAAACAAAGTAAGTCAACATGTTAACAAACATGTCATAAAGCATGTTAAAATCATGTTATAAAGCATGTTATAGGCACCATATAAATAGATAAAAGGAGAAAGACTTTGTACATGTCAATTGCATGCATCATGGATCTCATCATTATCGACATTGAAAGCGTTGAAAACCATAACCTATACACCTAAAGTCCGCACCTTTTGTCGTAGAATCGTAACTTAGTCGATGGATTCGCTAAGCTTTTCAGATAATGGCGGTTTGGTAACCTATAACATGCTTTCGAGGTTATTTCATAACCTTATTTTTCCGAGTCGTTATATTCACAAACTTTAAGATTTGTTTCTATCATGAAAGTGTCAAACAAGTTTGAAGGATAAGATAGTGAGAGATGAGATTTGTGAAGGAAAAATGAGGTTTTCAGAAAAAAATGGTTTGAAGAAGAAATTTGAGACCTTTAAATTGAGTGTTTGAGAAGTTAATCAGTGTGTTAGGATTGACCCATTCTTTGAAGGACGTCTAATTCCAAGTTGGCAAAATCCTGGTGTTACATATCTACCCCTTAAAACAAAATTTCGTCCCCGAAATTGGCTGAGGGTAATAAGGGAAGATTTCTATTATTTTATTTGCCTAAGACTTATTGGTTCCAAGTTTCTACGCGTGGTAGGGTATGCACTAGCTGGTTCATTTTAGTCTACCCCCCTTAAAACTTATTTCTTTATCCATTTCTCATACCCTGATGGGTTGCTACAATTTATTTCTTTACCTATTTGGAGTCTTGATGATAATTCCCACCAATTTAGAGTAAGATAGCTGTTTTCATTATTTGACCAACACGGAGAAATGGTAATAGTGGGCTCGATCCCGATACATCGATCATCTACCCATCCACTTGCCGGTAGGAAGCCATCGTATCCCTTCCGAATCCTGTGTATCCTGGTCTTCTAAGGCCAAGGCATGGAGTCCATTGGTAGTCACCCAGGATTGAGAATTGGGTCAAGCTGCGAATGCTTTGCAGTTTATATTTCAGTATCTTTGTAGACCGATCACTCTAAAAACTTAGGGAATATCTATCATTGAAAGGCTCAAATTGTCTATTTCTAAAGTTGCTCTTTAGGTTTTAGTCTAAGAGAGTCCTCGTTATTATCTATGTCCAAGGAAATGGTGAATCAAATCTTACTAGATCATCCTAAAACGGTTTCTCATAGTAGAACTTGTTAGGGCTTCTATATGTTCGTATTCAACGAGGCACGGTTTCGATCACGGCCAGTGGGGTAGGGTCCACCACGTTTTCGCTGCGCCACCCAGATTAAAGGGGTGTATTGATTTGACCTAGCTACATCTATCGGTCTCTGGCATTTTCTAATGTACCGGTGGTCTAGTCTTAATTTAGGAGTAGTGGAAATCCATAGGTGTAGTCCAAAGTCTATGCTCTTACGCTAGATGAGTTCACATCATTTCTAATACGAACAATGGGTCTTATCACCTAGGGTCAAAGTTGTCTAATTGAACCGAGTTGCCTATTCTTGACGCTCGAACCACATTTCACATATGCTCATTCCAACGAAGAGGGCCACTAAGGTTCACATTATAAATTTGTTGAGTTTCCTACACGGTCGATGCCCTATCGAAATCTAGGAGCACCGCTCTAGGTCCAAAACTCTAGGGCCTATTATCTTAAATGGCCCACATTACTAATCCCACTTCGAGATTTGGAGTGGCATGTTTGGTAGGAGGGTGGTAGGGGATTAATTTTATAGGCTTTGGAAAATGAGTCTTGTGTTGGAAGTGTGAGATGGGATTTCCAAATCCCATGATCATGAATCTCTAAGTGTACTTGGAAAGGAAAATTGGGGATTTACTCTTAATTGCATACACTCCAAACATGGTATTGGAAAACATGGGATACACCCAATCTAGTGAGCATACCTTACACATACATTTTACATACATTTATTGTTACTTTTACAATTCTAGTCACCTTAATCTTACCTAATGCAATTGGCCGAACGGGCCCTAAACGTCCTAACATTCAGAGGTTATGAAAGTTATGGGACAAAAATATATATATATATATATATATATATGGATTTTGAGTTCATATGGGTGTAAAATGGTGAAGCCAAGAGGAGTAATGGTGGAGGGGTGGAAGGAATTCACAATTGTCGCGTACAACTCTAACTTGCCAAACATTCGATACATTCCATCAACATGAAAACATAAAGATCCTAACGTAGGGGTGGAACTTTTGATTCTCCACGAGTTTGAACCTCACAATATTGTAAAGGATGGGTTGAGAGCTTACAAGGTTTTGAGCTTCAAATGAGGGGTGTGGGAGCTCAAATGAGAAAAGGAAAGGGTAGAGGGTAGGTGTTGTTATGAACGATGGAGGGGTGTGGGTTTTAACAGAAAACAGTGGAATGGGCGATTGAAAGGGAGGTTGTGAAGGTTTTAAGGGAGTACTAGTTTGTGAAGGAAGTACTAGTTTGGAAAGGTTTTAAGGGACGGCCCATATACCGATTCCCTGTGCTCCACAAAAAAATATGGGTCCCACCGGGTCTCCCCTCAAAATCTGTTTGGCCCCGACTCCATTTAAGGCATTTTCGGGGCCAATTTATAAACTGGAATGAGTTTATATGATATGTAGCATATGATTTTGGGGTAGGTGCTAATCTCTCCAACTAACCCATTTATTTCACGAGATTCCATAATTTGAATGGTCAAAAGTCCAATTTCTACATATATTCACTATTTATAGTAAATTTTTATTTTTTTTTAAAGTATTATTCTTCATCATTTATAGTTAGAATTTATATCTGATATGAAAGGATTTAGAAAAAATTAAAGAATGAAGTGGTGCAAGGAGAGAATTTGAAGGAATTGGATAAAAGGAGTTTTAGGCTTTGAGATGAAGTATAAGGTGTTGTGGTTGACCCACAACCTAAGGACATTCGTTTCTAGGGAACGACTCAAACCCGTCGACTGACGGTCTAGAATAATCTTGGTTTCGCGTGATCATGGGTGTGTACGAGCCCAATCTCGGGGTCGATTTCGGTCGGTTTTGGAGTCCGAATTTGGAAAATCCTAAGTGATTCTGTTTAGGTAGGCCCCTCCTAAGTTAGAGTCGTCAAGTGCGTTTGACCATAACCCAGTCCGGTTTAATCCAAATCATGCTCGATACCATTTGTAATTTAAAAATCGGGGTCGAGCATAAACTCAACTCCCGAAAATCTTATGGACAAAATGAATGATGATTGAATGTTGTACCAATTAGAGTAGTGAACATGAGTGAGATTAAGCCAAAACAACATATTCATACTCTGAGACAGTTAAATTTGGTGGCGGAAGACCCACAATAGATATGTAAAATATATAAATTTTGGGTGAGTCTCCATAGTGTGACAACATTACTAGGTTAAATAATTTACAAGTACAATTTTAAATTATACCAAGTTGTGTAGTGTGATCTAGGCAACATCCTGGAGACCCATATTGTAATCAAGGCACGACTCTCACGAAGCCATGCCGAAGGTGCATATACGGAAAACATTCTCGTAGTCATAGAAGTCCTACTCCGCCTCGAGTGGACCACCTTTGACAAAGTTTTTATGGGTTCGAACACCGTCAAAGTGATGATCAACTTTCGGTTGAACAATAAAGCAAAGGTTAACATGTTATCAATTCAATCAAGTGGTAATGATAAAGCAGAGAAATCACACATCCTTAAGTACTCTTATTAATGCAAGTATGGTATGTATGTATGATGCATGTCCTCGCCTACGCCCTCAGCGACTCCTTCTTACGATCGCGGCATGCTACACTCCCTCGGTTTCTTGACCATCAACGCCAAACGCACACGTAATGCGGTGCATGAACATGATTACCAAGTTCTTTATTAGTCATTTTCACAGCAACATGATTGAGAAATGATCCCTAAAATACTTCCCAAACAAGGATCCATTCTAGGGGTTAGTAAACTCATACGATGAACGGTTACTGGTCAGGTGCACCGCAAAGGACCACCCCTTATCGTGGGCCCCACATACTCTGTCTACAGACCTTGCCTCATCATCTCGAGTATGCCCACTATAAATGTGTCACCTTATCTAGGTGGCCTCGATTTTAGTGTCCCATACCACCATAATCGGCCACAGTCTAAGGATGCTCAATGGACACTACGGGCGGCACGTGCTCCATGGTTGGTCCAGATTTTTGTCGACCACGGTGTCCCATACACCATGCCCGGCTCATGAGTCTTATCAGGTACCATGGTTAAAAGAATTTCAATAATACCCTGGTAAAGCGTCGGCATGGTGAACATACATTAGGAGGGGTTACAGACGAGCCCGACTAGCTCGAGCGCACAATCAATCAACCATGAAGTGCATTCATTTTATTCCATATGTTACAACATAGACTCGGGTTCACCACATGCATCCTACGTTCAAGAATCAATGGTTGGATCCATCCCAACCATGATTCTAGACTAAAATCATAGTCCCAAAAGCAATCAATCCATATTATAAAATCATGTCCTAAAGCATAATAAACAAAGTAAGTCAAGCATGTTAACAAACATGTCATAAAGCATGTTACAAAGCATGTTATAAAAAGCCATGTTATAAAGCACCATATAAATAGAAAAAGAGGACTTTCACACATGTGCGATTGCATGCGGAATCTATCATTATCCCACATTGAAAGCGTTGAAAACCATAACCTATACACCTAAAGTCCGCACCTTTTGTCGTAGAATCGTAACTCGATGGATTAAGCTTTAATCTGGTCGGTTGGTACCTATAACATGCTTTCGAGTTATTTCATAACCTTATTTTTCCAAACTATATTCACCTCCTTTAGATTTGTTTCTAACATGCACTTAAACAAGTTTGAAGGATAATATCAAGAGATGAGATTTGTTTAAGGAAAAATGAGTTTTTGGAAAATGGTAAGAAGAAATTTGAGAAAATTGAGTGTTTGAGAAGAGAGGGAGATGGGTTAGATTGACCCTTCTTTGAAGAAGAGAATTCCAAGAGAGAAAAATCCGGGTGTTACACGAAATTCTTCCCCTTTAAATTAATGTAAAGTATGTTTCTTTGGATTCTTCCACGAAGTCAATAACAATGTTCTTTAGAAGTTTCGGTTAGGGATCCATGGGTAGTGTTTAGGGTGGACGAAGTATATATGTTATCTCGCCCTTTATGAGTAGTGTCACGGTGTGTGCCGTGGTGAGTTATATGTGACATGCTTCCATGTCAACCACATCGCATACTAGGTGGTCCTTATAATGCTTTTTGAAAAGGATATGGTGCCATTCATGATTTGTTCATACCTTTTGATCCATACCGATTGTATATGGAGAGGGATGATGCTCCGTTTTCAATTACAATTTTTTCACTACAACCTTGGATACTATGTTCTCGTTGCTCCCACTATCAATGATCACGACATAGGTCTTCGATCGATCCGAGTCGGAAGATGTTATGCCGCGTGGATGAACTCAAGGTGACCATAAACGCAATTTGATGACGAGGACTCGCCATGATCTTCCGAACCCAACCCCGAATCATCCCTCGCCTCGGTGGACCATGATGAACAAGATCTTCATACGTTATCATACCATCATACATGCAAACATTTGCAGGGATAGTATTTGGTAGGTGACCCTAAGGTCTCAACGATTGGTCCGAGCATAAGAGTTCATGGTTCTACTTAGGCCAGCAGCAGTCGATACGCCCCTTTGGGATCTAGCCTGATCTCGGTTCTCGGACGTAGGAGGTTGAGTGCCTGCTCCTACGGCCTCCTTCCCCTTGGGCTGTGCAGTCCCTAGGGCGAACCTGCCATAAGGATCTTTGCAGTAGGATAGGTCTGTGTGTTAGGACATTCAAGTTGCGCTTCTACCCGAGTAGCCAACTTGATCGCATCTTTCATCGTCCAGACGGACTGCATCTAAACCCGATCCTGGATAGCCATACGCAATCCACTATTGAATCGGGCGACTTGCTGCGATTCAGTCTCGACAAAATCATTACGCGCCGCCAGGCGATAAAATTCTTCTGCGTATTCTCTCACCGATCGACTACCCTGTCGACAATTTTGGTATTGTTGGAATAATACATGATCGTAATCGCTAGGAAGGAATCATAACTGCTTCATCCGCTGCCAAATGCGGATTAGTGCTCTCGTCTGCCTGATTCGCGCGAGTTGCAGTTGTTCCCACCAAGCTGAAGCTCCTCCTTTCAGCTTGTAGGCCACAAGCTTGACCTTCTTTACTTTAGGGATATCCATATAGTCGAAAAATCGCTTAACTTCAGAAAGCCAATCGAGGAAATCCTCAATGTGTAGTTGGCCATTGAAGCTAGGAATATCAACCCGCATCTTAAATTCTCGATCCGTTCAATCTACTCGATCGCCGCCATGTCTGAGGTGCTGGAAGATTATGTCGTTAATTTTTTCCTCACGGAGCCCCCTTCCTCAGGAATGACCCTTGGATGCACTGTTGGTACTATCCTGCGATCAGGACGATTACGAGTTTCAGCAATTAGCGGTGGAGGATTATTACTAGGAATACGGAGTTGCCTTAGGTTTTCCGCCAAGAGATCTGCTATGCGGTCGATGGAAGCCTGCAACCCTTGCATGACTTGCCGATTCTCTTGTTGCGCTACTTCGAAAGCTGCCGCCATTAAAGGTAAATTCCGTAGAGCACCGCCCATGAGATTGTTGCCCGACCCGTCGTTAGAAGGCATCGATCAGAGGAAAAACCTCGCTTTGATACCAAACTGACGCAGGGGAGGACGTGAGGTCGAGCACCGTCTTCCTCAAGAGGATAACTATTCCGAATCCACGGAACTTCTCTGGACTCCTCACAGAGACTTCTCGAATCCACGAGGAAAGAAAGCAGAAAATAAAATTAAATTCTAATAAATTTGAAATTGATTAATCAATGAATAAAAATGAGTTCACAACCCATTAAATAGGGGTACCAAGCAATGGGAAAGAAATCAGAATCAAACTACAACTAAAACTCCTAGAAATCGCGACTTACTATAAATAGTAAACGTACTATTTATAGACGGTCACGATGTCTACTAGTGCGCAAGGTTTTCGGCCAAAAATAGTAAGTGTCCTATTTGGCTTCACCAAACCATTCTCCTAATTATTCTAAGCTCTTTTCACGTTGGGCGCAACTCCTAAAGCCCGACGGATGAAGAGTTATAATCAAACTCAAACTTACTATTTATAGTAAAAACGAAATTAAAATAGGGAAATGACCGTCGATCCAGGGGTTTTTCGCAATTCCGGGCGTCGCAACCCAAGGTAGCGAGGTTGGTTGGCTAAAGTAGCTCGTTCTACCCCAAAATCATATATTTTACGTCAACTAACTCATTCCGGATTGCGAGATACGCCTGATCTAAGGTCCGACGGTCCGGATCACTTCTGTCGTCAACCGGGCCTTTTCTGATCCATCTTGGCCATGAAACTGTCCGCGACCCGCTCTAAATCACCATGTGAAGATTTGTCCAGATTCATCCTTATTGTTTGAGTTCATCCTTGCCTATAAGCAGCTTTGAAACTATTCTAGTGACTGAGTGGACATTGAAATGCTTGTTATCGGTGAATACCAAAATTCTGGACTCACAACTTTAGGTTATTGTGGGTCGATTCTAGCTTGCAATTACTAGCAGCCTCCGTGAAATGAATTAGAATTTCTCCCAATAAGCCTTGCCAAATTTCCTTGTCTTTGTCACTAAGTGGCTAACTCCTATAAATCACTGGGATAGTGCCACTAAACAGGTGATTCTTCTATTCTTTATAATTGTAAGGTGATTCTTCCTCAATTCTTTTCTTGTAATATTCGAGCATGCATCATCTGCACCATCACATCTTATTTCACTTCGACAAAATTCAGATGTCCCATAAAGGGCCATTCTCGAAGTTATTCCTAATTTAATATTCCCATCGTTTAACAGATACATGAAAAAAAAAAAAAAAACTAAACAAAACAAAAAATATATCTTCAAATGACAGCCCACAAACTGACAATTCCTTGTTAAAGACATATTTATATAAATGTGTTAGAGAAAAAATGTAGGTAGAATAAAATTCTCCATGTAAAAAAAATAAAAATAAAAAAAAGGATAGGGATACGGTTATAGCTATGGTTATAATCCATAGCCATAGATCGAGGGTGGAATTGCAGAATCCGCGATCGATTGCCGACTGGTATAGCGACTTGCGGTGGAATCGTGGGAGCCGCGATTGATTGCCAAGCTACGGTTATCGAAAAAGAAGGGGCTGTGGAATAGTTACGGTTATAATCCGTAGCTATAGAAAAACCGTAGCCATAGATTCCTTTTTTTATTTATTTTATTTATTTTTGCTGTTGTAATCCCCCACTGCCTTTTGTGCGTCCCATCATGAGGTCTGTGTTATATCCAAACCGTCCATCTATTTTACGAGCTCATATTAACTTGAGACATAAAATAAGACAGATCTAACTATCAAGTGGACCACATTGTAAAAGGCAGTGAGGAATTGAACGTCTACCATTGAAACCCTTTTAGCGGTTACAGAAGTTTTGGATCATTATGATTTTTTTTTTTTTCCTCTTCATCCAGGCCTTTGTGACCTCATGAATAGATTGGATGGAAAATAAATGTTACGGTGGGCCCTACAAAATTGTTAACGGTGAAAATCAGTTTTCCCGTTGCTCCTTGTGGTGTGGTCCAGTTGATCTTTGGACATGATTTTTTTTTTTTTTAGATAATGCTCGGAAATGATCTCGAAATATGGATGAATGCTGTGGATATAATAAACACATAGCTGTGGGGCCATGTAACTTTGATCTCTTTTGAGCCGTTCGTACAACTCTCGGTTGGAGGAGCGTCAGCGCTCGTCTTCGAAAGGGAGGTGTCCGCACGTGCTACTCTAAGTTGGTAACTTAAGTTTGTATTCCTTCGTAAAAACCGCTGGATAAAAGGTATTGTCTACAGGGGTCATTTTCTCATTCCACGGGCTCTACCTGTCATTTTCCCCCATAATTGCCCTTTCAACGGCCACAAAGTCAGAAGATTCTGCACCGCAGTCGATAATATCACGTGGGACCCACCTGATCTCCTTTTAGGTAGAGAGAATTTTTGATACTCTGGCAGACTGTGATGGATGATACACAGGTTAGAAATTACTTAGGAATTACTTACGTGCATACAATTAATACAAATCCAACCGTCCAAATTTTAGTTACCATATCAGATTGGTGGACATCCATTTGACGGTTAAAAATGAAAAATATCCGATGCTTATTTCTGCAAATAAGAGTCTACCAATCCAATGTTAGGATCGTTAAAAAAGAAAATCTGATTTTAGTTAACATTGGACACGTGTACCACTTCTAAGTGCTGCGTATCAAGAGTCATAGCCAAAAAGAAGGTACAACCAAGTGCTTTTGTGGTCCGCTGGTCCACCGCGTTGGATTGCGACATGCAAGTACAGCAGTCTCGATTCACCAACTCTGATCATCTGGTCGGCCAGAGGTGGACGTTGAATTGCGCCCAACGGTTAAATTTTCCTGACCGTTCATTCTACTTCTGTAAACGTGTGACCACCTAAATTTTCCTGACCGTTCATTCTCCCTGATTTTTGAGCCATGAAATCTACCCAGTGGAGCTCACCTGATGTGCAGATCAGATCTGGTACGTATTCTTGTTTTACACTCGGAGGTGGAGCTAGATAGGCTTCAACGGTAGGCGTCAATGTTCCTTCTCCAAAAAAGTAACCTCGTCCGTTCAAGGCTCACATCCACAAAAAATCAGAGTAAAAAGGAATATAACCAACGGTCTACATTCAACGTATACTGGATGTGAAACTGAAGGAAGGGACGGTCCGTTTACTGAGGGCGTGGATTAGATACTGACGAGGCCAATAGCCAAATTGCTACAGAAGTGACGTCACTAATCTCTATAGACCCCACCATGTTGCATGTGTTGTATCTATACCGTCCAACCATTTGTAGAGATTATTTGTTGCATGTGTTGTATCTATACCGTCCAACTACTTATAGAGATTATTTTATGACATTACAAAGGAAATAATAGGCTGAACCTACGAGTCCACAGGACGCCTTTAGGATTTTCACCGGGCAAAAAGTTAGTATTGAAAAAGTAACTTTTTAAGTTTATTTTTATAAAAATATCTTTAAATGGTTACGCTAAACAGTTGTAGAAGGAGAGTTATTTTAGTCTTTTTAAGTTCATCCGTACAACCTTAAGCCTGGTTTGTAAATTAAGGTTTTGCTACCGCGAATAAACTTGCTGGCTGACACTTGCGGTCTATACAGCTCAAGAACTCTATTACAAAGAGAATGAGATAGATCTAAATTTCAATTGACCCACCACAAAAAACCATGAGATCCGCACACTCAATGTTGAAACATTTATAGGACCCACAGCAATGTATTTTTGAGATCCATCCTATTCATATGTTAACATAGAGATAGATGAAGTGAAAACAAAAATATCCGCTTCATCGGAAACTAGTGTGTCCCCTAAGAAGTTTTGAATGGTGGATGTCACTGTTCCCACTATTTTCTACGGTGGGATCTACTTGAACTTTAGATCTATCTCATTCTCTTTGTAATGCCATAAAACGATCTCTAAAAATGGTTGGACGGTATGGATACAACACATGCATCATGGTGGGGTCCACAGAGCTTGGTGACGTCACTTCAGTAGCGATTTGGCTACTGACCTTGTCAGTATCCAATCCGCGCCCGTTTATTGAACGTGCCAGATCTAACGCACGTATGCCACATCAGCTGGGAGTATGTATTTGGGGTTTGAAGACAAGGCTCTTCTGAGCTTTTCTATTTCTCCCTCTCTCTCTCTCGATCGTTGAGAGGAGGGAAGAGAAAGATAAAGATGACATCTCTTCTCGCAGCAAGATCCTCTCTCTCTCTTCTTCTCCCTCTCTTCTTCTCTTTCCTTTACTTTTCTACGAGTGAGGTACTTGGAGAAGAACAGAGAGAGTTCGATTACTTCCTTTTAGCTCTTCAATGGCCTGGTACTTACTGTCAAAGAACCCACCATTGCTGTCCTAAAAACGGTTGCTGCCAAAGGTTTTTTCCCTCCCGCTTATGTGCTTTCGTTGGAAAAAATTCCGATTTTTTTTTTTTGGATACCGAAAAATAAATTAGAAAATTAATCAGAATCACGTATTAGTATGATTCGCCTCCTCTCATATGTGATTTGAGATCGCCGGCAGGTTACTGACGAATTGCTTCCAGAATTTTTTGTTCCTACGTGCAGCAATTACGAAGGGACCACCTGGGAACTCAGCTAACGTAGTCACTTTCTCTGGCAGACTTAGTGAATATTCGCACTCAGAATTCACTGAGATTGAGTACTCAGTGTGTTTCTAATTCGTCTTAGTTAAAAGAAAGAGAGATTTCGTTTTTCTTGTAGATGAGATCGATTGGTTTTCTGATACCCTGGACTACTCTGGACTTGGAGGGGTCCGGTTTATAGAAGATCATGAATGAAAACCAACTGATGATTAGGGAAATTAAAGATGGCTAAAATGAATTAGTATGAATTCTCCAACAAAGTACATGTAATTCGACCCAACAAACTATGAGCAAACTAGAAGGTAGATTTACTGTAGGCTTCTGATGCCAGCTCTAAAAGTCATAAATCAGGCAATATATGTATTGGTCCCAAATTGTAGGATTAAGATTGTAAATGAACAAATGAAATCAATATTAGTTTCAGCCACTAAATATTTTGGAACAAGATGAAAATCTACCTTAAAATTAACTGAGAGCATGAACTGGGTAGAATTAAGATAAGATAAAATTTTGGTGAAAATGGTAGAAAATAAGATGAATGAGTTATTGGTTAATTTTGAAGATATGTTGTTTTTCGTATCGTTCGCCACAAGTTTTTGCTTTGGGATAAAATTGTTGTGATTGCCTTCAGACACGTTGTGGTGTGGTCGGCCATGGAGGCGATGGTTTTAAGATTCAGTGACTTGAGGCCCCAATCTTATCTACTTGTCCTCCGAGATGGAGTCCTAGGGCACCAAGCCATTCCGATTTGAAAAGACGTGGTTAAAACTCCCAAATTTTGCTTCCTTGATCAAGTCCTGGTGGAATTCATTCATGGTGGTTGATAGAGCGAAGAAGAAATTCAGTGCTAAACTTAAGCTCCTCAAACCAAGATAAGGGAGTGGAACAGAGAAACTTCCGAAGACATCATGGATACTAAAGATATACTGCTAAAGGAATTAATCAACCTCTGTGAAAGAGGGGAAGATAGGCTGCGCTCTGCTGAGGAAAAATGCTACAGAAATGGAAGTGAAAACCCAAATGGAGGATACCCTTCAGAAAGAGGAGATTCATTGGAGACAGAAATCTCGATCCAAATGGTCCTAGAATCAGATTTCTTCTATCAAGTTCGGGAATGATCTTTTCTTTGAAAGGGTTGATATCGGCTGAGACATAGTGGAGTACATAAACTGTTGTATGCAGAAGATTTCCCTATGTCACTGGTCCTGGATGGCTTGCAGCTCAATAGTCTTCCCTGGAAGAGGTGATGCTGCTGGAGGAGTTATCTAAAGAAGAGATGGAAAAGGCTATCTTCAGTTTGCAAGGTGATAGGGCCCTGGGACTAGACAGGCTCATGATATTGTTCTATCAGAAGTGTTGTCGCATCCTTCAAGATGACATTACGGGGGGGTCTTTGATGACTTGGATGATAGAGCTCGGATTACAGAGACATGAATGCTACATTTGTCTCTCTGGTCTGTCAGAAATCGGACCCCAAGGAGGTTCAAGACTTCATTGCAATCAGCCTGATAGGAAGTCTATTTAACATTTTAGCTGTCTGGTCCAATTATTGCAAAAGGAGACTCTAAATGCCATCTCTTGGGTCCATAGGATTCATTGAACATTGGAAGCTCTCCTTTATTTTTTATAAAGATCACTTTGCATCTGTGCCAAACATTTCGTTGCTTATTGTAGGAGAAAGGCCGATTCTATAGCAGATTCATTAGTCAAAAGGGGAGCTGATCAATATTTCATTTGTATTGGAAACAATTTCCCTTTATCTTGATGCATTGCTGGCGCGATCTTAATGAAATATTAATCTTTACATAGAGAGAAGATCAGATAGTTTGGTTATCCGCCAATCTGGCTGTGTAGAGACCCTCCTCCCTCCCTCTACCAAGTACAGTGTGCCTCCTTTTTTCTTTCCATTTTTGTCCTTAAAAATATCATATATATTTTTAGGGAAAATACTTGTGAAAATGTGTAGATGATCAGTCCTCTCAGATTTTAGTGTTTGATGTTGTAGTTTTCATTTTCTGCATCCCATTTTGCTGAATAATGGTTCAAGTGTAGAGATTCTTTGTTTTAGAAGTCTGTTCATTATCATCATCATCATCATCATCTTCTTCTTCTTCTTTTCTTTTTGTTTCCTTCTTCTTAGCAGCCTATCTTAGAGTGATCGTATACTTTGTATTACCAATTATTTCTGCTGTTGTATGAAGTAACAAATTTTCAAGATATTCAGATTTTGCCTGTCTAATCATTAAATCCTATTTATTTGTTGCTGCCCCTTTATGATTACTTGATTTGGGTTGACAGTCATCAACTTATAACTTGGGTTGGGCACTTGACTTGTGTGACCCCCCTTATGCTTTCCTCACCATTTACTGTATTACTATCTATACATTGAATTGATTTGGATGGAAATGTTTATAGATAGCCCTTGGAAACCAAAAACGGAATTTGTGCTTTGTATTCCTCTGCATGGTTCATCGCCATCCATGTGCATTGTTGATTGCCAGTTGCGTTTTATCAGAAAAAGAACTTAGCCGGTCTATTTTTATCTACTTATGCAGCTCACTTCCTCGAACCGAGTTTACAATCCGTAAGTATAACGCAGTGTTTATCACAAAGGTCTTCTGCATTTTGGACTTTGATTTCAATGGCCTTTCAAGATAAATCTTGAAAAATCTCTACTCTAGCTACATAGCTGCCGTGTTGGCTGATGTATTGACAATCAGGCCAATTGAAATATTCTGTACTTCTCGAAGTTGTTCAGGATCAGAATCTTGAGTTGTTTGACATTGCATTGTGCCTGGTTTCAATTCATTTTATAAACCTTTTGCAACAGATGGACTCTGGGTTGATTACAATGATGGAAGCTGGCCATCATGCTGTAGCCGGTCTGATTTTGATATAAAAAAGGTGCTGATTTTTTTATTCGCTTGAGTAATTTGCAACTAGATATTGTTTTGAGGTTTGCTAAGGCCACATGCATGTAAAGAAAACATAGCATCCCAGCTATACCATTGGTCCAGCTCATGAAGTGTTTTTGTTGACTTTTGACCTTCCGAAACATTAGTATCCAAATGGGACTGCGAACCATGGAATCCAAATGGGAAAGACAGGCCGCTTCAAGTCCCATATCTCCAACATCAACCACAAACACTGCAAGTGCTTATACACCATGCATGGAGACTGGCATGAGCACCCTGACTGTGCATTACATGTGCTCTACATGCCGCGCTCGATCTTTCTTCCAAATGAGCCATTTTTGGACTGCGAACCATGGAATCCAAACGGGAAAGACAGGCCGCTTCAAGTCCCATATCTCCAACATCAACCACCAAACACTGCAAGTGCATATGCACTATGCATGGAGACTGGCTTGAGCACCCTGAGTGTGCATTACATGTGCTCTACATGCCGTGCTCGATCTTTCTTCCAAATGAGCCATTTTTCTTGATTTGAAAGACAGGCGATGCTACTGCTCTTTCACTTTGTTTTTTGGCTATGTGGGAGTGCTAAGAGTCTGTGAACGCTTTCTGTACTGGAGCAACTAAGAGAATGATTTACTAGTTCAATTCTTTTAGGGATGTTCTCAATCAGTGAAGCTTCACTCAAAAGTCTCAAGTTTGGTTGGTCAAGTTGCATCTTCGATAACCATAGAAGCGGCTATGGCTGATATGAAGAGATTATCTACTTGCTTGGAGCTACGGCGCTTAGCGACTGGTCTCCAAAGGTCTTAGCTTAACCTACTTTTGTGCAGTAACCATTCTAAGTTTGGTAATAGGTCAAATACTCTTGGGTCATTAGCCATTGGATGATTTGGTCATGTTTCAAGGATCCAAACCATTTATATGTTGGACTCATGATGGATGGAAACTGCCTCGGGAATCTTTAAGATTGGAAGATCCTAATTGTCGGTCAATGGCCCACAAAACAAAAGTTAAGGAGTTGGTCCTTTTTCAAAGGAAAAGAGTTCCGTGATCAAAGGGTTGAAATCTTACAATCTGAGAGTTATGTTTGGAGTATCCTCAATGTTTAAATTATCGGCAATATTATTGAATTATTGCCGATAATATCGGTATCGCTGGGTAACCGAAAACTATAACCCCTTCTTTCGTCGCTCTTCCGGATATCGCTGATTTCTCGCCGATATTTTTATTTTTTCGACATTTCCTAAAAAATCGGCGATAATTCCCTGTTCCCACCAACCACGGGTGGGAACTGTAGCCAACTACCTCCATTTTCTTCCGATAAAAGGGCAACATTTTCGATGATAAGAAAAAAAAAGAGAAGAAAATGCCTGTTTTTTTTTATTTTTCTCTCGGATCTGTTCGAGGAAGAAGATTTCAATGCCCGACAGTCGTTGGATTGCAAATTGACAACTGTTCTTCAAAAAGTACAAATCAAACCCCAAAAAATTCAGACTTTCTGTCGAAAAATCCTCCAATGGCGACTTCTCCCAGCCTCAGAACGTGCTGTTAGGACTGCGAAATTTCAGGGATATGTATTTATAGGGAGAAAATTTCAAATTTTAGGGTTAGAGGGAAAGAGATTTTTGGGTTCTAGATGAAGATAAGGGGGATCAGTGTTCGAGTTGTTGGTTTCGCTACAAGTTTCACTGGTCAGAGATAAAGTTATAATATCGTTATCGCCGATAATCGAAAATGTGGAGAAAAGGGGGGATTTTTGGGTTCTAGACGAAGATAAGGGGGATCAGTGTTCGAGTTGTTGGTTTCACTACAAGTTTCGCTGGTCAAAGATAAAGTTATAATATCGTTATCGCCGATAATCGAAAATGTGGGGAAAAAGGGGGAAGCATGGGAAAACGGTAGAATTTTTTAATAAAACTGCAGGGCATGCCTAAATACACATATTTGTATATTCAGTAATGAAAAAATTGTAAAAAGAATGCATTAAATAATAAGTTTTCATTTAATGGGGCCTAAAAAGCATACACTGGCGTAAGAAATCATTTCAACAATAGCCAAAATGAGTTTATATAATACAAATGCAGCTATTTTACAATCTTTAAGACATGGAAAAGTAAATGAATTAAAAAAGTACACATTTCCAGCCATATTTCATTCTTACATGAGGTGATGCGGTGACTTGTAGTCATCATCCAGATCCCGTTGCAGTTGGGCATGGTACTATTGCCCAACATGTTGGCAATAATGTTCCCAGGTCATCCTTTGCTCGTACCAATTGAGAAACTCCCTTATGTACCTCTGCTAGTCGTCCACCCTGAACTGTACGAGTACACGCCTAGACGTGGGTACTGTGTGACATACATCGATGACATTTGCTGAGTAGGGTCCTGAGGGAACAGATCAAGTCCAACCTCGACTCCCTAATAATATTGTTGCCAGTTATATGGGTACCCGGAATATCCTTCTGTCAAAGGGTCATGACTCGAAGAACTATCTGTCGGTTGCCTGTGTCTATGGGTGGACAAGTGTGATTGAATGTTTGAGTTACCGTGCCCATACCCATGATATCCCCATGCGCATAAAGTGGGACGGAAGTGGAGCTCCCCTGCTCTGAATTGATGTCCATAGATGACAAGCTGCGTGCGAGAGCATCAGCTGCGATGCATCCGGCTTTATTCGAACAACGCTCGAAAATATATGCGGGCTCTGATACTCTCATCCCGGATGGTGGACGAGATCCATGGTCATCGTCTTAAGTGGCATTGTCAAAGTATTGCTCCTTAGTGAACCGGCCAACGGATCGCTCGCTCTGACATGTCGTGTACCCCCCCCCCCCCCCCCCCCCAATGTCACCTCCGCCCCCACTAGTACCACCTACATTAATGCCGGTGCCTCCATCCCCTCCCTCATCACCGCTATCGTCATCATCCTTATGACCAGTGTCGAGTGGGGGTTGAGTCTCATCATCATCACTTATTATGACTTGATGATGGGGAGGGGGCGTGAAGATGCTTCATCACCCTCATCGGAACGTGCTGAACTCCTCACAAAGGATCAGAGAAGTATGTATACTAAGAAAGGTTGCTCCTTCGGCTACTTGTGGAGCAGGGCCTCCCTTCGCGTCATTTAAATCAACTTGTTTGACCCAATCATAAAGTGGGTTCTCAGCATTGTCACCTATCTGTGCCTTGGTACCTGTAGACAACAGGTCGTGCGGTTCTAGATTTTCCTCCATGTCTCGGGCTGCCTGCAATTGCCTCTTTTAACTTCATATTGTAGTGGCAGTAAACGAGCTTCTGCAACTTCTCATATGCCAGCCTGTTCCTCTTGCTGGTGTATATGAGTGACCATGTGCTCCAATTCCTCTTGCGCGGTGAAGAGGATAAAGTTTGTGTGAGAAGACGAATTGTTAATAACTGCAATGCGGGCATGTCAACTCCGTACATCGCCCACCACTCACCTATATATCTATGAGGATCTTGTTTTAATTTGAAGTTTAAAGGAAAAATGCAGTTACCTAATTATATTACCATACTCACACGGCAACATCGTTTCTGGTGATGCTTTTGCTAATGCGGGTGAGAACGTACCCCTAGCATCCCTAAACTGCAACAACTGTAAACACAGATTCACAGGTCATTATTTTTAATCACCAATATTTCTAGAGATTATAAGAAAGAAAATTTATTTTATCAATTACCCTTAGCGAAATCTGCTCAAATTGCATTACTTGGTTACCGAATTCTACTTACGTTGTCGATTATGGGAATGACCGTTCGAACACCTCGTGGACAGCCATCGTCAAATCATTATTCTCATGGAGCCAACGTTTACGATAGAATTTGGGATTTAGGTATTATGTTGAAACCCAAATTATGGGAATGACCGTTCGAACACCTCGTGGACAGCCATCGTCAAATCATTATTCTCATGGAGCCAACGTTTACGATAGAATTTGGGATTTAGGTATTATGTTGAAACCCAAATATTATTTACTCAGTTACATTAACATGCAAATAGAAGTGATGCTTAAAGTGCAAGTGCAAGTGCTAAAAATACAGGTACATGTAACAAACTTATCAGCTTGGAGTGGATGCTTGAGGGTCTTGGTCCATCGTTCATCGATGATATCTATCACCCACTGATGCGAATTGGGGATTGACAGTCTTTATCCTATCTCTCATAATTCTCATAAGCTCGTACATTGACCCCATCGAAGGCCACATCTCATTATCTACGACTCGTAGGACCATATAAATTGGATGCAGGATAGAAACGACAATGTAAACTCTATCCTAAAAGGAATTGGAAAGCACCATTTTCGAAACTTTCTTTGCACTCTCAGTCTTCCTCTGATTCCACTCTAAGTATTTCTCAGATCTGAACAAATTCTAATACCCACACGGTGCCTGTATAAGCTGTTGAGTGTGATAAAGTTCGTGGAGAACCGTGTCGCACCTGGTCTAACGATGTCTCATTCACAACACTCACGCATTCAGCCAACGACCATGAGTGATTATATATAAAGTTCGTCATTCTCCTCGCATCATTGATGGTCTTCCTGACAGAATCCCTCTGGCTTATCCCCTTGAGCATTAAATCAATGCAGTGTGCCACACACGGGGTCCAATAGAGATTGTACCTCATCAATTTATTCTTGGCCTTTACAAACGCACTGCCATTGTCCGTCATAACTTCGACGACATTCTCGGACCCAACATCTTTAATCAATTCTTTTAGGAGGTCATATATGTATTTGTGATTTTTTATTTTGGCTGATGCATTAATAGATTTGAGGAAAACGGGTTGCCCTCTACAGTACACCGTGAAATTGATAATGGACAATTTCGTTGGTCCCGTCCACCCATCGCATATGATCGTCACTCCGTACTGTTTCCGGTTCGGCTTGAGTCCTCCTATCCAAGCCTGCATCTCCTCGTACTCCTGATCGAGGTAGACCCTAAGAATCTCCTATGGTGTCGGAATCTTCATGCCGGGCACGGCACGCTGCACCTCAATCATATTTTTGGAGGACTGGCTGCTGCATTTGCTAGTATATGGCTCGAGATGAACCACCTAGATATAGCGCCCCCCACTTTCTCCCTAAGCCCCTTGTTCCACATATTTTTTAATCTCTTTTGATTAACACGTGCAATGGGTGCATTTATGACACAAGTGTTTTGTGTGCGTTGTAGGCCATGTTCGCCAGAACCACTACCACCCATACTACATCCTTCAAACCATTTGCTGCTCGCACCTGAATTTTGTGGTGTGGTCCACCTAAATTTTTTGGTGTGGTCCACCTGATACAAAATAAATATCAAGTGGTGTGGTCCACCTGAATTTTGTATATGCTTCATTCTGTTTGGAGATTTAGGATTACCATCATGCATTGCTAAACTGGTCCCACATGCAAAAATATTTTAGTGATCCGATTCATCCTTCATTTTGGAGATTAAATGGATTGGTCAATCGGGAGCAAAATATTTCGACGATCCGATCCGTCCTTCATTATGGAGTTATATGCAATTTGTTTCGTTGTATTTGTATGTAGTATCAATCGGGAGCAAAATGTCGTTTGGATCAGGAAAAAAGAGCAAGAGACATTGGGTGGAAATATGGACCACCAGTGGAGGGGAATACATATGGAGCCATATGCAACTACTTTGGACAAGTGATACGGAGTTGGGGAGTGTCTAGGTTGAAGGAGCATTTGGCAGGGGTGCAAGAATGTAAAAGACTACCCAAGTGTAACAAAGCCAGTGAGAGAGGAGATGAGAAGAGTGTTGGCTGAAGCAAAGTCACTCAAACAACAACAGAAGGATTGGGAGAGGGATCTGAGGGAGGAGCTACGAGGTACTGGATGGGGCCTAGGTGCTATCAACGAATGACGAAGCCAGTGAGAGAGGAGATGAGAAGAGTGTTAGCTGAAGCAAAGTCACACAAACAAGAACAGAAGGATTGGGAGAGGGATCTGAGGGAGGAGCTACGAGGTACTGGACGGGGCCTAGGTGCTATCAACGAGCAAGATGACGATGACAACGAGGGGATCGCATATCCATATGCAACTACTTTGGACAAGTGATACGGAGTTGGGGAGTGCCTAGGTTGAAGGAGCATTTGGCAGGGGTGCAAGAATGTAAAAGACTACCCAAGTGTAACAAAGCCAGTGAGAGAGGAGATGAGAAGAGCGTTGGCTGAAGCAAAGTCACACAAACAACAGCAGAAGGATTGGGAGAGGGATCTAAGGGAGGAGCTACGAGGTACTGGATTGGGCCTAGGTGCTATCAACGAGCAAGATGACGAAGCCAGTGAGAAAGGAGATGAGAAGAGTGTTAGCTGAAGCAAAGTCACACAAACAAGAACAGAAGGATTGGGAGAGGGATCTGAGGGAGGAGCTACGAGGTACTGGACGGGGCCTAGGTGCTATCAACGAGCAAGATGACGATGACGACGAGGGGATCGCATATCCCGATGACTGTGTTACGACACAGGATAGGAGGGAGTTTAGACAAGTGATTCGTGAGTCTCAGGCATTGGGGTGGGAGGGGGAGCAAAGGAGATGACTTGATGAGAGTAGGTCGTCGTCTGAGAAGTCTTGACATGAGGCTGGTGGGAGTAGCAGATGGTTTGAGGGAGGTAGTATGGGTGGTAGTAGTTCTGGCAGGCATGACCTACAACGCACACAAAACGCTCGTGTCATAGATGCACCCATTGCAGGTGTTAATCATAAGATTAAAAAATATGTGGAACAAGGGGCTTAGGGAGAAAGTGGTAGGGGGCGCTATATCTAGGTGGTTCATCTCGAGCCATATACCAGCAAGTGCAGCAGCCATTCCTCACTTCAAAAATATGATTGAGGTGCAGCGTGCCGTGCTCGGCATGAAGCCTTCGACACCATAGGAGATTCTTGGGGTCTACTTCGATCAGGAGTACGAGGAGATGTAGGCTTGGGTATGAGGACTCAAGCCGAACCGGAAGCAGTACGGAGTGACGATAGTATGTGATGGGTGGATGGGACCCACGAAATTGTCCGTTATCAATTTCATGGTGTACTGTAGAGGGCAGCCCGTTTTCCTCAAATCTATTGATGTATAAGCCTAAATAAAAGATCACAAATACATATATGACCTCCTAAAAGAAGTGATTAAAGATGTTGGGTCCGAGAATGTCGTCGAAGTTGTGACGGACAATGGCAGTGTGTTTGTTAAGGCAGGGAATAAATTGATGAGGAGGTACAATCTCTATTGGACCCCGTGTGCGGCACACTGCATTGATTTAATGTTCGAGGGGATAGGCCAGAGGGATTCTATCAGGAAGACCATCGAGGATGCGAGGAGAATGACGAACTTTATATATAATTACTCATGGTTGTTGGCTGAATGCGTGAGTGTTGTGGATGGGATATCCCTCTGGCCTATATAAAGTTGTGGATGGGATATCCCTCTGGCTGAATAACTCATGGTTGTTGGCTGAATACGTGAGTGTTGTGGATGGGATATCGTTAGACCAGGTGCGACACAGTTCTCCACGAATTTTATCACACTCGACAGCTTATACAGGCACCGTGCGGGTCTTAGGAATTTGTTCAGATCTGAGAAATACTTAGAGTGGAATCAGAGGAAGACTGAGGGTGCAAAGAAGATTTCAAAAATGGTGCTTTCTGATTCCTTCTAGGAGAGTTCACACCGTCGTTTCCATCCCGCATCCGATTTATAAGGTCTTACAGGCCGTAGATAACGAGATGTGGTTTTCGATGTGGTCAATGTACGAGCTTATGAGAATTATGAGAGAGAGGATAAAGACTACAATCCCCAATTCGCATCAGTGGGTGATCGATATCATCGATGAACGATGGACTAAGACCCTCGAGCATCCATTCCACCAAGCTGGTAAGTTTGTTATGTTTACCTATATTTTTATCACTTGCACTTGTACTTTAAGCATCACTTCTATTTGCATGTTAATGCAACTGAGTAAATAATATTTGAGTTTCAACATAATACATGAATCCCAAATTCCATCACAAACGTTGGCTCCATGAGAATAATGATTTGACGATGGCTGTCCACAAGGTATTCGAATGGTTGTTCCCATAATCGACAACGCAAGTAGAATTCGGTAACCAGGTAATGCAATTTGAACAAATTTCGCTAATGGTAATTGACAAAATAAATTTTCTTTCTTATAGTCTCTAGAAATATGGGTGATTAAAAATAATGACTTGTGAATCTGTGTTTACAGTTGTTGCAGTTTAGGGATGCTAGAGGTACGTTCTTACCCGCACCAGCAAAAGCATAGCCAGAAACGATGTTGTCGTGTGAGTATGGTAATATAATTAGGTAACTGCATTTTCCCTTTAAACTTCAAATTAAAACAAGATCCTCATGGATATATAGGTGAGTGGTGGGCGATGTACGGAGTTGACACACCCGCACTGCAGTTATTAGCAGTTCGTGTTCTCGCACAGACTTTATCCTTTTCATTGCGTGAGAGGAAATGGAGCACATGGTCACTCATATACACCAGCAAGAGGAACAGGCTGGCATATGAGAAGTTGTAGAAACTCATTTACTGCCACTACAATATGAAGTTAAGAGAGGCAATTGCGGGCAGCCCGAGACATGGAGGAAAATCTGGAACTGCAGGACCTGTTGTCTATAGGTACCAAGGTACAGATAGGTGACGATGCTGAGGACCCACTTTATGAGTGGGTCAAACAAGTTGATTTAAATGACGCGAAGGGAGGCCCCGCTCCACAAGTAGCCGAAGGAGTAACGTTTCTTGGTATCAATGTCGATCAGATAGTAAGCCAACAGATGGAAGATACATACTTCTCTGATCCTTTGTGAGAAGTTCGGCACGTTCCGATGAGAGTAATGAAGCATCTTTACACCCCCTTCCCCATCATCAAATCGTTATAAGTGACGATGCTGAGGACCCACTTTATGATTGGGTCCAACAAGTTGATTTAAATGACGCGAAGGGAGGCCCTACTCCATAAGTAGCCGAAGGAGCAAAGTTACTTGGTATCAATGTCGATCAGATAGTAAGCCAACAGAGGGGAGATATATACTTCTTTGATCCTTTATGAGGAGTTCGGCACGTTCCGATGAGGGTGATGAAGCATCTTCACGCCCCCTTCCCCATCATCAAGTTGTAATAAGTGATAATGATGAGACTCAACCCCCACCGACACTTGTCGTGGGGATGATGACAATAGCGGTGATGAGGGAGGATTTGGAGGCACCGACACTAATATAGGTGGTACTAGTGGGGGCGGAGGTGGCATTTGGGGGGGGGGGGGGGGGGGTACACCACATGTTAGAGCGGGGGTACACCTCATGTTAGAGCCAGCGATCCATTGGCCAGTTGATTGAGAACCAATAATTTGACAATGCCACCTGAGACGATGACCATGGATCTCGTCCACCATCCAGGGTGAGAGCATCAGAGCCCACATATATTTTCGAGCGTCGTTTGAAGAATAAAGTCGGATGCGCCGCGGCTGATGCTCTTGCACGCAGCTTGTCATCTATGGACATCAATTCAGAGCAGGGGAGCTCCACCTCCGTCCCACCTTATGCGCACGGGGATATCATGGGTATGGGCACGACAACTCAAACATTCAGTCACACTTGTCTACCCATAGATACGGGCGATCGACAGATAGTTCTTCGAGTCATGACCCTTTTACAAGAGAATATTCCGGGTACCCATATTACTGACAACAATACTATCAGGGAGTCGGGGTTGGACTTGATTTGTTCCCTCAGGACCCTACTCAGCAAATGTCATTGATGTATGTCACACAATACTCGGGGTGCACACGGGTTGGTTTGGTCCGGTTCTAGGGTGAAACCAGAACCGAACCATTCCAGGAAAATCAGAACCGGAACTGGACCGTTTGCACCCTAGAACTGAACCGGAACTGGACCGTAAAAACTGGTTCGGTTCTACGGTTCTGGGCTTTTTATAATCCAGCCCAATTGCTTGCTTTTTAAAAATAATCCAACCCCCATGTTCATTCGTGTTATGATCTATTTGATGAATGGTCTAGATATTGTGTAAGGTGTGCAAAAAGACATTGACAGAAACAATCAAAGGGCGCATAAACAATAAATCATGAGTCAAATAGACAACTAAAATATATTGTAAACTAATGAAATAGACAACTAAAATATATTGTAAACTCGGTCCGGTTCTAAGTTCGGTTCTACAGTCCGGTTCCAAGTTCGGTTCTACGGTTTGGTTCATGGTTTGGTTCGGTTTTACAGGACCCCAAATTGAGAACCGAACCGAACTAATTAGTTCTTTAGTTTTCTAAACCGGAACCAGTGCACTTCAGAACCGGACCAAACCGTGCGGTTTGGTCGGTTCCGATACGGTTTACCTGTTCTACCAGTTCCGATACGGTTTACCTCTTCTACCAGTTCCCTACACAGTACCCACGTCTGGGCCTGTACTCGTATAGTTCAGGGAGGACGACTATCAGAGGTACACAAAGGAGTTTCTCAATTGGTACGAGCAGAGGATGACCTGGGAACAGTACTGCCAACATGTTGGGCAACAGTACCACTCCCAATTGCAACGGGATCTGGATGATGACTACGAGCCACCTCGTCACTCCATGTGGGGATGAAATATGTTTGGAAAGGTGTACTTTTTTAATTTATTTACTTTTACATGTCTTAATTATTGTGAGCTAGTTGCATTTGTATTATATAAACTCATTTTGGTTACTGTTGGAGTGATTTCTTACGCCAACGCATGCTTTTTGGGCCCCATTAAATGAAAACTTATTATTTAATGTACTCTTTTTGCAATTTTTTCATTACCAAATATACAAATATGTGTATTTAGGCATGTCCTGAAGTTTCATTGAAAAATTCAACCGTTTTCCCATGCTTCCCCCATTTTCCCCACATTTTTTGTTATCGGCCATAACGATATTATATCTTTATCTCCGTCCAACGAAACTTGTAGTGAAACCGACAACTCGAACACTAGGTATCCTCCATCCATGGTGAGGCCCATTATACATTACGGTTTGGATCGTCGTAACATGAACTCAGATCGAACAGCTACCATCCCAACTTATCCTACAAGGCTATAACCAATTAGTGGGGCGACAAACCTCTCAAAGAACTGTACCATGTTTCTGGGAGGAATTATAGGATCCCAGATTATAAGCTTTCCCCACGTTATGTGGGTTTTAAGTTCTAATTAATGGGGCTCATGGTTCAATAATCTGGATCGTTGGTTTGTTGCTTACTGCCATGGATGTACTACGCCCATAAATCTCATCAACCAGACCAGTATAACACTTAGTGCCTAAAAATAGATTGTTAAAAAGTGAACAGCCACAGCTTAACAAAAAGAAAGGCGCAATATGGGTGAGTAGGATCTAGTCTTGGAGAATTTTGACGCATGGTCCCTCCATGTTGGAATGCAACAGAGTAATGATGTGGATGGGTGATCCAAGGATCCTGCTTATTATAATTGGAAACCCAAGTACCCTGTGCAAATCCTTGCATTAGCATCCTTTAATTCTCCTCCATTGTCCAATGTCTACAAGCCTGTGATAATTCACTGTTAATTTGAAAATATGGTGATGACTCATTCTTGCGACATGTGGCGCTCATGTACGGCTATCCAGACAACCCAAATTGAGCTGCACACTGTGGATGGAGTATATCTCTAAACTCACACTGATCAAGAAATCCTAATCATCCAATTGTTGGCTATCAAATGGATGGTTAAAAGTAAACTTGTGAGTGCTCAGATTCTAAGGGTAAAATCTAATAGTCAATGCCTTCTTTTTCTTGTGATTATTTTGGTTATGATCCATCCACTCTCTCTCAACAATTTGGACAGGTTGGATAGCCCTACAACTACACCATGGTTAAGGTTGAAGAGTCCTCACCATTTATTTAATGGTGGTGCACTACAGATAATGAGTTATTTTTGCTTGTGTTGATAATGATATTGTAGATTACAAGCACGTGTTGCTCCAATGGGGTCCACATGTAGAGATGGTCTAATGATAAAAACCATCCATGTTCTGGAACTACAATAGATGGACCACAATGAGGAACTTACATTGAGAGGATGATTGTATTAGTCTGCATGCATTTCTTAATTTGGTCCTCTAAAAAGAAAATTTTCAATGATCATCTTTTAATTTGATTGTTGGATCACCGTAGACCTAAGGTAAGACATAGGGAATGGACAGTTCCAATCGTTATACCACATCTACATTTTGGCCCATTGGAGAGATACATGCTAATGATCCTTAGTTGCAAGCTGCAACATATGGAAATCTAACTGTATTCTAGTTGGAAAAAGAAGAATGCTGGCTAGCTACATAGCCCCATCTTCAAGTTCCCATCCTGGGCCGTTTATAAGATAAGGTCCCCATAGGAATGTTCCTTTGCCAAAAAATCTGGCAGTCCATCCATTGATCAGATGGGCTACAAGTGCACGATGTGGTGGACCGTTAGATGATAACAAGTCCTTTGCATTCAAGGGACATGCCACACATATATCCGGATGAGCTGGACCAATGCACATGGATTCTAACCTTGTTATACATGCATTTAGTGTTCATGGTATTGGTATCATTACATATATCCGGACCAAGGATATGGAAACATGTATCGATATTGCTGATGCCAGGAAATGTATCGCTAACTGAGGGAAACATGGGGAAAAATACGAAAATTTTTAGTGAAACTTCAGGAGATTCTAAAAGATACATGTTATATATTTAGGAATTAAAAAATTGCAAAAAGAAGCATACATAATAAGTTTCCATTTAATGGGAATTAAAGCATGTGTTGTCGTAAAGAACCAGTACATATCATGTAAATGTAGATAACAAATAATCACTAAGACATCCAAAAACTGAAGGACCCCATCCATGCATCCATCATGCATACATATGGACATTCATACATGTCTATCCATCCATCCATCCATCTATACATACAATTATACATCCATCCATCCATGCACACATACATGATCTATTCATCCAATCATCTATGCATGCATACAAACATGCATGATGCACACATTACATAGATACATACATGTATCCCTCCCTAAAAAATGTGCCCATCCACAAATGCCCATCCACAAATACATTATAGAACCATACATCCGTAAATAATTTTATTTTTTTTCATTTCATTTTTTTAATGACAATAGGGTGTCCCTAAAAAATGTGCCCATCCACAAATACATTATAGAACCATATATCCATAAATATATATATATATTTTTTTTCATTTCATTTTTTTAATGACAATAGGGTGTCCCCTACCCCCTTTTAAGGTGAGACTAATCCCTGCGGATGCAGGCAATCACCCGCAAACCATGTGCATCGAGGGATCGCACTCGTGTCTGTTGGGAGCAAACCCATTTCAAAATTATTTTATCTATCATATTTTTAAGATCTTAAAAAATGTAATATATTTCTCGAGAAGTGGACCCCATCAATCATTAACATCCATCCATAAATAAAAAAGAAAAAGAAAAATAAACCATATATCTAAGAAAATTGGGTCGAAATTAATTTTCCAAATAAAACAATTTTTAATTAATTTTCAAAATTCTAAAAAATTAAAAAATTCTAAAAATTAAATTATATGAATTAATATCGGCCTACTGTCATCGACATACTAAAGTTTGGTCCTCAATTACTTATTTTAGGGGAGAAAATGGGTTTCTTCCAATTTTTCCCAATTTTGACTCCCAAATCTTTATATTTTCAACTCAAATCCATGTCAATGCATAAGAATCATGCACGAACATTTATTTTGGTTGAAATTGAAGCTCAACTGTTAAGAAAAATAGCTCTTTTATGAAAAATCTCATCTTTTTATATCTAACCTACCATCCCTCTCCTTGCTCTAATCTCCCCCAAATAAAACCTTCTTCCCAAATAAATCTCTAAAAACTTGAATTGATAGAGCGTGGCGAATCAATCCCTTTATCTCATAGCCCAAGCCTCAATTCATGGGTTAGGTCCTGGCCGAACCCCCCTCATGGGCCCCAAATAACATGGGTTCCGTGGGCCGCCCACCTCGAGTGTGCCCCCGCATCTCACAGGCCACCCCACTCAAGCCCGGTGTGAAAATGCCCCTGCATTAATCACCCCCAGTGAGGAGTCTTGAATGCCAAACCTCCTTGTCTGATACCACTTTGATGCAGGACAACTAACCACTTGCTTTAAAAGCTAAAACTTAAAAAAATCTCGAATTGATAGAGTGTGGCGAATCAATCCCTTTATCTTATAGCCAGGCCCCACATCCATGGGTTAGGTCCTCAGCCGAACCCCCCTCATGGGTCCCAAATCACATGGGTTCCGCGGGTTGCCCACCTTGAGTGTGCCCCCGCATCCCACAGGCTAGGGTTGAAAGTTGGGCGGGTTGGGTTGGTGCTCAACCCTAACCCAACCCGAGATTCCTATACTTCAACCCTAACCCAACCCAACCCAATCTCGGGTTGGGAATTCTCAACCCAAGCCCAACCCAAGCGGGCTCGGTCGGGTTGATCAGGTTGGTCGGGTATATATGTGCTAATATTTTCGTTATTACATTAGTTTATTATATTTCAATATAGGACTTATTTTTTATATCTAAAATTTTATTAATTATATATATGTGATTATTCATTATAAAGAACTTCATTTTTTTCTTTAAAAAACAAGCTAAAATATAAGGCAACTACTCCTTTAAAAGTCATGTAGCATAGCACGAAGTCTATTTGGGAGAGAGAAATCTGGCATATCTTGTTAGCTTGAGTCCTTGGAAATGACGTGGACAAATAAGACTGGACATCACTAGTGTGCACAAACGATCCACACTCAATTATAATTTATAAGTAACTTATATATTGATCGGGTTCGGGTTGGGTCGGGCAACCCGAGCCCAACCCAAGTTTTATCGGGTTGGTGTTTGTATAGCCCAAGCTTAAGATCGGACCTGAAATATCATGCCCGAGCCCAACCCAATGTCGGGTTGGTCACGGGTCGGTCGGGTTGAACCCGCCCAACTTTCAGCCCTACCACAGGCCACCCCACTCAAGCCCGGTGCGAAAATGCCCATGCATTAGTAATGGTCGAAATCCAATTCCGAACTGGTTTCTCTAAAAAAAAATTCTAAAAAATTTTGTATTTTCTACTTTTTAGGTTTTTTTTTTTTTTTTTTTTATATTTAATTTACATCAATGTCACAAGTTCTCTGGACAAGAATTGGTGTTGGCGATAATATCGCCTGTATCGTTGACACCAGGAATTTATAGTAAAGCGCACATGGTGATATTTTCCCTTCATCAACACTATGGTGATGTATCAGCAATATTTTCGCCAATACCAGGAAATATTTCAGTTTCCGGTGGTTTCGGTATCGTCGGGCTGGCGATACTGATAATATCAGTGAATATTATCAATAATATCATTGATATTTGGAACACTGCATGTATGTGGGCTTAGAAAACCTCTATATTTCATCATGAATAATGTGCATCCATTCATGAGCATCCACCTTCTCCTATTACCTTGCAGATCACATCATTGATGGGAATGCTTGAAAAGTATTGGCCATCCTTAAGTTGCAGCTCTTCCTCACTTTGCCATGGTGGAAAGGGACTGTTTTGGGCACATGAGGTTATTATGAATTTCAGAATCAGCTTGTTTTCCAATTTGACTATCTACATTTTGTACGACCCTGATGCCATTTTTGTCTTATGTGTTATTGTGCATGGTTTGACTGGATATACGTGAACAGTGGGGTAACATCTTCTACCTTAGACTTCCTTGCATGATGCAGCGTATTACTAATTTACTCTGGATTTCTTCTTATTCTTCTTCTTGTTTTTTTTTTTAAAATTTTTGATTTTATCTTTATTTCTTTCTTTCTTTCTCTGATTCTCAAACTGAAATGTCTCAGTTATTTCCCTCATGGAGGATTCAAGATCTAGATTTAGACTCAAGACTTTTTCTGGTTTAATTGGTTTGTCTAGGCAAGGATCCTAAGAATTGTTATGGTTTTAATTTTGAAATCAACTTGGGCAATTTTCAAAAACACAAATTGATTATTGGCTCCCTGATATTTTTTTCAAACTTCTGCAAGTTTGTGTAAATGGAAAGTGAAATTGGATTCTGTAGTTTCTGGTTGATTTTTAAGCTTATCTTCAATTAGGGAAAGGAGCAGAGCATTTTTGGGTTTTAGTAATTTTAACCCTCAACCAAAACCTGAAAAACCACATTTGCTACACCTGCTTTTGGACTCTAAAACACCTATACAATATAGGCAGCTCTCCTTATTTTACAGACTTCCACATTTATTTTTCTTCATCCTTTTATGATGATATTTTGTTTCAAACCTGAATTTGGCATAGAACAAATTGTATGGTTTTGGTTCGACCCGAAATTGATCTTCTTGTTTCTCGAACGGATTTTTTTCGGACTTGAACAATTGGTCAAAAAACCCCCGATCCTCCATTGAGAATCATTGATACAGCCGATTCTCGTCGCCATTTGTTCAATTATCTCATCGAATAACGAATTGGTATTTACAAAGAAGGAACGGCCTTTTTGACGAATGGGTTTCATCTAGTTAAATAGATTCTGATGTCTGGTATTTTTTTTAAAATTTTTCTGCTATGCAATCTCCATTTCTTGCTTTTCTTTAATTTACTAATAACTTTGAACTGATGCTTGCATTTTCCTCTTTTTTTTTCAATACTTTTTTATTTAGAGATTTCCTAAGTAAGGATTCTGAAATTTCCTGTTTTTAGCATTGAATTGTTGGACTAGTAACGAAGTTGCTTTATTAGTCACTGTTTAATTAGAGATTAAGATGACAATTAATTTAAATTAAGAAAACTTATGTTTTTTCTCTCCCTTTTTTCTTCCTTTTGAATTATATTATCTCAAGTGGAATTTTAGCCATGCCATCGCAATTTATTTGCATGGTGCCCATTTTCCATTTGTAGGAATCAACATAGTACAACTTTTTACTATTTGAGTTTGCAGACGAGTTACACTGCGAATCGTCTTGTTTTGTTTTGAATGGCCCCAATTCAATGAGATTTGTCCTAATACTGGATGAGTCGGACCAAGTTAATGGAGGAATGACTCATACCAGTCCTAAACCAATTTGATATGGCTCAGCTGAAATTGGTTTGTATCAAACTATTTTAAATCCAGTGTTTGTAATATCAATACTATCAGCTGATATTATCTGTATCTCACTCCAGGGATACGAAACCAACTAGAGAGCAGTGTTCGAAATTTCGGTATCGCACCATGTATCGCACCCTTGGGATACAGATACGTATTTGTTATCGCATGGGATATATCGTTTGTATCGCATAATTTATCGCACTTTTTGGGAAACGTTGGGAAAATGGTTGAATTTTTTAATGAAACTTTGGGGATTGTTAAAAAAACCCTTAATACAAACTTTTAAATCATAACATCTCAAAAAAAAGATGCATATAATAAATTTCCTTTGTATAGGGTCCTAAGCTATATTTAAATTGAATTTATCGCAATGTTTAACTGAACTAATGCAACTATATTTAAATTGAATGCATGATATTTATAAATATATTATAGTCATGTATGAAAACACAACCAATTTATTGAAAAACAAAAGAAGTAAAATTTGAGAAATATACATATCAATGATGGAACTGGTTGTGGCCTAGACCCACAGAGTTGCGCGGTGGCTCGTAATCATCGTCTTCATCTCGACGGGGAGGAGAATAGTACTACTGCTCCACAAATCGACAATATTGTGCCCAGGTCATAGTAGAGTGGTACTGGTTAAGATACTCTCTGACATAATGCTGGTACTCATCTTCTCCGAACTGAATCAATACGCCTATCCGTGGGTACTGCGTAATCGTCACAGTCTGTAACTGATATGGATCTGGGAAGGGCACATATGAAGCTCCTTTGTATCTATATTGTTGGCCATATCCATACTGCTACTCATATCCTTGCTCATATGCAGAAGTGAACTCCTGACCATGGTTGAAAAATGATGTGTTGTAATTGCTGGAGTCACTCGCCGCATATCTACTAGGTCCATATCCATGCCCATACTGTGGCACAAAACTCGAGTTACTCTTATGTGTTTGTGATCCAGATTCATGTTGTGGCCTGTAACTCGAGCTCCCCTCCCTCGTCTGTTATCCAAATCTAGAGTCGTCTCGCCTATCATGAACGCCCCTCATGCATTTCGCCAGCAACTCGTCAAAATCTGAAAGTTTCTGAGTTTGCTCTTTCTGCAGTAGCTTTTGACGCGTGTATGTCTTATTGTAAATAAGACGGTCGTGGTTCTCCTGTACGAGAACCAGGGTCAAGGTCCTACGTGGAATGATCGAAATTCTCCTCCCTAGTGAAAGGGCTAAGAGGCCTCTTATCCTGACTACCACCCGTGCCGTCATCATCCCCGTCGCCATTATCATCATCATCACCATCCTTACTGTCATCAGAGTCATCGTCACACTTATCAGCGCCATCACCATCATCGGACCCATTTCCCGCATCACTCTCTGACTTAATCTCGGTGTTAGACAATGTCTCCCCGCCACATGTCTCGCATGATAGTGATTGCCGCAAGCTGCCCTCCGGACTCCTCGTCAATGGGTCGAATGCCTCATCAGGAGACCTCTACTGCTCCACATGTGCGTCAACATCAATTCCTTATGTCTCTGCTTCCACCGCAACATGTGGCTCTGGTCGCTCATCCGAGGTATCCAAGTCATCTGACCTAACCCACTGGTAAACTGGGTCATTCTCATTCTCAGCATATGCATGTTGTCCAACCGTCATCAGGTCCAGTGGGTTTTCCTGCGCATTTTTTCTTCCCCCACGGAGCAGCCTCTCTCATAACTTTATATTGTAGTGATAATACACTAGCTTCTGAAGCCTCTCATACTCTATTATATTACATTTATTTGTGTGGATGAGGGAGAATGTACTCCAATTTCTTTCACGGAGCGACGAGGACACCATTGTGCAAGCACACTGACAACCAGTCGCTATAAAACCTCGCAGTCAGTCCCGTACATGGACCTCCATTTGCCTGCATATCATGAAATTCTTTCATTATTTTAGATTTTCCAAAATAATATGAAATTTATGTTTATTGCATTAACTCATATGCCATCATGGTGTTCCTTGACTTCACCGCAGGGTGGCACCCGTTGTGAATCTAACAACTCATATTCCAACCATGTCGCGAATCTAACAATCTGTTGATGGCGTATAACAACTAGCACAAGTAATATCTTTCTCGGCCTTTCGGCTAAGATCAAGTGTAGTATCTATTCTTATCAGTTTAATATTTGATACGTGGGCCATCGGCTCACATGATATTAAATTAATTTCTTGTGGGGGAGGGCCCACCACAGTGGGGCCCTCATTTCAAAAAAAAAAAACCCAGGATAAGTATGAAATGGTTGAGATGAAGATAAGGAAAATGTAAGTGCGGAACATACTTACCTCACTGCCAAAGGTGCCTTTCCCCGTACAATCGGGGAATAAGTGATCGTATACCTCATGTATTGCCCTCTTTAATGAATTATCTTCGTAGAGTTTCCGGCTGTAGTGATATTTGGGATTCAGGAAATATGCTGAAAACCATCTTCACATCAATACAACCCTCGTTTATTGTTGCATATAGAAAAAAAAATGTAAAATAAGTACTTACCAACCTGATGTAGTGGGTGAGAAAGCGTCATTTCCCAACGGTCGTCTATTATTGCAAGCATCCACTTATATGCATTGGGAGGCTTTAGCCATGATGGCCTCTTTCATCTGCTGTATGGATGGATACAGCGACCTCATCAATGGATTTGTCTCATTGTCCACCATCCTCAACACCATATAAATGGGCTCTAAAATACTCGGTACACTATGCACGCGATCCTAGAATGTATTTCTCAGCACCAGCTCCTCGATTCTCCAGGTTACTTTTGTCAACCTCTTTTTTCATTCTTCGTAATCATGAGCGGCGAAAAGCTCCCGTAACCCCTGTCTGCGTTTAAGGTGGCTACTTAAGGCGATATAATTAGTAGCGAATCGCGTCGCCTCAGGGCGCACTATATCCCCACCACACCTCTCGCGCATCGCAGCTAATAACCAGGTGTGGTTCTATATGAAGTTTGTGATGAGTCGTGCATTAGTAATTACAGTCTTCACCGACGGCCTATCCCCGATCGCCTCCAGCATGAGGTCGATGCAATGGGTTGCGCAGGGGGTCCAATACATATGATACTTTTCTGAATATCCTTTCCCGCCTTGACAAATGCACTCCCATTGTCTGTAACAAACTGCACAATGTTTCTCCTCCCAACATCTTGCATGACGTTGTGCATTAGCTTGTAAATGTAGTCACCATCTTTAATCTTATTACTCACATCTACAGACTTTATGAACAGTGCTCGTCCCCTACAATAGACCATAAAATTTATGACCGATATCTTCGTCGGTTCGGTCCAACTATCACACATGACGGTGCTACCGTACATCTCCCATGACTGCTTATACGAATCAACGTATGTCTTCATCTCTGCATGTTTATCATCCAAATACTTCCCTATGATCTCAAAGGGCTTGGGCAGCTGCACACCCTCACCCCCACGCTGCACTTCACTTATCATATTTTTGAAGTGCGGGCTTGCGGCGGCATTCGCAGAGATTTGATCGTATATAAAAAACTTTGCTATAAAATTTCCAACTTTTTTCCTCACATCCCCTCCACTAAACATGTCCTTTATTTTCTTTTGTGTCCCTCTTGCGTCTTTGTACATCCTCGAATCTGAAGGTAGATCCGGCACCCGCACGCTACTATTGCCCATGCCCCATAATCCTCCCCGCCTACTACCCTCCCCTGGTCCACCCTTAACACTCCCACCTGCTCTACTACCCCCTGCCACACTCCCCCCTACTCCACTCCCCTCACCACGCTTATGGATAGACCCCTCAAATCTAGGCCCACTCGTGTCCCACCTCCTATCCCGATCCCTCTCCCACTGATCCTGCATAGACTCTTGAACTGCGCGTCTATATTCGGGATCATTATCGCTATCGAGATTCACTACATCCTCCTCACCTACATATGGTGGTCGCCCCAACTCCTCCCTAATCTCCCTCTCCCGTGCATGTCGTTCATCTTTTGTCTTTACATTTTTTTTTTCAATATGACCCTCATCTCTTCTCGCACATCTTGTGGGCACGTAGAGCAATCCACAACATTGTGATACCCTCCCGCTAAATGCTCCTTCAAGCAGGTTACCCCCCACTCCTTGATACATGGCCACATAAATTACATATACTCCTGAATCGATTATCGGGAGTAGGCTGGTCATATTGCCACCCTTTATCAGGTTGTCTCCCTCCTCTTCCTCCGGACATTTTATTTGTAAAAGAATATTATATTAAAACTTGTTAGGGCCCACCTTGGTGCATGTGCTGTATATCCATGCCACATCTTGGTGGGCTGTGATCGGAAGTTGGTGGGCCGTGATCGGAAGCTCCCCCAAAAATTAAATCGTTGCAACTTGAGCCTTGAAGGTGAGTGAATCTTGTAGAAAATAGCCCCAAGAATTGGAAAATTTTCGAGATTTGGGCGATTTGTGGCAATTCGGGCGGAAATCGTGATTTTGGGCGCATGATTTGGGGGCTTGGGTTTTGGAATCCCTCCCAAAATCAGCTTAAAATCGTGATTTGGAATCCCTCCCAAAATCGTGATTTTGGACGCGTGATTTGGGGGCGATTTGGGCGTGATTTAAAGAAATCGGATTTTGTACTGAGTTACTTAGTAAGCTCTTATCGTACTTAGTAAACTCCGTTGGGCCCACCATGAATGCAAGTGATTTATCCACGCCGTCCATCCGTTTTTAAAGATCATTTTAGGTGTTGAGCCCAAAATTGAAGCATATTCACAGCTCAAGTGGACCATACCATAAGAAACAGAGTAAGTATTTAGTCCCACCGTTGAAACCATTCCGAGGGCTACAGTGATGTTTATTTGTCATCCAACCTGTTCATAATATAAAAAAGACATGGATGAAGGGAAAAATCAAACATCAGCTTGATAGAAAACTTTTGTGGCCCCCAAGAACTTTTCAACAGTAAACGTTCAAATCACGCTGTTTTCGTTGTTGTGGTGCACTTGAGATTTTGATATGCTTTATTTTTGTGCCAAAGCACTAAAATTATCTGGTAAAATGGATGAACGGAGTGGATAAAAGCAATGAATGATGGTGGGTCCCATAGAGTTTACTCAGTACGCTTAGGGTACTGAGTTACTCAATACGCAATCCTCTTCCCCTTGGGCACCGCCGGGATGCTAACTGGGGTCCACCTTGATGTTTGTGAGAAATCCACTTCGTTCATTCGTTTTCCTAGATCATTTTAGGACATGTGACTGAAAATGAGGCGAATTCAAAACTCACGTGGGCCGCACTAGAGGAAACCGTGGGGATCCAGTCACCACCGCTGAAATATTTTTAAGTGGGCCTCACTTGTGATTTTTGCATGAGGCTAAGTGGATAGTTTTTCACTTCATCCCAATGGGAATGATCTTATAAACAAGCATATAAACATCAAGGTGGAGCCCACGAAGGTTTCAACGGTAGAAAACTCTTTCCCTAGTTTTCCCTCTCGTGTGGCCCACTTGATTTGTGTATCCACCTTATTTTCTGGTGTATGTCATAAAATGATATCATAAAACGGATGAACAGAGTGGATTACTTACAAACATCAAGGTGGACCCCACCTACCATCCCAACGCACCAACTTGATGCGTACAAACGGACGCGGATTGGTTGGCGTACAGTGTACACTACTGATAAACTTTGTTGGGCCCATCTTGAATGTATATGTGACTTATCCACGCCGTCCATCCATTTTTCATCTCATTTGAGAGGTTGAGCCCAAAATTGTAGCATATCCAAAGATCTAGTGGACCATACCACAGGAAAGAGTGGGAATAATGATTTCCACCGTTGATACGTTCCTAGGGCCCACAGTGATGTTTATTTGTCATCCAACCTGTTCATAAGATCACAAAGACGTGGATGAAGGGAAAAAACAAATATCATCTTGATCCAAAACTTCTGTGCCCCCCAAGAATATTTCAACGTTAGATGTTTATTCGTTTTTGTTCTTGTGGTGTGGTCCACTTGAACTTTGGATGTGCTTCATTTTTTGGCTAACGATCTAAAATTATCAAGTAAAATGGATGAGGGGAGTGGATAAAATACATAAATCACAGTGGGTCCCACAGAGTTAACTTAGTACGCTTGGCGTACTAAGTTACTCAGTACACTGTCCGCTTCCGTGTAGCACGCAGGGCGTGGATTATGTACTACCCCCGACTGTTTGTAGCTCCGGATAGACGGATGATCCGAGGGCCACAGAGGGGCCACCGTGATGTATGACTTTAATCCACACCGTCCATCCATTTTTTTCATATCATTTGAGTACTGAACCAAAAACAAGGCTCAAGTGGACCACACCACAGGAACCAGCGGTGCTAATTGACGCTGTATGTTGAAGCCTTCAACGGTAGGAATTTAATCCTCAATGTGTGGTCCATTTGAGACTTCATTCTTCTCTGTTTTTGGGATAAAAATCTAAAATGATATGGAAAAATGTATGGATGGTGTGGATAAATTTCATACATCACGGTGACCCCTCAGTGTCCCTCGGAGACTCCGCCTGTCCCGAGCTCCGAACGGGCGGGGGTAGTACCTAATCTGCGCGCTAGCACCCACCACTAACAGACGTCACCTAGTTCTGTGGGTCCCATCATGAGGCATGGGTTATATCCAAACCGTCCATCCACTTGAAGTGTCCCTCGGAGACTCCGCCTGTCCCGAGCTCCGAACGGGCGGGCGTAGTACCTAATCCGCGCGCTAGCACCCACCACTAACAGACGTCACCTAGTTCTGTGGGTCCCATCATGAGGTATGGGTTATATCCAAACCGTCCGTCCACTTGAATAGCTCATTTGAGGGGTAGAGCCGAAAAATAAGACATCCAAAAATCAACTGGACCACATTGTAAAAAGCAGTGGACCCTATGAGCGTCTACTGGTGGGTGTTCAATCACCAGTTTGTGGCCGACTTAAGCCTTGGTTCTGCCTCATTTTTGGTATCATACCCTAAAATGATCTGTAAGTAGGGATGGATGGTGCGGATAAGACCTTTACATCACGGTGACCCTCACAGAGCATCTAATGGTTTGAATGTATGTGGTCTATCTACGCATCTCATCCCCATTGTACCATATGGTGTGGCCCATTTCAGTTGTGGGTCTAGCAGATTTTTGGACCATGTATCATGTACCATGGGCCATTTCAGTTGTTAGTCTATCCCCATTGTACCATGGGCCATTCACGTGGACCGTGTATCATGTTTGTTCTCCCTCAGCTTAAAAACAACAGCAACGGTCTAGATCAGGTTAGAAACCCTTATATCATGACCCCACCTTATATCAAAATCCAATGTATATGTGAAATCCACCCCGTCTATCAGGTTAGAACCCCTTATATTCACTATCAAGCTGAAACATTAGGCCGATGAAAACATCAATTGGCCATAACAATGGGAACAATGTACAATTGGGACTAAAAACCTCTAAGTTCATGCAGTGTGGCCCATTGGAGTTTTGGGCCATGATTATTTTCCTCATTTACTTTATCCCTGAGGTTCACAGCTTATAAATGCATTTGATAGAAGATACACAACATGGTGGGTCCCCACACAAACATATATAGTTGGCATTACATACCCTTGGTTTACTTGTGGTGTGGACCACCTGATTTGTCTTTCTGGCTGATGTTTGGCTCCATTGCCTATCATCTAGGATAGAACCTGATGGACGGAGTGGATTTTAAAAGGACAACATGGTGGGCCAACACAGCTTGATTGTTGTACGCACTGCTTAAAACAAGTGTTGTTGACGATTCCACTCCCTCAGATTGAACAATAGGAATTGCGTGTACTTCGGCAAAGTGGGACAGTAATACCGAGCACTCAGGAATTGTCCATGTGGACTGTCCAAATTGTAGGACCTACAATGGACAGAACATCACCAAAAACGTCAAATGGATTGGGTGATCCTAAGCTCTTATTGATGGACGTTTGTTTATTGGATTTGGGCCGTTGAATAATTTTCATCTCAAGCATCTGCATGGTGATCCCGCCACCTTTGTGGGGCCAACCGTGATGTATGTGTTTTATCCACACCGTCTGTACATTTTCTTTGGGTGGATTTTCTTTGGGCCATATGGTTCATGCACACGGGAGTGGATTAGGTGACACCCCGGGGTAACACTTTAATGTTTAATTGCCATCCAACCTTTTGGTAATGTAAAGAAGACCTATATATTGCACGTATTTTTTACTTGAGTTGCTTACTGCCTATTGGATTGTGCTCTATGGCCCCACCATGATGTATGTGTTTTATCTACACCATCCATCTGAGATTTGGATAATTATCATTTTTAGGATCATTCCTTAAAATAATATGGTAAAATGGATGGGCAACATGGATATACAACACATGCACCAAGGTGGGCCCTAACAAGTTTTAATATAATATTCTTTTACAGATAAAATGTCGGGAGGAAGAGGAGGGAGACAATTTGATAAAGGGTGGCAATATGGCCGGCCCACTCCCGATAATCGATTCGGGAGTATATGTAATTTATGTGGCTGTGTATCAAGGAGTGAGGGGGTAACCCGCTTGAAGGAGCATTTAGCGGGAGGGTATCGCAATGTTGTGGATTGCCCCAAGTGCCCACATGATGTGCGAGAAGAGATGATGGCCATATTGAAAAAAAGAAAGAAAAAGTGAAGACAAAAGATGAACGACATGCACGGGAGAGGGAGATTAGGGAGGAGTTGGGGCGACCACCATATGTAGGTGAGGAGGATGTAGTGGATCTTGATGGCGATGATGATCCCGAATATAGACACGTCGTTCAAGAGTCCATGCGGGATCAGTGGGAGAGGGATCAGGATAGGAGGTGGGACATGAGTAGGCCTAGATTTGAGGGGTCTATCCATGAGCGTAGTGGGGGGAGTGGAGCAGGGGGAAGTGTGGCAGGGGGTAGTGGAGCAAGTGAGAGTGTTAGGGGTGGACCAGGGGAGGGTAGTAGGCGGGGAGGATTATGGGGCATGGGCAGGAGTAGTAGCGTGTGGGTGCCGGATCTACCTTCAGATCCGAAGATGTACAAAGAGGCAGGAGGGACACAAAAGAAAATAAAGGACATGTTTAGTGGAGGGGATGTGAGGAAAAAAGTTAGAAATTTTATAGCAAAGTTTTTTATATACACGATCAAATCCCCCCGAATGCCGCCGCAAGCCTGCACTTCAAAACTATGATAAGTGAAGTGCAGCGTGAGGGTGAGGGTGTGCAGCTGCCCACGCCCTTTAAGATCATGGGGAAGTATTTGGATGATGAACATGTAGAGATGAAGACATACGTCGATTCGTATAAGCAGTCACGAGAGATGTACGGCTACAACGTCATGTGTTACGGTTTGGACCGGATCGACAAAGATGTCGGTCATAAATTTTATGGTCTATTGCAGGGGACGGGCGGTGTTCCTAAAGTCTGTAGATGCGAGTAATAAGATTAAAGATGGTGAGTACATTTACAAACTAATGCACAACGTCACGCAAGATGTTGGGAGGAGAAATATTATGCAGTTTGTTACAGACAATGGGAATGCATTTGTCAAGGCGGGGAAGTATATTCAAAAGATGTATCATATGTATTGGACCCCCTGCGCAGCCCATTGCATCAACCTCATGTTGGAGGCGATCGGGGATAGGCCGTCGGTGAAGACTGTAATTACTGATGCTCGACTCATCACAAACTTCATATATAACCACACCTAGTTATTAGCCGCGATGCGCGAGAGGTGTGGTGGGGATATAGTGCGCCCTGGGGCGACGCGATTCGTCACAAATTATATTGCCTTAAGTAGCCTCCTCAAACACAGACAGGGGTTACAGGAGCTTTTCGCTTCTCATGATTATGAAGAATGGAAAAGGAGGTTGACGAAAGTAAGCTGGAGAATCGAGGAGCTGGTGCTGAGAAATACATTTTGGGATCGCATGCGTAGTGTACTGAGTATTCTAGAGCCCGTTTATATGGTGTTGAGGATGGTGGACAATGAGACAAATCCGTCGATGGGGTCGCTGTATCCGTCTATACAGCAGATGAAAGAGGCCATCAGGGCTAAATCTCCCAACGCACATAAGTGGGTGCATGCAATAATAGCCTTGGGAAAGGACGCTTTCTCACCCGCTACATCAGGCTGGTAAGTACTTATATATTTACATTTTTTTCTATATGCAATAATAAATGAGGGTTGTACTGATGTGTAGATGTTGGTTTTCAGCGTATTTCCTGAATCCCAAATATCACTACAGCCGGAAACTCTACGAAGGTAATTAATTAAAGAGGGTTGTACATGAGGTGTATGATCACTTATTCCCCGACTGTACGGGGAAAGGCACCTTTTGTAGTAAGGTAAGTATGTTCCGCACTTACATTTTCCTTATCTTCATCTCAACCATTTCATACTTATCCTGGTTGTTATGCGCCATCAACAGATTGTTAGATTCCGCGACACAGTTGGAATGTTTGGGTGCCACCCTGCGGTGAAGTCAAGGAACACCATGATGGCATGTTTAATGCAATAAACATAAATTTCATATTATTTTGGAAAATCTAAAATAATGAAAGAATTTCATGATATACAGGCGAATGCTGGTCCATGTACCAGACTGACTACGAGGTTTTACAGCGACTGGTTGTCTGTGTGCTTGCACAGACGGTGTTCTCGTCACCTTGTGAAAGGAATTGGAGTACATTCTCCCTCATCCACACAAATAAACGTAATAGAATAGGATATGAGAGGCTTCAGAAGCTAGTGTATTGTCACTACAATATGAAGTTACGAGAGATGTTGCTCCGTGCAGAAGGAAGAAGGAAAGCGCAGGAAGACCCACTAGACCTGATGACGGTCGAACAACATGCATATGCTAAGAATGAGGAGGATGACCCAGTTTACCAGTGGGTTAGGTCAGATGACTTGGATACCTCGGATGGGCGACCAGAGCCACATGTTGCGGCGGAAGCAGAGACACAAGGGATTGATGTTGACGCACATGTGAAGCAGCAGAGGTCTCCTGATGAAGCATTCAACCCATTGACGAGGAGTCCGGAGGGCAGCCTGCGACAGTCACTATCACGCGGGACACGTGACGGGGAGACATTGTCTGACACCGAGACTGAGTCAGAGAGTGATGCGGGGAATGGGTCCAGTGATGGCGATGGCGGTAATAAGGGTGACGATGACTCTAATGACAGTAAGGATGATGATGATGGCGACGTGGATGATGGCGGCGCGGGTGGGAATCAGGATAAGAGACCTCTTAGCCCTTTCATTGGGGAGGAGAATTTCGATCATTCCACGCAGGACACTGACCATAGTTCTCGTCCAGGAGAACCACGACCCCGTCTTATTTACAATAAGACATACACACGCCAAAAGCTACTGTAGAAAAAGCAGACTCAGAAACTTTCAGATTTTGAGGAGGAGCTGCTGCATGCTGGCAAAATGCATGAGGGACAAGCGTTCGTGACAGGCAAGGTGGTTCTAGATTTGAATCACGGACGAGGGAGGGGAGCTCGAGTTACATGCCACAACATGAATCTGGATCACAAACACAAGAGAGTAGCTCAAGTTTTGTGTCATAGTATGGGCATGGATATGGACCTAGTGGATATGCAGTGAGTGACTCCAGCAGTTACGACATATCATTTTTCAACCATGGTCAGGAGTTCACTTCTGCATATGGGCGGGGATATGAGCAGCAGTATGGATATGGCCAACAATATGGATACCAAGGAGCTTCATATGTGCCCTTCTCAGATTCGTATTAATTACAGACTGTGACGATTACGCAGTACCCACGGATGAGCGTATTCATTTAATTCAGAGAAGATGAGTACCAACGTTATGTCAGGGAGTATCTTAATTGGTACCACTCTACTATAACCTAGGCACAATATCGTCGATTTGTGGAGTAGCAGTACTATTCCCAACCTCATCGAGATGGAGACGATAATTACGAGCCACCGCGCAACTCTATGTGGGTCTAGGCCACAACCAGTTCCCATCATTGATATGTATATTTCTCAAATTTTACTTCTTTTGCTTTTCAATGAATTGGTTGTGTTTTCATACATGACTTTGATATATTTATAAATATCATGCATTCAATTTAAATATAGTTGCATTAGTTCAGTTAAACATCGCATAGCTTAGGACCCTATGCAAAGGAAATTTATTATGTGCATCTTTTTTTTGAGATGTTATGATTTAAAAGTGTGTATTAAGAGCTTTTTTAACAATCCCCAAAGTTTCATTAAAAAATTCAACCATTTTCCCAATGTTTCCCCATGTTTCCCAAAAAGTGCAATACAAACGATATATCCCGTGCGATAACCGATACCTATCTGTATCCCAAGGGTGTGATACATGGTGCAATACCGATATTTCGAACACTATTTAAATCATGCCCCAAATTGCTAGGACAAGGCTATGATGATGAAGAATTATGACTGTTTACAGAATCCAAATAATGTTTATTCGTACTTGTTGCAACCATGGACATACGGATCCTTTTTTTATTTCCCTTATCTGACAACTCATAGGCCATTGATCAGAGGTCTAGGCAATTGTTTGGAGAATTTCCCATCCATGGTAGGGACCATCAGACCTACGGTCTATATGAGCAAACCGCAACTTTTCACAGGCTGGAGCATCAGGACATGACTCACACTATGATGCATCATAACTTTCTAGTTTCTCCTTGCATTTTTCTTCTTTTGTTTTATGCTATTCTTTTTATGCTCTTTGGTTTTATATTAGGCACGTGACTTCTTTTATTTCACTGTTGCATGCAGAAAAACACGGGACTTGTTCATTTCCTGTAATTCAGGATGAATACAACTACTTTTCAACTGCCCTCAACCTTTACGTCAAGTATAACATGACGGTTAGTATTTAGAGGAAAAGCTGGAAATCCACATCTCACACTTCTTTTGCATGCATGTTGTGGTGTACGCATTATCTCTCCTCGTAAGTCTTAGACAATATATAGCAAAAGGACTTGTACTATAACTTGAGTGGTTTTGTATAGCTAACAGTGTTTTAAATAGCGGTAGCGTGTTGCATAGCGTTCAGCCCTTTATGGTGTGTAGCGTAAATAGCATAGTGCGTAGCATAAGCTACACAATACTTCTATTTTTAAATTTAAAAATAGGAAAAATATGGTAAATAGTAAGGGGGGAAAAAAGAATAAATATAAAATGCCTAAAGATGAATCATTTTTTCAAGTATATGCATGTTCAAGCAAATTATTAATTATCATTTATCAAAAGCCATAAACCAAATCAAATAATTATCACGTCAACAATTTTCTAAGCAAACCACTTTAATTAATAATATCTAATTGAAACCACAAGTCACAACTCACAAGTATGAAAGAAATAAAAATCCTACAGGTTAAGAGTATTAAGTACAATACAAATGTCGTCTATACAAAGAGGGATTTTCAAAAACCCTCTTTCGAAACCCTTTTTTGTTTTAAGTTTAGTTTTAAAGGTTTTAGCATGTGAGTTTCACACCAACTTTAACAAAGGATCACCACCATTTTAAGTGAAACTAAATAATGAAAGGTTTGCTTTTAACTATACATTTTAAGTTTTATATATATATATATATAATGTGAGTTTTACACCATTTTTAACGAACAAAACTAAATAAAAAATAAAAAAATACCCTATAGCGTACGCTACAAATGCTACACGCTACGACCCATGTAGTGTACACTACAGGGAATTTACGCTATTTAGCTACGCTACGACCGCTATTTGAAACACTGATAGCTAATGTCATTGATGTCACTAGAACTTTTCCATACCTGGAGCATACCATTTCTTGTCATCTTTTTGAATCATCAACTTATTCATGCCTAGGATTGGAACTATGCATCTAGAAATAGTTTTGTGTTTCAAGATGAATTTAGTGTCCTATAGAATCAAATTGAATAATGAGATTTGAACTGTAAATCGCAGTTAAGGGGGCCATTTGGATGTACCAATCACTCAATGGTGTGAGTCAGATAATGATAGAAAGGCATTTGGCGTGGGTTTCCTTTTTTTTTTTTTTTTTTTTCAGGAAACCATGTCCAGAGGCAAATTTCCCAAAATTATTATGAATTAAACAAAAGAGAGAGCTAATCTCATCCCCTCAAAAGGAATAGATACCTAAACAAACTGATGCAGGAGCATCTGGGCCCAACGTTAACTACACCGTTCATATTTGAGGAAGTCCCGATCATAGCACACAAAGAAGGAGATCTTTGAGGCTCTATATGATGGTTATCATATTCGAAAAGGAGGAGATCTTTGAGGCTCTATATGATGGTTATCATATTCTAAAAGAAGGAGATCTTTGAGGCTCTATATGATGGTTATCATATTCGATCCAGGTGGGCATCATGGACCTAGGTTTGCAAGCCTCGTGGACTCAACATCTGGACTTCCAAACACCCAAAGTCCAAAGAAGACCATGATCAGCTAGGAAACAACAACGAATCACAACTGTGCACATCTGGACGTTTTTGCAATAAGAAACAGTGGTTTGAGGGGGAAGATTGGCTGGGGAAATGGGATTTCCGCCGGCTAGTGATGAGACCCCAGACCCATCACTAGATGACGAAAGTCCTATTCCTACCTGCTAGTGATGTAATGGGCCTAGGTCGGGTTGGGTGAGGTTTCAATTTCCACCACAGTGTGACGTCTGTTTTGATCCAGTTTTGCTTTGCTTTAGTTGTTTGCATAAGTTTAGGGATCTTTTGGTATCTGTGCATTGTAGTAGTATTTGTGTGGATGAGATTAGAAATTAGGATAGATGAAGATGATGATGATGGATGGCGTAGATTGATTAGGCTTATGTTCAGTTTACATACTCTCATTGTGTTATAATTTGGGGTGGTTGGATTGATGAATCAGAGTTTTCTCTTTGAGAGAAGGAAGAAGAAAAGACGGTGGATTCCTTTTCATGTTCTTGATCTTGAAGTTGTGTTTAATTGTTGCTTGAGTAGCTCTTCGATCACCCATCTTTGGAGGATTTCCTCATCATTTGTGCTCGAGTTGCTTACCAGATTTGGAGTTATCACCCACAGTTGGCCATGCTATGGATTATGTGCATCCCTTGTTGCCTCAGTTGGTATCAAGACTGAGTTTGATTGCCAGTGTACAAAAAGTTGTTTGATCAGAATTGAGGTCACCAGAGGGAGGAAATTACAATCACGATCATTCCATTCAATCAGCTGCAAGATCGATGTGTTTTTTCTTTCATGGTTGGGTGTTTGTAGAGCCGAACATCAAATGTTTGGCTATTTTGTTGACTCATGCAATTTTTTGTGGTGGTTGGGACAGTTGTGACTGTGCATTTAAACCATTCAATGAAAAGGCCGGATCATCATGTAAGCTCTTAAGAGGCTTTATTGTAACCTCGAATGCGACATGTTCTTCAATTTGTCGGAACTAGATAACCTGGCCCCTATCAACTTTGTTTCGATTTCTTTTTCTGTCTTCATTTGCTATACCATATGAACCCAATCTGTGCATTCTCATCACAACATTACCCGTCTATCACCCAAAGTCACATCCCCCGCATCCTACCAATCAAAAACACTGATTTCCCAAGCACAATGCATACATCCCACTTGGCGCCACAGGTTTGAGTTTGCAAACAGTACACTCCCAATGCAAAAGAGGGAGATTTAGCTCCTGAGATGGAAAGTCAACGAATTAACATAACAAATCAAGCTCAAAAAGATGCGGTGATGAATAAATTATGGCATCGATCTCACCTCGCAACTTGAAGCTCGACTGTTTGCTCTTATTGGTCACCAGTCGTCACATTTTGTTGGATGATGCACAAAGCAAGGGGGACCTCAACCTTTCGGCCATCTTGGAAATCCCATAGAATCACAGATTTTATTTATTTATTAATCATCTCTTCAATCTCGAAGTGGTGCCTAATGGGTATGTTGGCATGTTGGATTTCGATAAGTCTTCCATCTTGAACGAGGAACCCAGTGACTTCACGGGCTTTAGTGGAGTGCCAATCTTAGATGAGGAACCTGAAGAAGACGACACTGTCGTGGTAAATCAGAGTTGAACATGGCTTGATCTCTATGCAAGTGATGTGTTTCGATGAAATTTGTTACGTGATTGTGGCCAGTAAATTTCCGTCAGCAATAGATGTGTTCCAACCAAAATCCGGCACAAATGAAGGGATGAACGTCAAAGGAGATCAGATGTTGCCTTGGAATGCATGTGTATTGGCAACCATCAATCATTATGATTTGGATGATGCGTGCTATCTATGTTGTATACCTTCCCTTCGGTCAAAACTCAAGGACAAGTTTATTTATTTTATTTTTTTTAACACATGCACACACACCCCACACACTCACGCTGGTGGAATTTCACCACCTATGGGTACTCAAACCCTTGACCGGGAGTTGAAACTCCTGAGAGTCAACCAACCGGGCAAGAGTAAGGACCCAACCCAGGGAGATGATTCAAGAACATATGGGCCCAAAATTAACCACATTGTTCATCACTGAGGAAATCCCAATCATAGCCCACAAAGAGGAAGATTTGTGAGGTTTTGTATGATAACTGTCATATTCAATCCGGGTGGCCAACGAGAGCACTTGTTGAGGGCCCCACAGGCCTAACATCTGGACATCCTGAATAGTCCCAAAGAAGACCATGATCAGCTGGCCAGAACATTGAATCAAGGCCGTGCACATCTGGACCTATCCAGAAGAAGAAACGGTGTTTTGAGGGGGAACACTGACTTGCAGAAATAGGATTTCTGCTGGCCATTAATGTGCCTGGACCTAGCACTAGATGGCGGAAATCCTATTCCCACCAACCAGTGATGCAATGGGCATAGATTTGAATGGCTAGGATTCGATTTCCTTCATACAGTGTAACTTCTATTTCGATCTGGTTGCTATTCTTTAGTTGTTTGGTTAAGTTTGGGGATATTTCTGTATCTTTACATTCTATTAGTGTTTGGTAGATGAGATTAGAAGTCAGGATACACAATGAGTGAATTAGATTAATTAGAGTTAGGTCTTAGTATAAATACAATGAATGACTTAGATTAATTAGGGTTAGGTCTTAGTATAAATACAATGAAATCCTATTCCCGCCAACCAGTGATGCAATGGGCATAGATTTGAATGGCTAGGATTCAATTTCCTTCATACAGTGTAACTTCTATTTCGATCTGGCTGCTATTCTTTAGTTGTTTGCTTAAGTTTGGGGATATTTCAGTATCTTTACATTCTATTAGTGTTTGGTAGATGAGATTAGAAGTCAGGATACACAATGAGTGACTTAGATTAATTAGGGTTATGTCTTAGTATAAATACAATGAATGACTTAGGTTAATTAGGGTTAGGTCTTAGTATAAATACTCTCTTTGCATTGTAATTGGGGTGGTTGAGTGAATGAATTCTCTTTGTGAGAAGAAGAAGAAGAAGAAGAGGGTGGATTCCCTTTATTGTTCTTCATCTTGAAGTTGGATTTGATCTTTGCTTGGGTTGCTCACAGGTGGCCAGTCATTAGAGCATTCCGATCTTCCGTGTTTGAGTCACTTGCAGGATTCAGAGTCCTCGCCCACAGCCAGCCATGCTGTGGATTCAGTGCATTCCTGCTGCATCACATACCCTAAACCATTTATAAGATTTTATTGAAATTTGAAACTGCAGCCCAGAAACTCTTTATTTTTTCCTCAAACATTGAGATCCAGAATGTAAGATGCTTGGGTTGGTTATGATGCTGACATGCATTTAAAAATGTACAAGCATTTGTTTTTATTTAATACTTGTCTTCTTTACAATAATCCACAATTTTGCATGATACAAACATCAAATTTATTTGAAGGTTTTAATTGAACTACAATGTTATGGAAGTCATGTTGCATTTTATTCGACATTTTTCTTCTAAATATGGCATGCGATTTGCCGCCAGAGAATTCTGACTGATGCTGGATACCTGCCTAACAATGCCAACAAATATCCATTGGGAGACATTGTTGCCACCATCAAGGACACTTTTGGGGCATCCCCATTATTGATCTGCAAACATGGTGCTGTGGAAGAGCTTCATATATGCTTCTATAAGGATTTTAAGGTTAGGCTTGATTTCTGCACTTTTCTTATTCTTCTCAGAAATCCCCTTTATCCTCCCAACTATCTCATATAACATTGGCATGTACTGTTAATATGTTATATTTACCAGAATTTGGGACTTTTAGGATATCAATGGTCAAAGTAGTTGAATTTTGTTCCATGCTTTGTTCAGCCTCGTGATTGCACAATTGGATCTAGCACTCAAGATGACATGCTCGGTTCAAGGTCGTCTTGCCCCAGATATATCAGCCTACCTGAATACTCTCCCCCCAGTGAGTTTCCTTTGTATTATTATTTTGACATTCAGAGGTCTATGAGTAAGAGCTAATACTGGGACTATGATGTTTTTTTTTTTTTTAAAAAAAAAAACTCTAATTAATAGATGACTTGTGCACGAGGCCTGCCCCTTTTTTTTTTCTTCAATAGGATGTGTTAGATGTCTTCTACACAAGTTAATTCAGCTATTGGGGAAAAATATCGATATATTTTTTTTAATGAATGTCTAAGACTATTTATAGATTTGTAATTCTTTTTTATCAATCTATAAGCATTTTTCTACATCTTGACTTTTATGAATTGATATTAGAAAGGGATCTCATCTAGTGCTTCTGGATATTGTTTACCACACACGTGGTACATGTTGATGAGATCTGGACCATACATTGAACAGGTCCTATAGTAAATGGGGCAGAAATTAAAACCAAAAAAAAAAAAAAAAAAAGGCATACTGATCTGAGGCAGTCCTAACCATTTAATCGATGGGGTAAAATAAAATATGGCTAAAATTCAATGAGAAAAAAGATTCACTGATTGGATGGTTAGGGGTTGTCCAATAAAGGAAGTTGTTTGTTACTGGCCAATTGATACTAAATCCCAAGAGATGGCAGTCCAGATCTCGTCGATGTATTCTACTTCAACAGAAAATGATTGGAGGGGGGAGGATAGAATTCCTATGCCTCTGTGGCAATTGGGTCAGCTCGCTTCACAATATTATATTTTCCATTACCATTGTATAACCATACAGATATCTCAGGATTCCATTATTTACCAGATTTGACACCTAATGTCAATGTCTAATGGCATGTACCTGACTCTCGTTTATCAATTGGAAGAGGTCAGTTTCTGAGTTACTATAGAATGCTGGTCACACCTATTGAATTGGGTAGGTCTTTGAGGGGAAGTCGAGAAAAGAAGAAGAAGAAGTCATTTTTTAAAGTCTATCCTCAAACAACCCAATAGTCTCTCCACTTACAAAAGGACGCCAGTTTCAAAAAGTGCATGCTTGATGTGTGTGTGTTTTTTTATTAAATGGAAAGGTAACGATAATTTTATTAACAGAGCGCCGATATGGTGCAAAGCACTTTACAAAAGGAAAGGGGCGAACAATCACCCCAACAACTTGCAAAAGATCATTCTCCCCCTTCATACACGAAACCCATTTAATAACAAAACCCAGATTAGGGCTGTGGCTCGAACTTTGAAAGCACCTCCAGTGCCTCTCTTCCCAAACCGCCCAAAAGTCTGCCAACAAACACAATCACCAAATTACCCTCACCTTCTTCCCTACCTCCACACCATGCCAAGCCACCTGGAAGCACCAATAGAGCTCAGTAAGACCTAAGAGACATTGAACTTGGTTAAGAAGCCATTCACACCTTAATAGCAAACAGACAATGGAGGAAGAGATGATCGACCGACTCAGAGCTTGCTATGCACATCAAACAAACATTAGGTAATACCATCCCTCATTTTTGGAGATTATCCACTGTCAAAACTCTCTCCCTTCCAACTAGCCAACCAAAGGCAACAACAATCCTTCAGGGGAGCACCGTAGGACCACACATGCAAAGTATTTTTTTAATTCCCCGCCCATCCCTTGCTTGTGGAGCATCTTGTAGAATGCTCACATTGAGAAGCACCCAGATTTATTGCTTCGCCATATCAACCGGTCCCTTTACCCACTTATGGGGCAACATAAATGAATGTGGTTTAGCAACGAGGCCAGTTTTGCGAACTCTTCATCCGAAAGAAATAATCAACACAGGAATCTCCACATACCGAAAAACATTACACTATCAAGATATTTCGAGCCATAGACAAACATGCAACTCTCAAGAATAATGATTACAAAGACTCCTCCCCAATCCACATGTCCTCCCAAAATTGAATCATCTTCCCATCCCCAAGCGCAATGTCAATCCCTTCAGCAAAGCATGACTTTGCAAAGACAATCCCTTTCCAGATCGCCGAGGCCCTATACATGGAAGACTCCCTAATGCACACCCTCTCACATCACATTCATATTTGCTAGTAACTGTATCCCTCCATAAAATGCCTTCCTCCCTCCCAAACCTTCATAAACACTTACCCACCAACGCCCTATTCATCAACCTCCAAATCCATAGTTCATGCCCCCTCCTTCGTCATAAGCTTTACATACCTCTCCCTAACGTAGAAAATGAAACTTTTTTGTTCCTTCTGCTCCTTGCCACAAAAAATCTCGCCTCCAACCTCCCCAGAACTGACTTCCACCTAATTATGCAGCCCCCAATGAAAGATACTGGCACTTCCACTTAATTAATTTCCTTTCAACCCTCTCCACTACTACATCCCACAAGCATTTCGCAGGTTTGCCAATACCAAGAGGTAACCCAAGGTAAGTGGATGGAAATTCACCCGCCTCACTTCCAAACAAGATAGCCAAATCTAATAGATTCTCCCTTGGCAAACGGACACCCAAACATCACGCTCTTTGCAATATTCATTTTCAACCCCAAGACAACTTCAAAACAACAGATAACCATTTGCAACTTTTCCACCGTACTCGCATCAGCGTCATAGAATAGAAGCATGTCGTCCCTGAGCTGAAGATGGGAGATTAGGGAGTTCATCTTATTGGCACAAAATCCACGGAAAAGACCAACTTCTTGCTTGCGTTCCAACATTTTGCCTAATGCTTTGGCTACCACCATGAAAAGAAGGGGGAAAGTGAATCCCCTTACCTAATACCTCTCGAACTTTGGAAAAACCCCTTCAGTGACCCATTAATCATTACCAAGAATCTTCTTTACCCATCCCTTCCACTTCGCCCTACAACCAATTCTCCCAAGCATATAGTTCAGAAAACCCAAATCCACATGGTCATAAGCTTTCTCAATATCTAACTTGCAGAAAATGCCTCTCAACCCTTCCCTATACCTAGAATCCGTCAAGACAGTCATGAGGTATTATGTGTTTGACTCTCTTAAAAATGGATATTAAGCTAAGATGATTGTTAGTTTCAGAGCTCATCTTCAAGCACAAAACATAAACACCCCTATTTGTGATCTAGGCCATTCATAGGGGGGTCCATTTATCAAATGGGTCACATGTGTAACGCCCTGAAAATCGAGGGTCGAGCAGATGCCCAACTCCCGAGTTCCAACGCATCACTTATGCAACATAGATAATGATGATTAAATGTTGTCCATATTAGTACATTAAACATGAATGAGATTATACCAAATCAGCGTATCATACTCCAGAGTCAGTTAAATTACGCAAGCGGAAGACTGTGATAAATATATAGAGCATACAAGTGATTGTAAGTCCCTAGAGTATAAACATCCCCAGGTTAAATAATTACATGTATGGTTCCAAAATATACAAAACGATAGTGTAATGTCATCTATCAGTGTCCCTGTAGCCCCGATACGCAACTCCAGGTCTACATAGACCCGCCAGAGAGTTACATGTAGGAGAACTCCTCGTCATCATAGAAGACAGGCTCCATCTCGTAAGCCTCGTCATCACCTGTAACTACAACAGAGTCTGGTTGGTGTTTTAAAACGCTGTCCCAGAGTGGGAGTGAGTGATGTTATCAATTCAGTCAAGTAGTAATGATAAAGCAATACAACAAGTATTCTTAGGTACTCTGGTTAATGCAAGGATGATACGCAATAATGATGCATACCCTCGCCTGCACTCCCTCTGCGACATCATCTCACGATCGCGGCATGCACCACTTTCTCTGTGCTCAACTCCAATGCCAAAGGCACATGCAAATGCGGCGCATGTACGTGATTAGCCAAGTTCTTAATTAGATTTATTCATACAGCAGGTTTGGGAAGCTAAGGTACCTCCCTTTATATTATTTACCCAAACGATGATTCATCTAGGGTCGTCAATCCTAGGTAATCACATACGATAGGCAAATTATAAGGCAACATCACCCCTGAGTTAAAAGCAGTGGACAGACAAGTTCAGGTCACTATGAAGAGGCTCGTCACCTCAACGTAGGCTTTAGTTTATACTCGAGGTCACTATGGGAAAGGCTTGTCACCTTAGCGTAGGCCGACAGCTCGAATACAGTGTCCCATACCACTGTATTCGGCTCACGAGTTTGGTTTACTCACTGGACACTACGGGGAGGCTTGTCACCCCAGTGTAGGCCGACAGCTCAACCACGGTGTTCCATACCACCATGCCCGGCTTATGAGTCTTAGCGGATCGAGGTACCAAGGTTAAACGGGCTTTACATTGGTAAGTTGGTACCTTAGATTCAAGCAATAGCGTCCATACATGGTAAACATACATTAGGCCAATCGGGTTACTTGACAAGCTCGATTGGTACGAGCATACATTGAATTGATCGACATGGAATGCGTAAACATTCCGCGTGACCTAACCACTGTCAACAAGCCGCGTACGACTCGGATTCCTCGAACATGTCTTGTGTCGCGAAGCGACCTCGGCCACCAACTCGGAAATCATTACCGAGTTTGATACTCAAACACTAGGCATCCATGTTTGATAGTTCAAATAGCACGTAGCAATCAATTCAAATATGAATCTCACATAAGCATTTTAACGAACACATAGAGTACATGTTAACATACGTAGGCATTCATCCATAAAGCACGTATAGTAAGATAGGTTACATGAAGGAAACTGTAACTATAGATAAAGTGATTGAAAATCCTATCTCAACACCCTCTTTAAAAATATTTCGACAAGCATTTTCTCATTCAGGCATTTTATCAAACACTTAGACTACACATATCAATATACATGTAATATATTGGTTATAACATATATTATGGCAAGTCCTTTCACAAAGGAGTTGTCACACATACAACAATCATGTACTTACAATTAATAATCATGGCAAGCACAAATCCAAATTCCATATTCATTCAAACATTTCAACAAACACATGGATTGCATTATAATCAACATAGTACACATATATATGTAATATACAGAAAACATCATATCTAAGCATATGTGATAGCAATCAAGTCAGTCATAAATCATTAACTGACATTGAAAGCCTTGAAAACCATAACCTAAACGTTTATAGTCTGCACCTTCCGTCGATAAACTCTTAACGAACTCAGTTCGAACGCTGCCTTTGTCTACGACAGAACGGCAACCTATAGCATGAAATGGGTTAGCTATTTCACCATTTACTCTATTTGGATCCCTAAAACAGATTAGGGTCAGGATTTCTTACCCAAAATCAGAACCAGAATCGCCGGTATAAGGATATGGGAGAGACGATTTTGCCCGTGGAGCGGCAGGGAAGAATCCCAGCAAGTATCTCTCCTTTCCTCACTCTGTCCTTCTCTTTTCTCTCCTCTCTCTCCTAGGGTTTAGAAAATTCGTATGGCATGGGAGGGGGTTTAAGGGCCTTATATTGGCTCAAAAGTGAGCTCAATGGCCCCAGGGTCATGGTATACTTAGGTTATAGCCAAAAGTCGGTAGTTTCGGGCCAACGGAGCTCATCTGGAGGCCCCCTTTCTGCATACGGTCCAGGGGAAGTTCCCTGACAATGGATCTATGTCAGGTTAAGTTTTCGGTCTGATCGGATCAGTGAATCGACTGCAGAGGACCTGTTTCAATTCAATGGTCATCGTCACTCGATCAGGGCCACAAGTACACTGACCTGTGCAGGGAAATTTCCCTGATCTGAGAGTGTATTTGGGTCAGATTCTGACGGTCAGAAACCTTAAATTTGGCCTGCAAGCGAACAGCCCAATTCACTTAAATCTGAGTTCGTTTTCTAAAGATTTTTGCGTTTCTTACACACTTCGCTCCAGGTCCAAGTTGTGCGTTTCTGGATACTATCTAGACTTGATTTCTGAGATGGTTGTCAAGTCCAGTAAGGCGGTCATAACCGTATAGTTCCGTGGTTATCGGACTTTCGACCCGCGGTCCAGGTCCAAAACGGAGTTTCAAGCTGCTCCTGAGAGCAACCGGGTTTTGAGATTGATCCTGCGTTTTTAGGTAATGTAGCGTTAGCGATTCTACTGGTTTCGGGTCTTACAGATCGTATAGAAAGCGGTTCAAGCTAATCTACCGATTAATTCAATTTAGCACTTAATTAATTTTCGTCTAATTTCTAAAGATTTCGGTCCTTAGTGATTTCTGCCTAAGGTGGTACTCGGGTCTTTGTACGGATTTTTCCGAGACGTTACACATGTGTGAAGAATTTTTATTTTTATTTTTTAAGATGAGAATTTTATGGAAAAAAGGGATACTACAAGCCAAAACAAAAGGGAAAGATAGGAAGACAACAAGAAAGGAAAACGATACAACTAGCTACCCCAAGGCAGCAACAAAAGCCTCGAAAAAAAAAAACAAAAAACGAAAACAAAAAAAAGGAAGATAAAAAGAACACAAAAAACGCCTACTAAAATTAAGGTGCCCAATCCTTGAAAAGCACTAAGACTCTAGAGAAAACCCTTGTTGCAGAAACACTAACATTCCAAAAGCACTTATTATTTCTTTTCGCCCACACAACCCAAAGGACAACCATGAGGAGGATTCGCCACTTCTTTTTTCCCACAACGCCTCCCAAGTTCACGTTCCAGCCACAAAAGAAATCATCCAACGCTTTCGGCATCACCCACGAAATACCTACGAGCCTAAAAACACTCCACCAAATATCAACAGAGAAGGGACAATTGATGAAAAGATGATCTACAGATTCCTCTGCTTGAAGACAGAGGGCAGACATTTGGGATCTGCATACCCCTTTTCCTTTGGTTATCACCAGTTAGGACTTGATTTTGACCCACCAGCCATCTGAATGTTACTAACTTTAGGGGAACTCCATAGAACTACAAAGATCTTGTGTGATAGCAAGAGTAGAACTTTGAAGCCGAGAGAGATCTGTAGAAAGATCGCACTGTGAAAACCCCGATCCTATTATCAACCACCGCATCGAATCATCAATAGAGAGGGAGTTAGAAAGAGAAAATCCCTGCAAATGAGATAAGAGGAGTGAACTCAATCTCCAAATATGACAGATTTTTCCGAAGGGAGGGATCCAAATACCATCCCCACCATCATCGTAGAAACAATCCCTAACAAGAGTGTCAGGTTCAGAGGTAATGGCAAACAGAATGGGAAAGACTCAGCTAGGGTGTGATTACCACACCAAAGATCCAGCCATATTCTGATTCTCGAACCGTTCCTCAAGCGGTAAGAAATTCTTTCAAACATGGCAGGACCAGATCTGGCTGTACCTTTCCACAGAAAAGAGGCAGGATAAAGGGATGCACTTCTAGTCCACCACCCCTGAGGGGTAGTACCATATTTAGCTGCAATAATTTGGCTCCATAAGCCCTCAATTTCATTTCCAAACCTCCAGATCCATTTGCCTAAAAGTGTCTTGTTAACCACAAGGAGGTCCTTAATATTCGCTTAGTAGAGAATGATTTGATGATAATAATGTGAAGAAAAGATGTGAATATTGAGAGAGGAGGAGAGTTTGGGAGAGATGTTGTGTTAGGCTGGCTTGCTCTAACACAATGTTTTATTATAATAAAGCATATAGTACACCGTAGGAGAAGAGGGAAGTGTGCACATGCACTTACACCAAAGGGACTAAAAGGGCCACTAACCACATACACAATACACTAGCATTCTCTATACTCCCCCTCAAGTTGGAGCATAGATGTTGATCATGCCCAACTTGGCACGAACACGATGAAGAGCATCTCAACTCAAGGATTTTGTAAGAACATCAGCAAGTTGATCTCCAGATCGAACAAAATGAGTGACGATTTCCTTAAAAGCTACTTTCTCCCGAATGAAGTGACAGTCGACCTCAATATGCTTGGTTCGCTCATGGAAAACCGGGTTACGAGCAATATGGATGGCCGCTTGGTTGTCACAGTGAAGAGGAACAGGATCCGAAGGAGGATAGCCAAGTTCTTCAAGAAGGTTGCGAAGCCACACGAATTCACACGTCGCATGAGCCATAACACAATATTCTACTTCGGTCGAGGACCAGGCAATAACTGATTGCGACGATCAAAAGTTCTACCTGCACAATCAACATCAGAATAGCCAGAAAGATGAAGATGACCATGCGACTGAAAGCGGAGGCCAAGACCCGGGGCTGATTTTAGATACCGAAGTATGCGGTAGACAGCCGTGAAATGGGATGTATGGGGAGCTTGCATGAATTGGCTAACAACGCCCACTGCAAATGAGAAATTTGGGCGAGTAATAGTCAGGTAAATAAGCCGGCCTATAAGTCGTCGATACATCCCGAGATCAGTAAGGAGAGCACCATCATATGGTCGAAGCTTCTGTAGAGTATCCATGGGAGTGGTAGCAGGCTTGCACCCTAACATACCGGTCTCCATGAGAAGATCGAGCACATATTTTCGTTGTGACAAGACCAATCAAGATGATGAGCGACCAACTTCAATTCCGAGGAAGTAGCGAAGAGGACCAAGATCCTTGATCTCAAACTTGGTCTTCAAAAAGTCTTTAACCTCCCTTATTCCAGCAGAATCACTACCAGATAGAACAATATCATCCACATAGACAATGAGAACCATGATGCTCGTTGATTGACGACATATAAAGAGAGAATGATCGGCATGACTACGAACAAAGTCGAACTCCAAGAGAGCCTGACTAAATTTTTCGAACCATGCACGTGGGGATTGTTTGAGTCCATAAATAGCCTTCTTCAACCGGCATACAAGTGTAGGGTTGTGAGAAGCAACAAAGCCAGGAGGTTGATGCATGTAAACTTCCTCTGCAAGGTCCCCATGGATAAATGCATTCTTAACATCAAGCTGAAACAAGGGCCATGATAAATTAACGGCCAAAGAGATCACAACGCGAATCGAATTAAGCTTAGCCACTGGAGAGAATGTCTCGAAGTAATCAACACCATGAGTCTGTGTGTAACCCTTAGCAACAAGACGGGCTTTATAGAGATCGATGGAGTCGTCTGGAAGAAACTTGATCATATAAACTCATCGACAGCCAACAGGTTTATGGCCTAAAAGAAGTGGCACAAGGTCCCAAGTATGATTCTTCTCAAGAGCAGACATTTCTTCTATCATCGCCTTCATCCAGTCAGGACTTTGAAGAGCATGTGAGAGAGATCGAGGAATAGTCTGTGATGAAAGGGAAGCTGCAAACGACTAAAAAGACGGTGAAAGATGATCATATGAAACAAAATTACTAATGGGGTGTTGAGTACAAGATTGTGACCCTTTGCGCAAGGCAATGGGAAGATCTAAACTCGAGGTAGGAGAGTCACCTGAGCCAACATCCAAAGTGAGCGAAAGGGTGGATGGCTAAGCGTGTAAAAATTTATCTTGACGATGATACACCCGCAGAGCCTTAGGCTCATCCAAATCACCAACAGGATGCTGAATGGAGGGGAGAGGAGTTTTCCCATGATCACTAGTAGAAAGAGGATAAGAGTCATAGTCCCCCTGACTCGCAAGAGGATCACAGAGGGATTGGCCTGGAGCTGAGAAAAAAGAAATATCCTCAAAGAAGGTTACATCGGCAGAGACATATTTCTTGCGAGTCAATGGGTCAAAACATTTATACCCTTTCTGACTCCAAGTGTACCTTAGAAAGACACATTTAATTGCCCTGGGGCTAAGTTTATCATTACTTTCATCTAAAATTTGAACAAAGCATGTACAACCAAAAACTTTAGGTGGTAAAGGAAATGGATTATCACGAGGATACAATATAGTAAATGAAGATTTCTAAGACAGGATATGTGAGGGTATACGATTAATAAGAAAAGTAGCAGTTAGAAGAGCATCACCCTATAAATGTTTAGGTGGATGCATACCAAGCAGAAGGGTGCGAGCAACTTCAAGAAGATGACGATTATTTCGTTCTGCAATACCATTTTGTTGAGGTGTGCGAGCACACGACGTCTTAGACAAAATACTAGGTTCCTGTAAGAAGGACAGAAAGGCAGTAGACATGTATTCCTCCCCATTATCAGAATGGAGGGTTTTGATGGAACATTGAAATTGAGTGCACACTTCATGATAAAACACTTTAAACGCATCAAACACTTCACTTTTAGATTTCAAAAGATAAATCCAAGTCATGCGTGAATCAATAAAGGTAACAAAATATCTAAATCCAAAAATGGAGGTAACCGGAGCTGGTCCGCAGACATCCGAGTGAACTAGAAGAAAAGGTTGAGATTTCCTTCCAGAAGAGCTAGTAGGAAACGTAGCACGATGATATTTAGAGAATTCACAAATATCACAGCATAACGGTTTAGTGACAGATAAGGAGGGAAATAAAATTTTCAATCTAGCTATGGATGGGTGGCCTAAGCGGCAATGCCACCGAGTCATGGACTCTCGATCTAGAGAAAGGGTACTAGAAGTGGCAACGGGTGTATCATCGAGAAGATAAACGCCTCCTCGCTCATGCCCCCCCACCAATCACTCTCTTCGTCTGTAGGTCCTGAAACAAACAATATGAAGGGAAGAAGGTAATGGAACAATTTAATGATTTAGTAAGAGAGCTAACAGACCATAAGTTTAATAGAAAATGAGGCACATGGAAGACTGAGGACAAAGACAAGGAAGAAGAAAGAGGGATGGAACCAATCCCAGAGATGAGAGTTTGGGTTTCATCTGTGACTGTGACATACTGAGTGTGAGGAGAAGGAGAATAAGAAGAAAAGAATTGAAACTTACCAATCATATGGGAGGAAGCTCCAGAGTCTATGACCCAGGAGGTAGGAGAGGATGACGCAAGAAGGGCAGTACCTGACTGGGCCGAAGCTGCGTGAGATGGCTCAAGAATATAACGAATCTGAAGCCGCATAAGGGCATCATATGTAGTCCGAGAAATGATAAGAGACTCCCCTGAAGTAGACTGCTCAGTTGTCAAGGTGGAAGACTGTCTCAGGAGCAACTGTGGATGCAACAGAAGCAGCGGCATACGTAGGACGACCATGTATCTGCCAACAATAATCAACGGTGTGATTAGTTCCACCACAATGTGAACAAATGCGGGAACCATAATGTCATCGTCCACTTCCACCACGACCAGGAAGACTACTGCCGCCATGACTGCGATATCCCTCACGGCCTCTACCACGACCACCAAAGTCAGAAATGCGCCATGAACTCAAGGATGGTACCCGAAGACCAAGAGAGTACTGATCGCCAGCAAGATGTGCCAAACGCTCGGGTGGCACAAATGAATGAGAAGGAAGAGTAGAGACAGGCACGCTGACACAGCATAGATTGTCGTCAATGGAGGAAGAGAATCCTGCATAACAACCTGATCTCAAACATGAAGATAATCAAAATTCAACTGCATGATACGAGTATCACCCGCTACTTATGAGCATGTTCATGATCCTCTTTACATTTGGAAGGAAGCGGCTGATACATATCCAACTCATCTCACATACCCCGAAGCATCGAATAGTAATCTTTTAACGATCTGGAGTTTTGTTGGAACCGACCAAGTTCTTGAATAAGCTGGAATACCCGTGAAAAATTCTGAGATTCCGAGAACATATCATGAAGCGTATCCCAAATGCCTTTAGCCGAGGGTAAGAACATCATTGAGTGGCTAATCGAGGAATCCATACTATTCAACAACCATGCAATAACTTGATAATTCTCCTTTGTCCAAGACTTGTAGGTAACATCTGTAGAGCTTGGGGGATCATCCAAAATATATGACAACTTCTCACGGTCTCCTAAAAATACTTTTACAGATTGTGCCCATTGAAGATAGTTGTCACCATTCAACTTAGTAGAGGTAATCTGCAAGGGTTTGGATTCAAGAGACCATATGCCAAGAGATAAGGGCCCTTTGTCAGCCATAGGAGAGTCTAAGAGAGATAAACCTATGCCAAGAGAGGCCCTACGCCAAGAATGATTGATTCAAACAACTCTATCTCACTCAATCCTTCAAGATAATAAGATATAAACCTCAAACAAATATCAATCATCCAAAATACCCTGAAACTCAGTCAAAAAAGGCCCAACCGAGTGAAAAACAGCCCAGCCGCACGTCTGTTTGAGGTTAAAAACCTCTCAAACATTGATCTTAAGTAAAAAAAACCCTCCATGGGTAGCTTGGGAGGAAGATTTCGGTCTATCTTGAGCAAAGAAACTAAAGAAAAGCTTACCGATTTGAGGTAGATTGAAAAAAAAAACGGAAGATGGTCTTGATTTTCGAATTTCTCTATTTCACCCAAAATACCATGAAAGGAGGTTCAAAAAATTCTTAAAAAATCATGACAAATCTTCTAAAATCAAGATCTATCAAACCCCTAAACTTTTAGCTCAAACGGAGTCCATATATCCGTACAACACTAACGTCAGCTGTACGGCTGCTAACGTCAGCAAGGTGACGTGTCGCCTCTCAATTTGTTGGATGCGGAATGCCTGGATCTATGTTTTGATACCAAGTAGATAATGATTTGATGATAATAATGTGAAGAAAATAGGAGAATATTGAGAGAGAAGGAGGAGAGTTTGGGAAAGATGTTGTGTTAGGCTTGCTTGCCCTAACACATAATGTTTTATTATAATAAAGCATATAGTACACCACAGGAGAAGAGGGAAGTGTGCACATGCACTTACACTAAAAGGGACTAAAAGGGCCACTAACCACATACACAATACACTAGCATTCTCTATACGCTCCCCCATCCTCATAAGGAATGCATGCCTCTTTCCAGTTGAAAAGGGGGAACTTCCTGTTGTTGATGCCACCTTGCCAAAGAAAGTTTTTTCTTAGTTTTTCATCTTGGCAACGACCGACTCAGGGCACCAAAAAAGCCAAAGAAAGTAAACCGGCAAGTTTGATAAGGACGCCTTGATTAAATTCAATCTCCCTCCCAATGATAAAAGATTAAGCTTCTACGAGGAGAGTTTCCTCTCCAACCTCTCGATAATCTTGTCCCGAACAGCAATAGGTGGCTTCCCAATGCATAAAGGCAAACCCAAGTAGATCATTGGGAGATTACCTACCTTACAACCAAAAGAGTCAGCAAGAGAAACAGTTTCCTCTTAATCTTGGTTTATGCCAAAGAGCTCACTTTTGGACAAATTGATTTTCAAACCTGAAACAACTTGAAACTAGCAAATTGTCATACTAAGAAAGGATACCATAGAGTCATCAGCCTCACAAAAAAGTAGCATGTCGTCCGCAAACTGCAAATGAGAAATCGGGAGATGAAAATTCTCCACACAAAAACCTTTCAATAAGCCAACCTCCTGCCCCCGAGACAACATAGCACTAAGGGCCTTCGTTACCAAAACAAAGAGGAAAGGGGAGAGTGGATCACCTTGATGAATTCCCCTTGAAGCTCTAAAGAAACCAACAGGGGAACCGTTACTGAGAACAGAAAATTTTGGGGACATTATGCACTTCCTCCACAATCTCCATTTGAAACCAAAGCCCATTCTTTCAAGAATAAAATCCAGGAAGTTCCAATCCACGTGATCGTAGGCTTTTTCGAGATCAAGTTTACACTTTATTCTCAGACTCCTCTATCTAGCTTGGGAGTGTAGATATTCGTTGGCAATGAGGACAGGATCAAGAATCCATCTCCCTTTGACAAAAGCATATTGGAAGGGGGATATGACCTTAGGAATAATCACCCTTAGCCTCTGACTAAGAATTTTGGACAGAACTTAACATGTAAAGAAATGGATGGTTAGGAAAATGGTAACTAATAATTCAACACGCATATGTTGCTCACCTGTTGATTGGGCGAGCCTATTTCTAGGAGAGGACATATGTCACCCACCTGTTGAGTGGAATCCCTTTGATGATGGATTGGATCTGTTTCTTATGTTCCTTGCAGACACATGTGCCAGGGTGTACATGAGCTTCCTTGAAAGCACATGTGGGCTTAGCAAAGGTCACAGATTAATACTCTTACGGTGTTATTATCTTCATCTGTTATGTATAGCTATCCATACATAACACACTAATCCATGTCTAAGTTCCAGAGGTTTTACTGATCATTTGCCGATCGCTTACTCCTCTTTGATCGATCCGTTCTGATTTAAAAAACTTCATTAACATTACAGATGGCATCAGGTGGGCCTGGTAAGGATTCGGCCTGAATTTTGAACTACTCGGGCATAGTCTATTTAAAACCGGCATGCAGCTCAGCCTGGGCCCTGGCCATTTCCAACCCTTGTCAACATTAGTTCTCTTATATCTCTGTTTTTCTTTTCTTTTCTTTTTCCAGTGCTTCAAGATGGAAATGCAGCAATTCCATGGCTTCCAGAAATTGATGCTCTCTAGCCTTTGTGGGGTTTGAAAGATACTGGACAGACTACGTGGTAACTTCCATCCTATGAGCTTGGACAGCCCATCTGGTCTATACACTGCTGTCTATAATGTGGAGAGGGAACAGGTGCTTTGGTATATGTTTTATATAAACAAAACTATTAGATCACCTCAGTTGACTGCTTATCATCAATAAAATGCTCTTTGCAGCTTCAATTCAGATTAGTAAAATGGCAGATGAAATGGTTACTGTGTGCAGTATTTCGGAGGGAGAGTCTATATGTGCCCTTAAAATTATAAAAGAAAAAAGAAACTGTCATGTATGGATGTAGTCTTTCAACCATTGGTGTTATTTTATTTATTTATTTATTATTATTATTTTGAAGTTTAAAGGTATGTATTTGGGTAGTTAGGATATGTTATAAACTAAATACACTTTAATTTCTATTAACTAAGAAGGATGTGTGAGAACCCATGATTTCCTGCCATGGGAGTAACTGGGTCTTTGGTTTTACACATTCATCATCACCGTCTAAGCCTTATCCCAACTAATTAGGGTCAGCGACATGAATCCATTTCCGCCATTCCACTCTATCAAGGGCCACAACTTCAGTTAGACCATATAGGTCATCAAGTCTTTTTGTACTACCTCCACCCATGTCCTTTTGGGCTTTCCCCTCTCTTGTTCTTTTAGAGCCTTTAACTTGTACCAACTCACTCCTAACTGGCACAGTTCTTGGCCTCCATTGCACGTGACCAAACTATCTAAGGTCTACTTTCCCCTATCTTGTTACCTATTGGTGCTACTCCTAAATTTCCTCGGATGCATTCATTTCTTATTCCATCGCTCCTTGTCTTGCCACTCATCCTTCTCAACGTCCTCATTTCGGCTACAGACATCCTATGGACATGTTGTTCTTTAACTACCAACGTTCTGTCCCGTAAAGCATGGCTGGTCTTGTAGCCATCCTAAAAAATATCCCTTTCAGCTTGAGTTGTACTCCATGATCACATTAAACTCCATAGGCACATCTTCACTTCTTCCACCCCCGATGGAATTCTATGGGTAATTTATTTCTCAATCTCTCCACTCTCATAAATTTTTGTTCCAAGATATCGAAAGCGGCCATTTTGGGAAACTTCTTAGTCAGCAATCTTAACTAATTCCCCGTTCCTACTATTGTTACTAAAACTGCACTCTATATACTCTATTTCAGTGTGACTAATTTTGAATCTTTTAGATTCTAATTATGTTTATAGCCTCCCTCATCTTGTCTTTCAAAACCATGCCATCTACAAACAACATACACCATGGGATCTCTTCCTACAAATGTCTCATTAACTTGTACATAACCAATGCGAAAAGGTACGGGCTCAATGCCAAACCTTGGCGCAAGCCTACAGTAATTGAAAAATCACTTGTATGTCCACTAGCTGTCCTCACATTTGTTATTGCTTCCTCATATCTATGCTTAATCATGTCAATATATCCTCTTAAATCTCCTCTCTCCCAACACCCATTAGATTAACTCTCAAAGGACCCTATCCTAAGTTTTCTCTGAGTCAATAAAGACCGTGTGGAGATCCTCATATCTATGCTTAATCATGTCAATATATCCTCTTAAATCTCCTCTCTCCCAACACCCATTAGATTAACTCTCAAAGGACCCTATCCTAAGTTTTCTCTGAGTCAATAAAGACCGTGTGGAGATCCTTCGTCGTCTCCCTATATTTCTCCATTAATTATCAAGGTAGAAAAATAAATTCAGTAGTAGACCTCCTTGGTGTGAAACCAACTGATTTTTTAATACATTCATCTCATGGCAGTCTTTGTACAACTGCTCTTTACCAAAGTTTCATAATATGGTTCCTAAGTTTAATCCTCACTGTCTTCTTTATTCTTATAAATAGGTACCATGGTAATTTTCCTCTATTGGTCTAGCATTTTCTTCAATCTTACGATCTTATTGAACAACTTTGTTAACCAAAATAACCCAGTATTTCCATACACTTCCAAACCTTTATTGGAAATACATCAGATAATCCAAGCGCCTCTCCTCTTTCATATTTCTCGAAGCTTCTTTCACTTTAGATATCCTATTCCTACGAAAGTATCTATGGACACTGATGTCATTTGAGTTTATAGTTCCTTCTCTCTGCACTCTTAGAGTAATTATCATTTAAGAAGATATGAAAATAGTTCCTCCACCTTTCATTGATCCCATTATCCTCGACTAATACCCTTGATCATCAGTTTTAATGCATCTAACATGATTTGAGTCCCTACTCTTCTTCTCTCATTATTGCAAGTTTGAAGACATCTTTCTTACGTTCTCATCCCCAATCTATTGTTGAAGATCACCATAAGCATTAAGTTTAGCCTTACTACTTTGTTAGCAATCTTTTTAGCATTTTTATCTTGTTCAGGATTTTCATTATTGCTAACCCGTTGTCACTTGGGAATTGGGATATTGCTCCTTTTAGTTTATTATCCAGAAAACACTCATTTCATGAGCTATTATTATTATTATTATTAATGTAATATTGCATTTTGGCGATGATATTGTTCTCTAATTTGATAATTTTTCTTGAAAAGAGTGAGATTTTTTATTTATTTTTTTTATTTTAGTCTCTTCTCAGTTATGAGCCATTTTCTCGAAGGGAGCCCTTTGATGTACACTCTGTCATGTGATTGCACGGGTACTTGGAGCAAATGAACTTGAACTTAATTCAAACCACCCAAATTGCGGGACCCACGATAGGTTGGTCATTATCTTGATATAGAGTTTGATTGAACTGGCTATCTTCTAAATTTCGATTTTGATTTCTAACATCTGATTTTGTGGGCTTTTGTTTGTTAGTGTGGGCCATTGTCTGTTTTTCATTTCAACCATTATGATGTCCACTAATTGGTCAGTTAGGACAGAGCCATGATTGGGACGTGCAATTTTTTAGTGCCCGCGTATCAACCATCACTCTGCTGGAGTATCGAAGTTCTCTCTGTTTCCTGATGGAACTGCAACAATCATGACCTGCAACAATATAGGCACACGGACGCGGATTGCATACTGACCCTGCTAGCGTAGCTACTGGTCGGTGCTGTGTGGCCCCACCATGGTGTATGTGTTTTATCCATGCCGTCAATCCATTTTGCCACTTCATTCTAGGGCATTTTCCCAAAAATGAGGCAGATCCAGATCTAAGGTAGACCACACCACAAGAAAACAATGGTGATTGAACGCCCCTCCATTGAAAACTTCCTAGGGCACACCGTAATGTTTATTTGCCACCCAACTTATTGATAAGGTCACATAAACCTGGATGAAGGTAAAAATAAATAATTATCTGCTTGATTTGAAACTTTTGCGGCCCATTATAAGTTAATCAACACTGCTTCTTATGGTTTGGTCCACTTGAGATTTTGATATGCTTCACTTTTGGACTCATGCCCTAAAATTACCTGGAAAAAATATGGATGGACGATATGGATATAGGGTAAATACATCAAAGGTGGGCCCACAATAAGGGCCTCATCGTCGTAGGTGAGACCTGGGCTGCACCTAATCCGCACCATCCTCTGCACCTCCAACGACCGTTCAAAGGCGGATTGGCTACTCCCCCTGCCACCAGCCCGGTGGCTGCTGGTCGGTGATCTGTGGGTCCCACCATGATGTATGTGTTTCACCCATTCCGTTCATCCATTTTTACAGATCATTTTAGGCTTGATCCCAAAATTGATAGGGAAATAAATCTCAAGTGGACCACACCACAGAAAAACAATAGTGATTGGATATCTACCATTAAGATCCTCCTAAGGCCCACTGTACTGTTTATTTGACATCCAATCTATTGATTAGGTTATATAGACCCGGATGAAGGTAAAAAACAAATATCAGCTTGATCCAAAACTCTTATGGCCCCCAAAAAGTTTTTAATGTTCCACGTTCATTCAACAGTGTTTCCTGTAATGTGGTTCACTTGAGATTGGGATGTACCTCATTTTTGGTATTATACCATAAAATGATCTCAAAAAATAGATGTACGGCATGGATGAAACAAATACATCATGGTGGGGCCCACAGAGTACCGACCATCAGCCATTGGCTGGTGGCAGCGGAGTAGCCAATACGGACAGAGAGGCGACGGCACTGCTTATGCAGAGGAGGATAGGTGAGAGATAACGTGGTTTTCCACACCGTTAGGAGTTCTATGACGCGAGCCTCCTACGGTGGGGCCCATGGGATGAGCGGTCATAATCACTACGAGTAGGGCCAAACGGATTGCAAGCTGTACCGTGGTGTGTTGACGTCACCAAGTTCTGTTGGCCTCACCGTGATGTATGTGTTATATCCAAACCCTCAGTCCATTTGGCGAGGTAGCCTTAGATTAAAAAAAAAAATAAGAGAGATCCAAAGCTCAAGTGGGCCACACCACAAAAAAAAAAGGTATCAAGTTTATATATAAAAGCTATTGTTATAAGAACTCTAATAAAAGAGATCCTGGTTATAGGGAAATAGGTATCAAATAGTCTATCTCTTCTTTTTATTTGAACTTATCAATGGTGTCATATGTTTTTAACTTTTTCTTAAAAACTCACTTAGTATCTATTGACTTATTCCCATGTGATATATCTACTAATTCTCAAGTTCTATTGGACAAAATAGATTCTAACTCATCATTTATAGCTTCTTTCCAAAATAATGCATTTGATGAATTAATAGCTTTTGTATAGATTAAATGATTATCTTCAAGTAGAAATGTATAAACCCATCTCCTAAGTATCTTTCCCAACTTTATGCTCTTCCTTAGTTCTATTTATTTTACATTTTTACTTTCTACAATTTTACTAGTTGAGGCAAATATCTTAGGCATCAATTTCTTTAGATGCAGCTTTTATTTGAAAAATATTTTCAAAGAATTCCGCATCTCTTGCATCAATGATAGTGTTAGGATCTAAGATACTATCCTTGAATTTCAATAGTACGAATCTGTAGACTGCACTATTTTCTACATATTTTATAAACATGCAGTCTGTTATTTTCATATGTAACTTTTTTTTCTTAGTTTTAAGTAATTCTACTTTTGCTAAGCACCCCCACACTTTAGGATATTTATAACTAGTTGGATTTTGCTTCCAAAGTTCATATGATATTTTACTAGTAATCTTAGAAGATATTTTATTTAAAATGTAACAAGTAGAAATTATGGCTTCTCTCCATGTGTTTGAGGGTAAAGCAAATTTATTCAACTTAGCATTCATCATTTCTTTCAAAATTTTATTTTTTCTTTCTGCTATATTGTTCTATTCTAGTGTATAAGGGCTAGTGGCTTCATATATAATGTTATCCTTTTCACGAAATTTCTTAAACTGTGAGGATTCATATTCACTTCCCATATATGTTCTGAGCCTCTTAATTTTCTTATTTAATTTGTTTTCAACTTCCGTCTTATACTTGATAAAGACTTCTAGAGCTTCATCTTTACTTCTTAGTAAATACACCCTAACATACCTAGAGAAATCATAAATAAAAGCGATGTAGTATTTTTTTCTATTTTTAGACACGTGATTCTTAAAATCATTCAAGTTATTATGAATCAGTTCTGGAATTTCAGATTCTCTAAAAACTTAATTGAATAGTTTTTTTTATATATAACTTAGATTATACACATACTTCACATTTGTTTTGTTTTTTATTTGAAAAATCATGTATAAGACCTAATTTTCTCATTATTTTCAAAACATTTACATTTATATATCCTAATATATTGTATCATAAATCAAGTGACTCAATCAAATATGCAGAACTGAAATTCATCTTATTAATATCAATAAAGGATACATTCAGTATAAACAATCCATCATAACAATCACCCTTCCCAACAAATGTTCCACTTTTTGACAATACAACCTTCTCCGGATCGAATGTCAATTTGACACCAACTTTATTTCGGAGAGAGTCAGAAATTATATTATTTCTTATGTTAGGCACATGCAGAACCTCATTTAGTGCAAGGGTCTTTCTACAAGTGAGCTTTAGAATCACTTTTTCTTTTTTCAACTATTGAGAAGGTTCAAGCATTTCTCATAAACACTTATTCCTCACCCACTACGTGGTAGGATGTAAACATGCTTCGATCATTACAGATGTGACTTTTAGCCCCAGTGTCTAGCATCCAATGCATAGTGTTGACAAGGTTTACTTCAGATACAATGATGACTATTTTAAATTGACCATCTTGTTCTATCAGATTCACCTGAGCCTTAAAAGCCTTCTTTGTATGTCTGCACTCTCCAATATGATGCATTGGTTTGCCACAATAAAAATACTTTCATCTCTTTTTTACTGGTTTTACTTTCTTATTTTTTAGCATACATTGCTGAACACGATGACTTTGTTTTCCACAATGGAAACAACCCCTTTTAAGTAGGTGACCCAACTTTCCACAATGAGAACATGAACCTTTAATCTTTTTCTTCTCCTAATTTGATTCAGTAAAATTGGCATCTGAAGTAGTGCCAATATCATTTTCCTTTTGATATTATATATGATTAATTTTTATTCAGATATGTATGATAATGTTTTCCATGGACATTTCACTTCTCTTATGTTTCATTTTATTTTTGTATTCTTTTCCAGAGGGCGGTGATTTTCAATCAAAGCACCTCCAAGAAAGACATCGTTCATTTCAGTCCTTCAGAAATAAGCTCATGCACTAGACTTTGATACTCAAGTATTTGATCAGAAGCAAACTTATTATTTATCATAGAAAAATTCAAAAAAGAAGATATAACATGATTTTTGGCATCAATTTCTTCTAAAACATGTTTCTCTGTCAATGCATACCAAATATCCTTTGCCCTTTCATATTTTGCTTAAACATCATATAGTTCATTAGTGAGGGATTTTATGATGTAATTTTTACAGTTATGGCCATCCCTTACAACATATTCTTTGTCGACATCATATTGGAAAGCATAAGCCAATATATATGATATTTTCAGTGTATCTAAAGTGAATGTGAGCTTTTATTTCAACCTTTTAAAATGGCATCCAAATAATGGTTTGATTTTGGATAATTCAGTGGTCGAGTTCACTATAATTTTTTGTCATTGTTACATATGTACATATCAGTAAATCAACTTTAAGGCTATTGGAATTTTGTATATGTATAAATTTGTAATTTTTGAAAATTTCAAAATAATAGATTGTAAAACAAAATGAAATAAAGAAATGAAATTTTAAGTAAGAGAAATTAGGACTTAGAGGAATCGAGGTTTGATGAAAATTACTTGGCTTTAAGTTGATTTATTCTCGTTTTGGAGGTTGTTTGTAGTGCAATAGGAACATTGGACAATCAACCTTCAGGATACTTTCGATTGTTGTCTCGTCACATCGACACACTTGATGTATAAAGACCCGAACCATCACTGTATGTCTAATATGAAGACAAAACCAAGACAAATCAAAGAAAAAATAATCATAATTTCATAAAGTCGAGAGATTCGAATGCATATGAAAATCAAAACTAAAGAAATTCTTTTATAGACTTCAAAGGTTGCCTTGAAAGGGTGTGTAAGCACCCTTGCCAACAGGCGTGGTTGTTGGATTTTTGAAGTAGACGACAATTGGGTTTTCGTTTTTGTTCGAAAATTCTAATAGTAACATTTTTAAAAGCTTTTGGCAAGGTATACTCGCGCAGGTACTACACCACGATATGATATAACGTGCGTGTGTGGTTCAAGACATAGATTGGGGATGGCATAGCTCCCCCCCCCCCCCCCCCCCCCAAAAAAAAAAAAAAAAAACATTTATAATAATAATAATAATAAATAAAAATCAAAATCAAAATCACATACCCTATAAAAGGGGCATGCGAAATTCTCTTCTTATAAACTCAAAATTCTTTCCTTGCCTATCTGATGTGGGAGGTATACTCGCGCACAAACTGCACCACATCATGGCATAACACGCAAGTGTGGTTCAATGAGAGATGATACATAATAGTTGAAAGTACTATAATATCTCTCCATAATACTAAGGACATGCATTGATCATGTCCATCCATTTAGTGAGCTCTATATGGATGGGTCGTGGTTTACAAATCACACCAATTAGAGAATCATGTCCATCACATTTCTACATTTTTCCTTGATGAATTTTATGGCCCGATGCAGCTTACTTGTGACAGGAAGCAAGGTGGGGCTCACCATGATGTTTGTGAGAAATCCACCTTGTCCATCAGTTTTGCCAGATCATGTTAGGAAATGGGCCAAAAAATGAGACCGATCCAAAATGCAAGTGGGCCAGATGGTAAGAAAAAGTGGTTAGAAAAATGCTTACAGTTGTAGGGCTGTAAATAGGTCAGTGGACCTTGATGGGGTACCTATACTCGACCTAGACCTGACTTGTTTGTTAAATGGTATAGGTCTGGGTCTGGGCCGAAGAACAAACCCAAATGCTAAACCAATTTGGATTTGGTTTCCTTTAGATTAGACCTAACCCAACCGAACCCATTTAATAAGTGGGCGGGTTTGGTCTGTGTTGAAAGGGACCTGTCTAGACCTAGACCCGTCCAAACCCGGTATTAAACTTAGTAAAAATGCTTGTATACCTTGACAAGCAATATGAGAAGCCCAAGTTGTTAGACCGGACCTATTTATAAATGAGTTTGGGTGGATCTCCCCCTACCAGACTTGGACCCATTTATAAATGGGTCTGGTAGGGTTGACTCAAATCCGACTTCGCCCCGCCCATTTATTAAATAGGTTTGTTCTAGTTTTGGCTAAATCCTCCCCAAACCTGACCATTTACAACCTTATATAGTTGAAATCTTCCTCGAGTCCACTGTGATGCTTATATGCCATTCATACCATTCATAAGGTCGTTCTTACTGGGATGAACTGAAAACACAAAAATATCAGCCTGATCCAAAAGTTCCGTGGCACAAGAATGTTACAACGATGAACATTCAACCTTACTAATTTTTGTCGTGAGGTCCCCATTGAGTTTTGAATCTACCTCATTTCTAGGCTCAGTGGTAATAGGATCTGGAAAAAAAATGGAGGGATGGAGTGGATTTCTCACAAACATCACAGTGGGCCCCAACTAGCTTTATGTCATAAGCAATCCACATCCTCTGTGTATTTGGAAACACCATTCATTTGAAGTACCGTCAACTAGATGCAAAGCTGTACATGAGTCAAGTTAGCTCGGTCAGCTCGCTCGATTCGACTTGGAAAAACTCAACTCGCTTTGGCTCAAAATTGGATTCGGACCTAGTGAAGCTGGTTTTTAGAGCTCAAAAAAATTTTGACCCGAGTTCAAGCTTGCCTGAGCTCGACTTGACTCAAATCAAACCTTAACTCGAATTGACTCAGATCGAATCTCAACTCGAATAGACTCGGATCCAATTAGCTCGATGACTCGGTTATTTTGATATTGTTCGCCCAGTGTTAGATGAAATGACTCAATGAAATGTTGTTTTGGGTGTGTACATTCTCCGCGAGATCAATTGGTGGCATTCTGTTGCTGCTCCTCAAGTGTTCGATGAAATACCTGTAAAGTGTTGTTACTGTAACGCCCTGAAAATCGGGGGTCGAGTATAACTCAACTCCCGAGTTCCAACGCATCACTTATGCAACATAAATAATGATGATTAAATATTGTCTGTGTTAGAGCAATAAACATGAGTGAGATTATACCAAAACAGTAATTCATACTCCAGATCAATTGTATAAAGGCAAGTGGAAGACTGAAACTGTATATATAAAGTATGTAAAGGAACAAAACCATCTTGATCTCCAGAGTATGAACACTAACCGAGTATCCATATACATGTATTGTTTACGAATAAAAAGAGTCAAAATACAACTAAAGTTAGATCTCGAAATCCTCATGATCCAGGTCGGCCTAAGCGTAGCGTGGCCGTCAGTCTCGCATATATGAGAACTCATCCTGGTCCTCATCGTATTCCTCTACCTCTGAATCGACGCATCCTCTATACTGCGACAGATCGGTTGGTGTGTAAAACACCGTCCGTAACGTGGGAGTGAGTAGCTAACTCAGTGGAACAATAAAGCATAGGTTAACATGTTATCAATTCAATCAAGCAGTAATGATAAAGCAGTACATTCAAACAATCCTAACTACTCTTATTAAATGCAAGTATGAAATAACATGATGAATGCCCTTGCCAAACCATCCTCATGCGACATCATCTTACGTTCGCGGATGCATACCTCCCTTAGTGCTCCACATCTACCAGGCACATGCGGTGCGATGGTGAGCATGATTACTGAGTAGTTATTAGTCCATTTTAAACAACAGTATTGGGAAACTAAAGTACCTCCCTTGTATCATTCCCAAATATGATCCATTCTAGGGTCGTCAATCCTAGTTAATCTCATACGATATTATGGTTCGAGAGGCATCGCGAAGGCATCGCAAAGGGCTCGTCACCCGTCAGCACGGATATTGATCTCACCGTACTCGGCTCAATCGCTGACCGTCAGCTCGAGTACAGGTCTCACCCTACTCGGCTCAATCGCTGGCCGTCAGCTCGAATACAGGTCTCACCATACTTGGCTCAACTCATGCTCTAGCTGCTGTGAAGGGCTTGTCGCCAATCACAGACCTTAGAGTATACTCGAAGACACTACAGAGGACTCGTCGCCCGTCAGCACGAATACAGGTCTCACCGTACTCGGCTCTCGCCGTAGGTGTCGACAGCTCGAATACAGTCCATACCACAATATTCGACTCACGAGTTTGGTTGCTCAATGGTCACTACGGGGAGGCATGTGGCCCCAGCGTAGGCCGACAGTTCGGCCACGGTGTCCCATACCACCATGTCCGACTCATGAGTCTTAGCAGATCGAGGTACCATGGTTAACGGGATTTCCACTGGTAAGTTTGGTACCCTAGGTTCAAGCAGTAGCGACCAAACATAGTGAACACACATTTGACATATCGGGTCACTTGACAAGCCTGACAAGCTCGAGCGCACAATCAGCTGAACGACATGAAGTGCATAAGCACTTCGCTTGGCCTAACCACTGTCGCCAACTGACGTACGTCTCGGGTTCATCAAACACATCCTACGTGGCGGAATGGATCTCAACCACGATCTCAAGTCTGGTGCTGATTGTCTGGACTATAGACATAGTCTCAAACTCAATCAATTCTCATCCATAGCATGTGGAGTAAAGCATGATAAACAAAGTAATTCAAGCAAGTTAGCAAATATGTTATAAAGCCTGTTATAAAGCATGTTGTAAAGCATGTTATAAGGCACTACATAAATAGGAATAGAAACACATATGTTGAACAGGTAAGCGATTTAAGTAAACGACCATATGGAGGAAATCATACATGTCTCTAAGGTAGTTGAGAATCCCATCTCAACACTCTCCTAAGGCATCAACATCCAAACCCTTACTCACACAAGCATTTCTAGAAACACTTAACATACACTATTTCAACATACATAGTGTATGTTAGCAAACATGTGTTAGGGCGAGTCCTTTCGCCATATAAGTATTTTACGCGTATGTAATATATTTATATGATAAATAATCATGGCAAACACATTCCTAAAATATATATGTATACGGTACTTTCTACAATATAGTATTTCTACAATACGGTATTTCTACATGCATAGTGTATTTTAGTAAAACATGTATTTGGGTGAATCCTTTCGCCAAATAAGTATTTTATCCACATAGCGTATATTCATACAACAAATAATCATGTCAAACATATTTCCAAAATTTATACGTATACGGTATTTTCTACGAATACCTAGAATATGTAAATTTCCATAATCTATATCGTTAATCGAAACAGAAAACGGAAAGCACTTTGTACATGTACAATTGCATGCAGATCATGAATCTATCGATCATGAATCTATCATTATCTGACATTGAAAGCATTGAAAACTGTAACCTATACACCTAAAGTCCTCACCTTACGCCGATAAACACGTAACGGAGTCAGTTCATTCACCCTCGCTTTGTCTAAGGCACAACGGCAACCTAAGACATGAAATAGGTTAGCTATTTCATAACCTACAACCTTCACACTCCAAAACAAATCTAGAGTTAGGGTTTCTTACCTAGAAATGGAGTCGGTATCACCGAAAAATCAACAAGAAAGGGGTGGTGCAGCTTGTGTAGCAGCAAGGGGTGGTAGTAGGAAGGATCTCCCACAACACTCTAGCTTTCTCTCTCTTTTTCTCTCTTCTCACTTAGGGTTTTTCTCAAATTCGTATGGCTGTGAGAGAGGATTCTAAGGCCCTTATATAGCCTAAAAAGTCTCCAAAATAGACTTAAGGTCAAGGTATACTTGGGTTATAACCAAAGCGGCGTTCTTTCAGCTCAACGGAGGATTTCTGGCGGGCCTCCTTGAGCCAAAAGTCGGACTTAAGTTCACTAACCTTGGATCTACATGGAGTTAAGTTTTCGTCTCAGTCGGATTCCCAGATCACGCGTGGCGGACCAGTTTCAGTTCAACGGTCAGCGGGTCTCGATCCGAAATTCCAAGTACATGTAAATGTTTATGAAATTTTTCCTGATCCAAGGGTGTATTTGGGTCAGATTCTGATGGTCTGGTAGCTTACAAATCGACCACAAGTAACAAGTCTCAGATCACTATTCAAGATATTTATTTTGTAAAGAAAACATGAGTTTTCACACTCCTTCGCTCCGGACTCAAGCGAACAGCCGTGGGACACTGTCTTGGTCTGATTTCCGAGATGGTTGTCAAGCCCAGCGAGGCGGTCCTAAGTCCTTAACCTCGTATTATTCGGACTCCCGATGTGCGGTCCAGACCTGATATGGAGTTTCAATGTGCTCCCAAGAGCAGATGGGTAATGAGTTTGATCCTAGATTTTAGGGTAACCTAGCGTCAAGGATTCTACAAGTTTTGGGTCTTGTAGATCGTATTTAAAGCGATTCAAACGGATTTCATGCCTAATCTAGTTTAGTACATAGTTAACTTTGTCAAATTTTTAAAGGATTTAATCGTAAGTGATTTCTGGTTGAGGTGGTACTCGAACCAGTGTACGGAAATTTATGAGTCGTTACAGTTACTATCTTGCATTATGCGAGAAATTGAAGATACATTATATATGTTTGTGAAAATATTACACAACTTGAACGGGGCTGAATGGCTGATCAAACCAAGCTAGCCAGACAACCTCAAGGACTGAGCCGTGCCAAGTTCAAACTGGGGTTAGCTATTGGCTGAGCCAAGCTATGACAAGCTTGTCTCGATTTGATTTGTTTACAGCTTTAACTAGATTGACGGACATGATTGATTTATTACCCTACCACTTGTACCATGGAGAGTTACCTATGGTGTACCACACACTGGCTATGTAGCTGTTGTAGGTATGTGTCGTGCAAAGACGAGCATTGACGGTCCTCGAGCTTCGAGTTGTACGAACGGTTCAAAGGAGATCAAAGTTACATGGGCCCCACAGTGATGTATTTATTATATCTACATGGTTCATCTATTTTTAGACATTATTTTAGAGCATTATCCAAAAAATGAAGCAGAACCTCATGAGTTCTCAAAAAAGTTCGTATGTAGTACGTCATTTAATCGCTTTCAGTGTGCGTTCCGTGTATATATATATATATATATATATATATATATATATATATATATATATATATATATATATATATATATATATATATATATAGGAAAAGGTACAATGCTTGTTGAGTTGATTTTAACGCCCCATGAGGTCGAGTTTGTGTAGGCCCTACCGTGATGCGTTTGAACATCTACCCCATCGGTCAGATGCACCATTCCATCGTGGGCCTAGGTCTCAAAAATCAAGTCAATCCGTGACTTTTATGGGCCACACCACATACAGAAGTGGAGAGGGGCCATGCATCATTAAAACATTTATAATCATTTGTTGGGCCCACCGAGATGTGGTTTGCAAATCCAGCCCATCCATTATGTGTGTCCCACTTGGATGAGGGTTCGTGAGACCAAGTTTCAAAGCTGAAGATTCAAAACTCAGGTGGGCCCCACCAAGTGCTTTTATATGTTTTTGGCATGCCTTCACATGATTTTAGATGGTATGGCCCACCTGAGTTCCGTATACGACTAATTTTTGGGATATCCCATAATTTAAAGGGTACCCATCAAATGCACGGTGTTGATGGTCGACACGCATCATGGTGGGCCCACACAACTCGATCTCACGGGAGCTTATCCTCAGCTAGAGCGCATTGTACCTTTTCCCATATATATATATATATATATATATATATATATATATATATATATATATATATATATATATATATATATATATATCCAATGCTTATTTATGCAAATAAGTGTCTACCAATCCCACGTTAGGATAGTTAAAAAAGATCTGATTTGAGTTAATATTGGACACGTGTACCACTTCTAAGTGTTGCGTAGCAAGCATCATATCCAACCCGAGTATAAAATAATCGTCCAAGCCAAAAAGAAGGTACTAATAGGTGCTTTTGAGCCCGCTGGTCCACCACGTTGGACTGCAATGGTAAGTTATGGTAAGTTTTAAGTATAGACCCGACGGACTATCCACGTTATTTCATTCGACCTGAAGAAAGCCTAATGAGAAATTTATGACTGTGGACCCCACCTTTTATCCAGCGGTTTTTTTGAAACAATACAAACTTAGAATACGCGCTTGGACCTCCTCGTACGGACTCAAAATTTTAGGACAAAAATACCCCTCCTTTTGACGGAAACAGATTCGGTACTCTCCGTGCCACCAGCTAACTTGCGGATGGTCGGTGGTCTGTGGGCCCCACCATGATGTATTCTTTTCATCCATGCCGTTCATATACTTTTTCAGATGATTTTATGATATGAGACCAAAAAATGAGGTATATCCAAATCTCAAGTGTACCACATTACAGGAAACAGTGTTGAATGAGCGTAAACCATTATAAACCATTAGGGGGCCATAAAAGTTTCGGATGAAGCCGATTTTTGGTTTTTACCTTAATTTAGGACTGTATGAACTAATCAACAGATTAGATGTGAAATAAACAGTTCATTGCGCCTTAGGAGAATTTTAATTGTCAATATCCAATCAATATTATCTTCTTGTGGTGTGGTTCACCTGAGATTTATATCCCTCTCATTTTCTGGAGTAAGCCCTAAAATGAACTGTAAAAATGGATGAACGGAATGGATGAAACACATACATCATGGTGGGGCTCAATGAACACCGACCACAGCCATTGGATGGTGGTAGGGTGAGTAGCCAATCCGTTTTTGCATTGCTTAACTTTCATTCGTTGCTTTCACTCCCTTAACGAAAAAACCTCCTCAACATAACAGCATTTCACTCCCTTTCAACTATAAACCAACGTATGGAGGTTATTCTTTTCATTTTTCTCATCGAATTCTCCGTGAATCATCTAGATATCACCATTCTACGTTTGTCATTTTTCGTCTTGGCTAGGGTTACGTGAAATCCCACGAAGTGGCTGCACTTGCAATCCTTGGAAAGGTTCAAAATATTCTGTCACTCCAAAGCACCTCTCTTCAACCTACATTTGACATGTACTACGGTAGTTGGTGGTACAGATTTTAAAAAAAATGCTCCAAGAGTACAATTGCATTGCATGCGAAGTTCGGTCAATTCCATGTGTTAGGCTTACTCAAATTCATGTGTTAAGTTTAGTTAATTTTATGCTTTGATCAGTCAAATCCATGTGAAACTCACTGAATTCCATTTAAAGCCCACTCAATTCCAGGTTAGGGCTCACTTGATCTCATGCTATGCTCGCTGAAATTCATGTTTACTGTTCTCACAAGCAATTTTATGCTTTAGGATTGCTCAATTTAATGTTTGCCCAACTTAATTTCATGGTAGATAAGATAAAGTCAATTTAATGTTTGCCTTTTGATAAATTTCATGCTAGGATCACTCAATTTAATGTTTGCCCACCTTAATTTCATGCTAGATAAGATAAGGTCAATTTAATATTTGCCTTGATAAATTTTATGCTAGGATCACTCAATTTAATGTTTGCCCAAATTTTAATTTCATGGTAGATAAGATAATGTCAATTTAATGTTTGCCCAACTTAATTTCATGGTAGATAAGATAAGGTCAATTTAATGTTTGCCTCAATCAATTTCATAGTAGGATCACTCAATTTAATGGTTGCCCACCAATTTAATGGTAGATAAGGTCAATTTAATGTTTGCATCGATAAATATCATCTAGGATAGCATAATTTAATGTTTGCCTAGCTCAATATCATCTTATGCTTTCATTTCGATTTAATTTTTGTCCCCGCCCAATATCATGCTATGTTTGCTTTCGATTTAATGTTTGCTGCCGTGAATATCATCATGCTATGTTTACTCAATTTAATGTTTGCCCCGCTAAATATCATGCTATGTTTGCTCGATTCAATGTTTGCCCTACTAAATATCATACTACGCTCGCTCGATTTAATGTTTGCCCAGCTCAATATCATACTATGCTCGCTTGAAATATTGTTTGTCTAGCTCAATATGATGCTATGCTTGCTCGATTCAATGTTTGCTTGCATGTTATATTTATAGTTTGTCCCGCTCAATTTTCTAGTTGCCCTGTTCAATTTCTAATTTGCGTCGCTGATTTTTCAGATTTCCTCATTGAATTTTATCATTTTTGCCCCAGTCAATTTCTACTTTGTCCCACTCAATTTTCATGTTTGCCCTGCTGATTTTCATGTTTGCCTTCTATTTAATTTTTTTTTATTTGCCCCATGTTTCACCCGGCCGATTTTCTAGTTTGCCGGATTTATATTCATGTTTCACCGCTTGATTTTTAGTTTGCCCATTGATTTTCATGTTTCCCATGATTTTCATGTTTCCCAGCTAATTTTCTAGTTTGCCCGATTTTCTAATTTGGCCTGCACGATTTTCTACTTTACCCCACTGAATTTCTAGTTTGCCCATTGAAATTTCATACTTCCCTCGATCAATTCCTAGTTTGCATTGATCAAGTTCCATGCGTGCCTCACTCAATGTAATGATAGCTAGTGTCACAAAATTAAACGAGCACCATATGAAATCATTCGTAACGTTGAAGGCCTAATCCATACGAGCTCAGGTTGTTTATTTCATGGTAGCGCAGTTGAATTCTTGATGGACTTATTTGATGGTAGATAAGGTCAATTTAATGCAAGTTGATGCGCATGTGTTAGACTTAATCAATTTCATGCGTTAGACTTATTAAATTTTATGCGTTGATGGGGATTACATACATTCGATTAAATGTTTGCTTGCATAACTTATTTTATAGTTTGCCCCAGAAATTTCATCTTGCTATGGTCGTTGAATTTCATGTTTTTCGCTTCAATTTCATATTTGCCCCTCTTGAATTTCATGCTTACCCCTCTTGAATTTCATATTTGCCACCTTAATTTGTACGTTGTCTCGCGCATTTTTCCAACTTACTTTTATTTCCTTAAGATTTGTATCATTGTCATCTATAAGGGAAAGCGAGTTTTCGGTATTCTACTATTTAATTGAGTTTTGTCTTATGGCAAGCTTCCGCTGTTTAACGTTTTATTGATAAGTTGTCATTGTATTGATTTTCAAATTATGGCTACGAGAATCATCTGTTGCTATGGTGAGGAGTTAAAATGTGAAAACAAGCAATGGATGTACAAGAATGGAAGTACGAAAACTATTTCGCTAGATGTTGATACTACGTACGAGGAACTTCTATCCAGAATGTACAAGATTATTAAGAGTACACCAACAGATTGTGATATTCGGATGAAAGTTTTGTATCCCTGCTCCAATAAATCAATCCCTCCAACCGTACTTGAGGACGACGATGACGTGAAAGAGTTCCTGGCAACACAGTTGGAGCATTCGAAAAAGTTTATCCCTTTGGTCATCGAGACAATCCAACACATAAATATGACAACACACATTGACAGTGTAGCAGAAGAGCATGGCGTGGAATTTGAATATAAGCCAAATCCATTACAAGTAGGAGGAACAAATGATCTACTGCCCGAACCGCCCCAAACATCAAAATTTGTTAGTGCCTAAGTTAGTGATGCATGTGACCTTGACCTCATTTGTGATTACATGGCACTGCCTCTAGCAACAACAGCAGATTTGCCGTCATCATCTACAGCCCAAAGATACATCAATCCTGAAAACGACATCCCGCATCCAGACCTTCCCGAAACATCAAACTTCAACACCCGTCAACTTCCCATGCCCTTTAATGATGTTGCATTCACCAATGCAACAATGCTGGAATATACGAATTTGTTAAGTGAATCGATCGAGATAGCGAAAGGGCAAACATTCAAGGACAAGAGTCGGTGCCAGCATGTTTTGAGCCTATTTGCCCTTCAAAATAAATTCCAGTACAGGGTACCGTACTCAAATTCTAGGAGATTTACGGTTGTATGCTTCGAAAATATATGTGAATGGAGGGTTCATGCATCACGCGTTGGTGATTCGGGGATTTTCAAGATACGAACTTATACGGCAAATCACACGTGTGGCATGTCATGGATGAGGAGTGATCACCAGCAAGCAAGCAGTAAGTTAGCATGTGATTTGGTTGTTCGCCGCATCGAGAAACGCCTGGGGTTGAGGCCACATGATATTATCTTCGCCATGAAAGAGAAGTATAATATTGTTATCAGTTATATGAAGGCATGGGCAGCCAGGGAGCTTGCAATCAATCAGGTTATGCGGTCTTATGAAGACTCCTACAATTAACTCCCCTTGTATTTGCATGAGTTGAGGACGGTCAACTCAGGGACAGTGACTGCACTGCGTGTTAACAAAGAGACTTTCATGTTCGAAAGATGTTTTGTTGCGCTCGGTCAATGTGTTAGAAGTTTTCAAAATTCATTGCGGAGGGTATTAGCCATTGACGGGACACACCTAAAGGGTAAATACAAGGGTGTTCTATTCATCGCCAAGGCCTTAGATGGGGACAACCATATATTTCCAGTTGCATTTGGCATCGGGGAATCAGAGAACGGTAGTAGTTGAAATTGGTTCCTTACTTACCTTAGCGATGCGATAGGGTCTCTGGAGGATCTTGTTATTATATCTGATCGATATAAAGGTTTACTGAAAGAGGTTCCCCAAGTCTTCCCACGTGCAATTCATAGCTACTGTGCGTATTATATCTACAGAAACTTGGTGGACACCTTTAAAGACAAGTCATTGGAGATGTACTTCTGGCAGGCAGTGAAGACATGTAGGGTGGCTGAATTCGAAAAATTAATGCATGATATCGAAATGGCTAATCCCGCAGTACATGCATGGCTGACAGAAATCGGATACGAGAGATGGGCATCTTCGCACTTTCCAGGAAAAAGATTCAACTTGGTTACTACAAACATTTCTGAGTGTGTTAATGCCCTCTTCAAAGAAGCATGCGAATACCTCGTTACGAAATTGATAGAAGGGGTTAGATTGAAGATACAAGAGTTGTTTTATAAGAGGAGAGAATCTGCGGTATCGTTTATAGGGCCATTGACTCCATGGGCGGAGTAACAGTTAAAGGATTTTGTGCAGAAGGCGCGAGATGTTCGCTGTCATCCTATTTCTCGAAATGAGTATTATGTTGTGGGAGATTATAATGATACAGTCAAGCTCAGTGAGTTTTCGTGTACATGTCGCGAGTTTGACGTGAAGGGGTACCCTTGTATGCATGTCCTGTCAGCATATATAAACTATAATCTCCTTCATTACTCATACTGCTCCCCATTCTACACGGTGCAAAATTACATAGCTACGTATAACGAATCGGTGTACCCAGTACGTGACAAGAGTGAGTGAGAAGAAATTTCAGTGGGCTTCAAGGAGTATTGTGCGCAAATTAAACCCCCAGGACAAAGGAGGTCAGCTGGAAGACCCAAAAAGCTTAGAATTCTATTTCGTGGAGAGGAATCGAATACAACAAAGTGTGGGCGATGCAAACAAACTGGGCATAATCGCCGAAAGTGCAAGTTTCTCATACCTGAAAAATAGCATACTTTGTAATTTATTTTATTTTTTGATGTATAGCATACTTTGTAAATGAATGAACTTTTTACCTTGTCCCACTGTATTTTCTGCTTGTCCCGTTTGACTCGTCGAAAAGAAAAATGCACATGGAAATCAATGCATATAGATCGCGCATATACTAGAATAAGCAAAACCTCAAACATGTCTGGTAGACAAGAACTTCACAGGCATAGAAGGGAACTCTTTGGCCCACTCATTTTCAGCGGGGCCTCGCTCAATTTCTACGTTTGTCGAAAAAGGAAATAATCTTCCGAGTCCAAATAGCATATGTGATATCCATCTTATTCAAATCTTCTAATCAAATGTTAAACACGTAAAAAATAACAAGTACGAAAATTACAACACATTGAACACTGACAATGACAACAATGACTGGAAAGACAAACGCATCCATATTTAACGTACCTATTCATCCACACTGTTGTTGGCATGCTGCGCAACATCAACTACAAATTATATTTAATCATATTATGAACTCTATACTATCTGGGCTATTTTAAGAAGCACTTGTTGGACTGCTGATTTATGTATGAAGGCGAATATTTAGAGACTCATATTCATATGTATCCAATGTTCGAAGGCCGGAATCATGAATGAAGACTATATTTCAGATTATGGCTTTCAAACGATGTAGGGAACAAGAACGGTTCAGATCATTCAAAGAATGCAATCCCCAATATAAAGTCTAAAATGGAATTAGAGAAAATGAATCCAGAAAATAAATAAAAACCAATGTGATTTGTCCAGTTGATATAGTAGGTCAAACAAGATCTCATGGTTCTTAATCCAATCCACTGACACCACCATCAATCCCCTTAATTAGCTGTTTTTCTAGTTTACCCATATATTTCGGTTTGCCTATTGTTTTGCTAGTTTGCCCTACTTGATATTTCAAATTTGCCCATTGTTTTTCTAGTTTGCCACTACTGATATTTCGATTTACTTGCCGCTTGTTTTTCTAGTTTGCCTCACTGATAATATTTCAGTTTGTCCCACTGTTTTTCTAGTTTGCCCCGCTCATTTTCATGTTTCCCTCGCTGATTTAATAGTTTGCCTCACTGAATTTCATGTACGGCTGAAAGTTGGGCGGGTTCAACCTGACCGACCCGACATTGGGTTGGGCTCGGGCAGGTATATCGGGTTCGATCTCAAGTTTGGGCTATACAAACACCAACCCGATAAATAGACAAAGAAATGAATTAAAAGATAGAAAAATATTTTTATATACTTATATATACATATTTACATAATTATGTACTATACAAAAATGTAAGGGCCCGTTTGGCCGGGCGGATTGGAAGGGATTGGAAGTTAAATCCCAGGATTGGCCCGGAGTGCCAAACAGACAGGGTGACCTGATCCTCCCATGGATCTTAAGACAATCCACTGACAACACTATCATTACCTTTAAATCCCATCCAATCCACCCTAATCCGTTCAAATTTGCCTAGGACGTGTTTGGTTCGAGGGATTGAAAGGGATGGGAAGGTTTAATCCCGATTGGCCGGGCGTGCCAAACAGACTCTATATAGCAATCCCGGGATGGTTTACACGAATAAAACATATACGTCACGATTAGTCTCATAAAGTCTTAATGCAACCATCCATCTCTTGCTAAGTCCTGATGGAAGTAATACCCAAGCCATGTCCATAAGTGTTCTAGATAGCTTGATGCGGTAGCTTGTTCAAAATAAAATGACCTAGATAGTAAAAATAGTTTCCTAGTCCCTCATTTATCATTTCCCTTGTAATCTATTCTGGTTGTTTGGGACCCACCAGCTTATTAGATGGATTTTACATGCCCAGCTATAAATAGGTGGGTTTCATTCTCTCAATTTGAGCAAAAAGCATTACAAGAGGGACATATCCAATCCTCAAGTGGATCATGCAAGGGATTTAACTCCCATCATTTAAAAAAAAAAAAAAAAATTGGGAGTTGTAGAAGTTTTGGATATTTGTATTTGCCTGCGTCTCAGTATCATGCAATTCTCTCCTCCTTAGACTAGTCTTCTTAACCTATCCAAAAGCTTATTTTTTTTAATTTGATTTATATAATTTTAACTACTCACTTTTACATTAGCTATGTTACTTATTTATGCATGTATAAGATTTTACCTATTGAGGATCATATTTTATTTTGCTTCGCTCATATTTCAGTTTACCCCGCTATTTTTCTAGTCTCCTCATTGTTTTTCTAGTTTGCCCCGCTCATATTTCAGTTTGCCCCGTTGTTTTTCTAATTTACCCCGCTGTTTTTCTAATTGGCCCCGCTGTGTTTTTCTTGTTTGCCCTGCTCATATTTTAGTTTGCCCTGCTGTTTTTCTAGTTTGCCCCGTTGTTTTTCTTGTTTGCCCCGCTCATATTTCTGTTTGCCCCGCTGTTTTTCTTGTTTGCCCGGCTCATATTTTAATTTGCCCCGCTGTTTTTCTCTTCGTTAACCATCCAGATGCCTCTTTTTAAGGTTTTGGGGATTTACAAGTCAACAAAAACTTCCATATAAGTGGGATGAATATCATTCTTTGGACTCTTAACTTGTTGTATCATAGTAGAACGAACTTTGGCAGAATAGATTCCTTGTTTGTAACAACTCGCTGTTACGATGAAGCTCCTCTCGACGAATATGGTTAGAAAACTGGAAACCTTATATATTTTAAGTAATTTGGAGATTTTATAGGAAATGTTGACAGTCATTACTAACTCAAGATGTTTAGTTGGGAATTAGAATTAGGAGTTCCTCTAAAGGGCGGAACCAATTCATTAATCAGTTTTATTTTATTTTTGATGATATTAATTAACCAATGTGACAATCACTACCATTTATAAAAATTTACAGTATGGAGATGTTGGGAATATTAGAAGTAGAAAAATATGAAAGCCAAGTTTAGAATCTTGCATATCTTTTGACATGGATTGAACATGTGGCATTAATTTCTAAGGAACTCCTTGACCAGCGACAAATACAAGAAGTCATTACAAGCAATAATGTCCCTATCAACAAGTAGCAGATGGCTATGAAATTACCTGTTTGATCTTATCTTTTTGTGGAAATAATGCCTTGTTAGATTTCTTAAGTACAATTATGTTCCTCATTTTAGGGCCATCGAATAATTACTGAGAAATAACAATAATCCAATGGAATTGAAAGTAGAAAACAAAAAAAAAATAATAATGGGTTGATCTTCCACTCATAGATTTTATGGAGCATCCATGGTGGGCCACCCAACACATCAATAGTTCAAATTGATGAAAGTTGGTTTATTAGCAATTGAGTCTTAACATGAGGTATTCCTAGGCCATGGTACACATGGCACACTAAATACCAAACTATCTTCCGACCATGGACCATGGGCCATGTTATCCTTGCATCACATCCTTCCATGAGCCGAGCAAAGGGATGGATGGTTTGGATCTAGTCTAATTAAGCCACGTGTGTGACAATTAAAACCATGTGCAAACACGTCGAAATGGGTCTAGATATAGAATATGATAAAAGTACAATTCTTCACTTGTGAAGAGGGCAAATCGTCAGTTTCCCACTCAATAGAACATTTCCTTGAGTCAAAAGTTGTCTAGGCAGTAGAGAGTCTGTGTATAGAAATATTAGGCTGTTTTAGATAAATACTTTAAAAGTAATAGTTTTCTGTCCATAGGCCAAAATAGAGGTGGCTTCCGGGGGAAAATAAAGGTGAATAATGATATTTTAATTTTCTATTAAGTACTTCATATTTTATTTAAATTAATAGAATAATTTTATTTTCATTTAATAAAAAATAATTTCTTTATAATCAGGGCAAATGTGTCAAATTAACATATTTCAGACATTTCAGACAAACATGTTGTTTCAAATTCAGTACTAAATTTTCAAACTTCAGCCATAATTACCAAACAAGTTTTTTGACTTCAAATTTCAGATGGAGGATTTAGACTTCAGATTCAGGTTTTAGACTTCATATTTAACAAACGGGGCCTTAGTGACTTAGAGCGCAAGTTTTCTTCAACCCCGAACACATACGGGACGCCAAAACTATAGATATTCCAATTAGACATTGTAATATTTTGTCCTTTCTACTTGATATAATAGTTTATGTGATCGATTAGAATGCTTGTTGGTCCCTTTCCTCACTCTTAGAGCTATAAAATATGTGAACATGACTCGCACATTTTCATCAATGTCAAAACCATAAAACATGTTCAATTGGCTCGGCCTGATTGGTGAGCTTGGGCACACTCCCTGGCTGGTCAGGTCATGTTAAATTGGACAATATAGATTATTGGTGCTCTTTGGCCATCTAAGTTCTAACAAACAAATTCTTTATTAGAAACTGATTGGGTGTATCTCACCATCTAAGTTCTCTTTGACCATCTAGGAATTTATGAGTTCTCTTTTTTCAGTTTGCCCCGCTGATTTTCAGTTTGCCCCGCTGTTTTGCTAGTTTGCCCCGCTAATATTTCACTTGCTTGCTCATTGTTTCTCTAGTTTGCCATGATATTTCGGTTTCCCCATTGTTTTTTCTAGTTTGCCCCGCCCATTTCTTTTTAGTTGCCAAGAATATTCCTCATGCGTATGGACGCCCTTGTAAATGATAAAAATGCCCCTGCTCTAAAACATACGCCCCTTCCAACGCTCCCATACCCATCTCCACCGAAAATTTGATTACTTCTTATCTCATCTCCCTGCTCCTTCATCCTATCCGAGCAGATCTGATTATCCGATTACTTCTCCCCCTCCGTGAACTGAGTTACAATTCCAAGCATTTCACAGACAGTTCCCCTCATTTCACGGTCAAATTTATTCATTGCAAGACAATTCCTATAAATTCACGGTCATTTCCCTTCAATTCGCAATGTGTACTGAATGCCATTAGCATAAAAATTAAAATTAAAAATATATATATTAGAATTTATTAAAAATTTAAAAAAAAAAAGTCGGGTCGATCAAATATATTCCGATCTTCAACTCTCTGACATGTCTGTGATCGGCCAGGGTAGTGACCTGGTCGACCCCATTTTGGTAAAATATACCTAAATGGGGTCGACTGGGTTATTACCCGACCCTGGCCGACCCAGCGCACATGTCCACGAGTTGGGTCGACCGGTCCGGGCATTCGTGCGTTTCTTATTTATTTGCCGTCGTGCTCCCATTTTTATTTTTATTTCTCCCCTCCGGCCGAAAACCCTCTTCTACCTTCTCGACTCTCTTCTTCCATGATTCCGGCGACGGAATCTTTCGATCCCTCCAGCGGGGAAGATTCTCACCACCTCCTTTTCTCGAGTCTCTTCTTCCACGATTCCGGCGACGGAATCTTTCGATCCCTCCAGTGGGAAAGATTCTCAGCACCTCCTTTTCTACATCGTCCCTCTTATCTTCCCTATGGCCAAGAAGCGTGACGCACAGGACGCCGCTGGTACAGAGTTTAATTGTCACTCCAAGAGAAGGGAAGACATTGGCGCGGCTACCCAGGCTACGAGATTGAGACCTCGCTCAGGTCCATCCACGTCTCGGGCCGGACCGTCAACAACTCGCAGCCGGGGAGTCGATGTACAACAACCGATTGATTTCGGAAGATTCGCCGAACGGAAGATAACATTTGAGAGGTATGTGGAGAAAGACTTGTTCGCTGATACGACAGAGCTCAAGTGGCTTGCCAAGATGGGGTGGAATTCCATGTTCACACCTTACAACAATGCCGACGCCGAGACGGTGCGCCATTTCTACGCTTCAATTCAGAATCCAAATCTACAGTCAATGACCTTCGACGTAGCAATCGGTAATTCCTTGGCAACATTTAAAGTGTCTGACATTGAGAGGATTAGTGGGGTGTCATGTGGGACAGTGATTGTTTCATATAAGGATTCGAAGAGGCATAGGTACAGGGATGAGAGGACTGTTTTTGTTTGTGGCGAACTTAAGCATTGGGTCACGGGTGATAACTGTTTGGAATCAGCAAGGATGCTTCCGGTTTACAGGTTCCTCTACCTTGTCTTCACGTACAATATGTATCCTAGATCGGAAAATCATACACAAGTAACACAATATATGTTGGAGGTTTTGTATTTACTGGGTACGGGCATGAAGGTTTGCTACCCATCTATTGTAATGCGTCACATCTTGAATGCCACTACCACCAAAACCAATCTATCCTTACCCTTCGGACGGTTAATTTGTAAGATCGCCAAAGATTGTGGGTTTGGTTTCATCCTCGATGTGCCGCTAGAGCCACAAAATTTCATTGACGAGAATACTATCAAAAAAATGAAATTGATTCAGCAAGAAGATGTTGAAAGAGGAGAAGAATCGAAGGAAGAAGAAGAAGAAGACGACGAGGAAGAAGAGGAGGAGGAGGAGGAAGATAATGACGAAGACATTGATGAGGATTTTGTGGCCCCCCCACGTATACACGAGTGCTTCAGCCGGGTGGAAGAGGAACTGGCCTCTGTTCGATCTTGAAATAAGCGATATAAGGGTGAAATGAAGACCCAAAGGACCGAAACAGGAGCAATGGAATGAGAAGATCTTTCGCATCTGAAGGATCTGTTATCTTTGTGTTCAAAAGGATGGAGCAGCACCGCATCGACTGATTCACAAACTGGATGATTGATATACGTGATCCAGTAGACCAGTCCTTTAGATCCTTGACGAAGAAGCGGGGAGCTAAAGAGCATATAGATCCATCGACATCTATTTTTGTTTTGTGTGTTTGGAGCTGTGTTAGCAATTGTGGAACACTCGTTTTTTTTTTTTTTTTTTCGTTTGGTTTTGACGTTTTGCCTGACTGCTAATTTTGGGATTGTTTATCAGGTTTGGTGAACAAAATAGGTTTTATCCTTCCTTTTATTTGTTTGGTGAGTTTGGTGAGTTTCATGTTCTAGTAACAATAGACTGAACCACTTAAAACAATGCGTATGTCAACGCGCGCTGCCAAATTTATCTCATGCACAGTTCCCCCATCCATATGTATTCCTTAGCATTGTACAGTGAAGAAACCCTAATTAACATATTCATAGGCTTTTTTTTCAGAATCTAACTTATTCCTACCTACTCTGTGTCTCGAGTAAATGCATTCATGAGCTATAAGAGCTCCATCTAGAATTTTCCTTCCACAGACGAATGCACCTTGTGACTCTCAAATGACTTCACCTAGAACTTTACGAAGCCTAGATGCAAGACTTTTGCTAGAATCTTATACGGGCTGCCTGTAAGAGTAATTGCAGAAAAATCCTTCAAACTTTCAGCTTGTTTCTTCTTTGGAATCAAGGCGATAAATGAAGCCCCTAGATCTTTAGATAGCCAGCTTTTTTTGAAAAATTCTGACAGGAACGACATCACATCCCTTAGATTTCTCTTCATCCGATTTGAAAGAATGCTATTGGAAAGTCGTTTGGACCCGGAGCTTTATCTTTGCCTAGGTTCTGCATTGCTTCCCAAACTTCTTCCTCTTTAAAATTCCTTTCCAACCATGCTGCTTCTGGATCACTCATTTGGTTGAAATGGAGAGAATCTATGGACAGACCCATCCATCATCCAAGAGGAGGCTAGAAAAAAACTACATAGAAGCTTCACAAATATTTTTCTTATTCTCTATGTTGACATTATCAATCAAGAGATTTCATATTCGATCGGTTCCCTTTCTAGCATTTTCAATACAATGAAAATACTTAGTATTCTAATCTTCTTCTTTGAGCCGAACTACTCTCAATCTTTGTCTACAGCTTATCTCCTCTTGAAGAAGATGTTTGTCCATCTCCACCTGTAGAATGTATCTCTCTTCTTAGGCCCGCAACTTGGGTTTGTCGACCCTAACCTATTTGACCCAACTCGAGTTTGGGTTGGGTTGTCAATGCCCTCAGGTTGGGTTTCTATTGGAAGATGCCAAGTCGATCTGAATTCAGGTTGGGTTCGGGTTGCAAATTTATGTCGGTATGTGGGTTGGGAATAATCACATGTATTTGGGTCGGGTCAAGCATAGACTTTGGGTTGAGAACCTCGGGGCGGGTTAGGTTGCGGGTTAGGTTCCCTAGAGCTTTGGTTGACCCTCAAACCAACACAACCTACACAAGTTGCACCCCATTCAATGCTAAGAAATCCAAGGCAACATTTATTTTAATTTCGTTTATACTAGGGTTGGCGATGGAAGATGGTGGCAAGTTTCTCCATTTCTCGACCCACCCACAAAGTTAGTTGCCCTACCAAGAGTACCAACAATGCAAACTATCATGGAAGGCAAGCTTTATAGGCACTTGTTGCCTCAATCCGACAGCTTGAGAGCCGTTTGATAGATGACTTATAGGCCCTTCTGTTATCATACCATGTGAGTTATGGGCAGTGTTTTATGTATTCTACAGAGTTTTCTGAGCTCTTTATAAAATCGAGATTTGCTGTTTTAGCTATGCCTTTAGCACGAATCATGTTCAATCATCTTTAATATTTACAGGGGTTGAATTTAATTACTAAATCATCTTTAATATCCTCAATGCTGGGATATATAATTTTTGACACTATGGTTGTGATAAGCCCGCTAAAATATATGTTTTGCCTAAAAATGATGAAATTCCAAGTCTCAAATGGACGGCAAGCACAAGATCATGTCTCAGATGAACAGGGTGTTTTTGCATATGCAGATTTTTTTGAATCCTCTATACTTGCTAGGATTTCACATCACATCATCGCATTTCGACACGAAAGTTTAAGCCCTCACAAGGAAATATCTATAGCTGGGATGTTCAATATAGAAGGCTCCATCATTTTAAACATGGTGATCATAGTGCGGTTTCAAATTTTGCTTCTGCTGGTAGATGAGATGTTCTTCTCACAAATTGCTTTGTGATGAGAGCAGGTTTAGAAACTAGCTCCACCTTTTCGTTCTCAGAAGTTACATTGGTGGTGGAAAAAGTCAGAAAACAGAATCCCACATAATTCAGGTTCTGTTTTCCTTGCAGCACCAAATTGAAAGGAGATGGTTCAACTAACAGCGGTGCAGAAATGAACTGATACTGATTTGAATGTGCATCCAAATGCCCAATGTTGGACAGTTGTTGTGAGGTTAATGGAAAATGGGCCAATGGTTCTAGTAACAAAATTGGGTGGGGCTCTTTGACAAGAAGAGGTTCTCAGGACCGGGTGAGAGAGTTGCTTTCTGAACCCAATCAACTGACACCACCATCAGTTTGCCCCGCTCATATTTTCCTATTTGCCTAGCTGTTTTTCCAGTTTGCCCCGCTGATATTTCAGTTTGCCCCGCTGTTTTTCTAGTTTGCCCCGCTGATATTCCAATTTTCCATTGTTTTCTCAGTTTGCTCCGGATATTTCATTTGCCTCATTTGTTTTTCTAGTTTGCCCCACCGATATTCCGCTTGCCTCATTGTTTTTCTAGTTTGCCCCATTGATATTCCGCTCCATTGCTTTTTTCTAGTTTGCCCCGCCGATATTTCGATTTGCCCATTGCTTTTTCTAGTTTGCCTATTTGTATATTTCATTTGCCCGCTTGTTTTTCTAGTTTACCCCGTTGATATTTCAGTTTGTCCATCTGTTTTTCCGGGGTTTGCCCACGATATTCCGCTTGCTCATTGCTTTTTCTAGTTTGCCCATTGATATTTCGGTTTGCTTGCCGCCATTGTTTTTCTAGTTTGCCCCGCTTGATATTTCGCTTTTTCCGCATTGTTTTTCTAGTTTGCCACGATATTTTTTCTTGTTTGCTAGTTTGCCCCGATATTTCGATTTGCCCATTGTTTTTTTAGTTCCCATTGCTTTTCTAGTTTGCCCTCATTGATATTTCGCTTTTGCTCATTGTTTTCTAGTTTGCCTCGCTGTTTTTCTAGTTTGCCCCGCTGATAATATTTCACTTTACCGTTGCTAATTGTTAACCAACAACACATCGGCCACATTGCTTTAATTGATCGTCTATTAACATGTAATATGAAATTTTTGAGAAGAGTAACAGGTCGACGGTCTGGATTACCGAGCATTGGCATATTAGTTTGGATTGTTGACACCCCGGCCCACCTTTATTTATGGCGGACGTCTATCGGTTTTGCCAAATTATTTCAGACATGAGACAAAGAATGAGGCCGATACAAATTTTATAAGGACGCCCACCATTAAAAACTTCCTTTACAAATTTCAGAAGGACGTCCGCCATGCAAAACTTCCAATGGCCTGTTATAATGCTTATTTGCCATCCAACCTGTTGACTAGTTTACATGGGCATGGATGAAAGGAAAATAAGAATATTAACTTGATCCATAACTTTTGTGGCCCCGGGAAGTTTTTAACTGTAGGTGTTAAATCATCATAATTCCTTATGGTATGGTCCACTAGTGCAGCAAGGTTCTATGAGAATTTTGACGCATGAATGAACGCGTGATGACGATAAATACTCGAATCCACGGAGCTTCTCGACTCCTCACGAGACTTCTCGAATCCACGAGGAAAGAATCGAGAAAATAGAAATAAATTCTAATAAATTCAAATCGATTAATTGCTTGAAATAAAAACGAGTTCACAACCCTTTAAATAGGGATACCAAGCAATAGGAAAGTAATCGGAATCAAACTATAACTAAAACTCCTAGAATTCGTGACTTACTATAAATAGTAAACTTACTATTTATAGATCGTCATGATGTCTACTAGTGCTAGTCTTGTGTTTTCGACAAAAATAGTAAGTGTCCTATTTATTTCCCAAACTTTCTCCTAATTATTCTAGCTCTTTTCATGTTGCACGCAACTCCTAAAGCTTCGACGGATGAAGAGTTATAATCAAACTAAAACTTACTTATTTATAGTAAAACGAAATTAAAACAGGAAACGACCGTCGATCTAGGGTTTTTCATAATTCAACATTGTAACCGGTATATCTAGGTTGGTTGGCTAAAGTAGCTCGTTTACCCCAAAATCATATATTTTATGTCACTTTAACTCATTCGATTGTGAGATACGCCCGATTTAAGGTCCGATGGTCTGGATCACTTGTCGCCGATCAAGCTTTTCGATCCATCTTGCCATAAATCGTCACCATCTTACATCAAATCTGAATCACTGTGTGGGCCACGTGATGAAAACAATGCACAGATAGAAAGCTCACAAATTAAAAATAAAAAAAAAATAAAAAAAATGGAGTCGGTGGTCGGGTCAGATCTTGCCGACCCAATCTCTGATGGACATGTACCCGGTCATCGGATCTTGACTGATCGACCCCATTTTGGCAAAATTTACCAAAATGGGGTCGACCCCGAATCGCTGGACATGTACCCGGTCGACCGAGTATTGACCCGGTCGACCCCATTTTGGTAAATTTTTCCAAAATGAGGTCGACCGGGTACATGTCCAGCTATTCGGGGTCAACCGGGTACGACCCGGTCGACTCCGACTGTTTTTTTATTTTTATTTTTTAATTGCGAGCTTCCTATCTGCATTGTTTTCATCATGTGGCCCACTTGCAGGTGATTCAGATTTGATGTAGAGCGAGTCGCGGACAATTTCATGGCCAAGATGGATCAAAAAGGCCCTACGGCATGACATGTAGTGATCCGCACCATCTGACCTTAAATCGCGTATCTCACAATCCTAATCGAGTTAGCTGTAAAATATATGATTTTGGGATAGAACAAGCTACTTTAGCCAATCAACCCATATTTACCAGGTTACAATGCTCGAATTGCGAAAAAACCCTAGATCGACAGTCGTTTCCTGTTTTAATTTCGTTTTTACTATAAATAGTAAGTTTTAGTTTGATTATAACTCTTCATCCGTCGGGCTTTAAGAGTTGCGCGCAACGTGAAAAGAGCTTAGAATAATTAGAGAACGGTTTGGGAAGCCAAATAGACACTTACTATTTTTGGCCGAAAACCTTGCGACTAGTAAACATCACGACCGTCTATAAATAGTAAGTTTACTATTTATAGTAAGTTGCGAATTCTAGGAGTTTTAGTTGTAGTTTGATTCCGATTACTTTCCTATTGCTTGGTATCCCTATTTAAAGGGTTGTGAACTCGTTTTTATTCAGCAATTAATCAGTTTTGAATTTATTAGAATTTATTTCTATTTTCTGCTTTCTTTCCTCGTGGATTCGAGAAGTCTCTGTGAGGAGTCCAGAGAAGCTCCGTGGATTCAGAGTATTTATCGTCATCACGTTCATTCATGCGTCAAAATTCCTCATAGAACCTTGTGCACTAGTGGACCATACCATAAGGAATTATGATGATTTAGAACCTATGGTTTAGAACCTAGATATGCCCTATGGTTTAGAACCTATCTATAGGAGCATATAAGCTTGAGTCATTTATCTCATGTGTGTGATAGAGGTTAGACCGGAGCTAAGAGCTCAGATCAAAGGTTAGATATGAGCTAATATCCGATAAGGAGCTGAAAGGCATCTTTGATTTAGGAAAGGGGGCACCGCTCTTCGAAGAGAGGACCCTCCTTACTGAGAGACACGGTATAGTCAATAGTGTCATTGATGATAGTCCGGTCATGAACCGTCTACCGGTTCATTAAAGTTCATTCGATTTTAGTAAAGGTTGAAGGTCCGGTTCTTTCTTGAATGTGGAATTGTTTTAGATCGTACCCAACTAAAAAATGTATGCGCGCGCCTTTAACGTAATAAGCTCTGAAGCTGGAAAAACAGCGGGGCAAATTGAAATATTAGCGGGGCAAACTAGAAAAAAATGGGGCAACCAAATATCAATAGGGCAGGGCAACTAGAAAAACAATGGGTAAACTAGAAAAACAATGGGGCAAATAAACGAAATATCAGTGGGCAAACTAGAAAAAAAATGGGGCAAAATCGAAATTACAATGAGGCAAACTAGAAAAACAATGGCAAATAAATATCAGCGGGCAAACCGTAAAAACAATGGGTAAATCAAATATCAGCGGGCAAACTAGAAAAACAATGGGGCAAATGAAATATCGATGGGGCAAACTAGAAAAACAATGACGGACACCGAAATATCACGGGGCAAACCGAAAACAATGGCAAACTAAAATATCAATGAGCAAACTAGAAAAACAATGGTAAACGAAATATCGGGGGCAAACTAGAAAAACAATGGGCAAATCGAAATATCACGGGCAAACTAGAAAAACAGCGGGGCAAACTAGAAAAACAACGAGGCAAACTGAAATATCAGCGGGGCAAACTGGAAAAACAGCTAGGCAAGTGGAAAAATATGAGCAGGGCAAACTGATGGTGGTGTCAGTTGATTGGTTTAAAAAGGCTGAGATCTTGTTTGACCTACTATATCAACTAGACAAATCACATTGGTTTTTGTTTATTTTCTGGATTCATTTTCTGTAATTCCATTTTGGACTGTATTTTGCAGATTGCATTATTTGAATGATCTGAACCGTTCTTGTTCCCTACATCATTTAGAAGCCATAATCTACCTATCATGCTTCATTAATGATTCGGCCTTCGACCATTGGATATATATGAATATGAGTCTTTAAATATTCACCTTCATACAAAAATCAGCAGTCCAACAAGTGTTTCTTAAAATAGCCCAGCCCAGATAGGGCTGAAGGTCGGGCGGGTTAGGTCGGGTTGGTGCTCAACCCTAACCCAACCCAAGGTTCCTATACCTCAACCCTAACCCAACCCAACCCAAGGTTCCTATACCTCAACCCTAACCCAACCCAACCCAACCCAATCTCAGGTTGGGAATTCTCAACCCAAGCCCAACCCGAGCGAGCTCGGTCGAGTATATACATGCTAATATTTTCGTTATTACATTAGTTTATTATATATCAATATAGGACTTATTTTATATATCTATAATTTTATTAATTATATATATGACTATTCATTATAAACAACTTCATTTTTTCCTTTAAAAAACAAGCTTAAATATAAGACAACTACTCCTTTAAAAGTCATGTAGCATAGCATAGTGTCTATTTGGGAGAGAGAGATCTGGCATATCTTGTTAACTTGAGTCCTTGGAAATGACATGGACAAATGAGACTCGACATCACTAGTGTGCCTTCGACACAAACGATCCACACTCAATTATAATTTCTAAGTAACTTATATATTGATCGGGTTCGGGTTGGCTCGGGCAACCCGAGCCCAACCCAAGATTTATCGGGTTGGTGTTTGTATAGCCCAAGCTTAAGGCAGGACCCGAAATATCCTGCCCGAGCTCAACCCAATGTCGGGTCGGTCACGGGTCGGTCGGGTTGAACCCGCCCAACTTTCAGCCCTAAGCCCGGATAGTATGCTATACATCATAACTTTCATTTCCGGTGAATATGCAAAAAATCTTCAAAGTATGCTATCCACCAAAATTATAAAGTATGCTATACATCAAAACTTATAAAGTATGCTATACATCATGACGTACAATATATACAACATCTTTCCAAAATTCTGCCCATGCCATGGACAAATTTCATCTACAAAGTAGAGACAAACAATCATATGCTATTGACTTCCTCCAATTGGCGGTGAATTTTTACATGTCTATTCCCGCCAAGGTGAGACCGCTACACAAAATATCGATGTATTTCATTACGAATATACCACAGTCATAACCATTGTCCTGCTTCGGCGCAGATTCATCGACTCTGACGGTCCACTTCTTCCCTTCAAGCACGGTGCTGTCTCCAGTGGCATGGAAGAGAATGGGGAGCGCATCAGTCATCTTCTTTATCTTTTGCTTGTACTTCGGTAATAAATTTGTGCACAAGCTATCCACAACAACAATTTCTCTTGCTATAGGGTAGATGACTAGCAGAAACCAATGTGAATTTTCGTGATTGATGGGCGCATAGACCTGTTCATCATTGTCAAAATAATATATTAGAAAAATGATAGAAGACATAATAGTAAGAGATGATGCTTTATGACAAGTGCATTACCCGTTCATAACACTAGATTGCCTTAGCGCATGGTTTATCCCGGTGCTTAGCAATTGCATAGGCCGTACTCATCTGACCTAATAACTCGGCCCGTTCTGATGCCGATTTGGAGGCCCGATATGCAATCAAAACAGGCAAACACCCCTCAAGGCTTTGCTGTTACGAACATGATGAAAGTTCAATACATGTAAGAAAATGAAATTTTTAAACAGATTACGGATTAACGCAATAAACCATTACCGTAAAAAACGTGGGACAGAACTTGCAATCCTGAGGATATGCTGTTGAAAGGTCATTCTGCCTTTTCTCAAGGAACTCGATGTTTGTGTCGATAGCCTAATCAATAGGATAGTAGAATGTTAGTCGTAGATTAAAATAACACATAATTACATGTCAATCAATGCATATAGAGAATAAATTAGTAATGCTTACCTCGCATCAACCCACACATCCTTCAGCCATATCGTATTGAACCATTTCCTCGCTGCCATGCCCTTGTTTGCTTCATACCAGTCCTCTGCCTCTTTCACCTCCTGTGCGAATAGTATCCTGAAAGGATCCATCTGTAGAGGAAATGGTATCGGAGAAGTTGCAAAAGCTGTTACTTGCTCGGGTTCGGGAACCGGCCAGGATTTGTATCGAATGCAGACAGGGACAAGTACGGAGATATCTTGTAATATGACGGCTTTGGTATCCTTTTGGTTCTCCTTTCATAAACGGGTTGCGAAGTGGACCCTAACAATACATTACCTTTGGCTTTACTATACGATTGAACATCCAAATCCCCATGTCTAGGTTCTGTATGTGGGCCATCATTTACTTTCTCTCTCTTCCTCAACCCCTCACCCTCCTCCTCCATTACAAAACATCCCCTCTCTGTACGACTACCTTCCTTCTCCTTATTAAACTCCTCCCTCTCATTAGCTAACTTTTCCCTGTCCTCAAAAAATAATTCCTTCTCCATCCTCAACTGCTCTTTCTCTTTCAGTAACATATTTTCTTTTTCATCAATCATTGCTTCTTTCCATCTCATCCCTTCCTTCTCTCTTCTCAATTCGCCCCTCTCCTTCTTCAATTCCTCTCTCTCCCTCTTCAACTCCTCCCTCTCAATCCGAAATTTCTCAATAAAAATAACATTCTTCACAACACCCCCCACTGGTATACCCTCACTCGGTGCCTCTTCCTCCACACCTTTCTCTTCGTTATCATCTGACTCGTCATCCTCCTTATGATCAATCTCGTTACCCTCCTCATCTTCTTCTTGAGTTTCAGTGAGCTACAAAATGTATAGATAGATATGTTAGAGTAAGGATAAATTTACTAAATGTAGAAAAAAATATAGTTCAATTTTCATAACATCTCACCTGGAAACTGTCACGCACCGAGCGAACGGTATCCGTTTTCCATTCGCGTAGCGTTGGTTCTAATTTCATCACTACTGAAGTTTACAAAAGAACAAGGAGTAATGTTAAATATAAAATTGATAAGGTTGTCAAGTTAAGCAAAGTAATTGCTGGACATATATAAACTTACAGCTTTACTCTGGACAATAGCATGTATTCTGTTGTACCTCCAACACTTCCAAATTTCGATATTGAATGAAGCGTGGAATTTGATGGGGAACGTACGAAACAACACACTCTTGTAGGGCTGGTAGTATCTCTACTGCCCATACCTGCTAGAATGAAATTGCACCAGGTTAAAAATTCTAAGATGACTACAGAGGGAAAACATATACAAAATAAAAGGTGTTCTTACTTGCAGAGGAAGGACGCAACCACATACAGTGTACCGAGGGGATCTTGATGCGGCAAGGGCAAATTCGATTCATTGCAACATTGTAATGTATCCCAAGCTACCCCAAGGATACATATAGAAATCCTCTAACGAGTCCACCAAGTGAATATAATCTATATTGCACATGGTTTTCGGTTCGGTTCCCCTAAGAAAGCACTCCACAACTAGAAGTAGGGCAACCTTCACGATGTCCTCATGCTTATTGGTGTCAACTAGTCTATCAAATACACCCATTAGGTGCTTCTTTAATACTGGATATTCTTTAAAGTATTTGTCTCGTAGTGTACGGGTAGTGTTCCTCTTCTTAGGTACGGTAAGATCTCCAATCTTAAGACTGGTGATGAGGGCGAAGTCCATCTCGGAAAACTGCAATCGCCTCCCTTTGATTTCAAATACTGAATCACCTTTGTATCTTAGTAAAAGTAGGTGAAATATAGCCCCTATAAAACTGAAGGATGTAACGTGCAATAAAAAGGCGAAAGGGGATTGCCTAAATAGATTTAGGCGACTGTCATGCTTCTCCACTCCACCTTTGACCCTGTCAAACCACCATGTCAGTGTTCACCTACATGTTGGCTTGGAGTTGACGGCGGAATTTTCATTGCCTGCAGAGATGAATTTAAATACATATCAAACACAAAATTCACAAAGTAAAACATCGTATATAAAATCAGACGGGCATGATACAAATTAAGCAGGGTAAACTAGAATATCAGCGGGGCACGCTAGAAAGTTAGTGGGGCAAACTAGATATTCAGCGGGGCAAGCTAAAAGGTCAGCGGGGCAAACATGAAAATCAGCGGGGCAAACTAGAAAGTCAGCGGGGCAAACTTAACAAATTTCATGGCTTGAGCCAATTCTTATAAACGTATCCAATGTTCAAATGGAACACACCAAATGAAATTTGGAATTGAACTGCTAATGTTGATCATTTCTTAGGGGCCACAAAAGTTTTGGATCAAGCTTATAATTGTTTATTCTATTGATCCAAGTTTGTATGATCTTATGTCTAGGTTTGATAACGAACAAACATACATCACTGTTGGGCCCACTGATTGTCCCGCTGATTTTAGTGTTTGTCCCGCTGATTCTCATCAAAATATACCAATTTCTACATCACAACATAAACATACCTTGCCACATGCCCTTAATTACCTTCAAAGGAAAATACCTTTGATTCTAAGTTACAGCTCAAGAAAGTTGTAATATGCATGATAAACATGAGCCAAAGATATTGAAGGATCAATTACCTACAATCGGCTACAATAGGCTCGCCGCTTAGACAACTAGCATTGAGCAATGCTCGCAAGGATCACTCAATGAGGTGTTCATGAGTTTCCTCGTTAGTACAAGGTTACGTAGCTTATTAGTGCAAGGTTGCGTAGCTTAGTCAACGTAGCACATCACAAGGTTATATAGCTTTGTCAGCATAAAAGATAGGGAACACTTGCCTTTATTCGGCCAGCATAGGCACATGGCCGTATGACAGGGAGTCAAGGCATGTATCCGTTCAAGTTTGTAGCTTTTACAGTGTTAGACCCCACATCATGTTATATACAAGGAGATATAGACATACCTTGGCACATGCACTTAATTACATTAAAGGAAATCAGCGTGACAAACTAAAATATTAGTGGGGCAAACTAGATATTCAGCGAGGCAAACTAGAAATTCAGCGGGTCAAATTGTAAAATCAGCGGGGCAAGCATGAATTAGAGCGGGGGAAACTAGAAAATGAGCGGGGCAAACATGAAAATGAGCGGGGCAAACTAGACAAGAAGCGGGGCAAACTTAAAAAATAATTTCATGGCTTGAGCCGATAGATATAAACGTATCCAATGTTTAAATGGAACACACCAAATGAAATTTGGAATTCCACTTCTAATGTTGATCATTTCTTGGGGGCCACAGAAGTTTTGAATCAAGCTTATAATTCTCTTTAGAGTATTGATCCATGTCTGTATGATCTTATCAATAGGTTTGATAACAAACAAACATCACTGTTGGGCCCACTATAGTTTCAACGGTGAAAATCATTATGGCCCGCTGTTTCCCATGGTATGATCCAATTGATCTTTTGATATGCTTCAATTTGGGGCTAAACCGCTAAAATTAGTTGGAAAAACGGATGGACAGCGTGGATATACTACATACATTCAATATGGGCCCAACTGAGTTTATTTAGTACAATGGTAGTACGCAATTCGATTACGCAATATTTTGATTCATCTGACCATAGACTAGAGCCACTTTTGATTCTGCAATATTTTGTTTATTAATCACTCCAGATTCTTTCATTTCCATGTAAAGATCATTTCCTTCCTGAGTTGGATGACCATGATATAATAACGAACCATTCTAATTTGTTGATAGTTGATAGTTTTGTGAAAGATTGCTGTGAAAGGTTTCATTCACGCCTAATCCATGTCGAGTAGACCTTGTCGTTCTGAGAATTCTTAATTCATGAGTTGTAGGGAGGGACTTATGTCACCAAAAACAGAGACTAAAGCAAGTGTTGGATTCAAAGCTGGTGTTAAAGAGTACAAATTGACTTATTATACTCCTGAATATGAAACCAAAGATACTGATATCTTAGCAGCATTCGGGTAACTCCTCAACCCGGAGTTCCGCCTGAGGAAGCAGGGGCTGCAGTAGTTGCCAGTCTTCTACTGGTATATGGACAACTTTGTGGACCGATGGACTTACCAGCCTTGATCGTTACAAAGGACGATACTACCACATCGAGCCCGTTCCTGGGGAGGAAAGTCAATTTATTGCTTATGTAGTTTACCCTTTAGACTTTTTGAAGAAGGTTCTGTTACTAACATGTTTACTTCCATTGTAGGTAATGTATTTGGGTTCAAAGCCCTACGAGCTCTACGTCTGGAGGATCTGCGAATTCCTACTGCTTATGTCAAAACTTTCCAAGAACCGCCCCATGGCATCCAAGTTGAGAGAGATAAATTGAACAAGTATGGTTGTCCACTATTGGGATGTACTATTAAACCAAAATTAAGGTTATCCACCAAGAACTACGGTAGGGCGGTTTATGAATGTCTCCGTGGTGGACTTGATTTTACAAAGGATGATGAGAAGGTGAACTCCTAACAATTTATGCGTTGGAGAGACCGTTTCTTTTTTTATGGCGAAACAATTTATAAAACGCAGGCCGAAACAGGTGAAATCAAAGGACATTAATTGAATGCTACTGTAGGTAGCTAACTGGAAAACCAATGAGGCAAAAATCAAGCAAAATCAAAGCGGAAAATCAAACTAGAAAATCACGGGGAAACTAAAATCACGGGGCAAACTAGAAACTCAAGGGGCAAACTAGAAACTCAGTGGGGCAAAAATCGAAAATCGATGGAGGAAACTAGAAAATCAATGAGGCAAATTAGAAAATCACGGCAAACCGAAAAATCACGGCAAACAAAAATCGGCGGGCAAACTAGAAAATCGTGGGGCAAACAGAAAAAAATCGGAAATTACAAAATCAATGGGCAAACATGAAAAAGATCGGGGCTAGCTTAACAAATAATTTCGTGGCTTTAGTCAAAAATCTAAGCATATCCAATGTTCAAATGGACCACACCACGGGGATATTTTGAATTGAACTTCTAATGTTGATAATTTCTTAGGGGCCACAAAAGTTTTGGATAAGCTTATAATTGTGTTTTCTATTAATCCATATCTGTATTATCTTATGAATAGGTTTGATAACAAACAAACATCACTGTTGGGCCCACTATAGTTTCAACAGTGGAAATCATTATGCCCCGCTATTTCCTGTGGTATGATTCACTTGATCTTTTGATATGCTTCAATTTGGGGCTAAACCGCTAAAATTAGATGGAAAAACGGATGGACAGCGTGGATATACTACATACATTCAATGTGGGCAGCCCAACTGAGTTTACTTAGTACAATGGGAGCGAACTAAAAAATCAGCGAGCTAAACTAAAAAATCAGCGGGGCAAACATGAAATTCAGTGGGGCAAACTAGACAATCAGCGGGGCAAGTATGAAATTGAGCGGCTGTTTGCTAGAAAGTCAGCAGGGCAAACTAGAAAATAGGCAGGACAACATGAAATTGAGGTGGGGCAAACTAGAAATTCAGTCGGGTAAACTGGAAATTCATTATGACCACTGTTTCTCGTGGTATGGTCCACTTGATCTTTTGTTATGCTTCAATTTGGGGCTCAACGCTCTGTGTGTGTGTGTATACACACACACGTGTGTATACACACACACACACACGCACGGGCGGGCATGCATGCACATGTGTCGTATGTATATATACGCATATGTGGGAAAAACGGTTCTATATGGTCGAGCTCATGTGAACTACCAATGAGGTCGAGCTGTATGGGCCTTATCATGAAGTATGTCAAACATCTACCCCATCAGTCAGATGCACCATTCCATGGTGGGCCTAGAGCTTAAAAATCAAGTTAATTCGTGACTTTTGTAGGCCACACCACGTACAAAACTTGAGAGGGGTTACCTTCCATTAAAACATTCATATTTATGTTTTTGGGCCCACCAAGATGTGTTTAACAAATCCAGCCCATCCATAATGTGTGTCCCACTTGGATGAGTGGTCAGACTAAGATTCAAACACATCCAAATTTCAAGTGGGCCCCACCAAGTAAATTTATATGTTTTAGGCATGTCTTCACGTGATTTTAGATGGTATGGCCCGCCTGGTTTCGTATAGGGCTGATTTTTCTGCTATCCCATAATTTAAAGGGGACCCAACAAGTTCACGGTGATGATGTTCGACATACATCATGGTGGGGCCCACACAGGTCGACCTTGTGGGGAGTTCCCATGAGCTCGATCGTATAGAACCTTTTCCTCTAGTAAAAAAAGAAATTACATACATTCAATGTGGGGCCAACTGAGTTTAAAATATACCTTGGCTGCGTGCTTTCTTCTCTGGACCGACCATTTTGAGAAGAAGACAAAATGCGATTGAGGGGGGCCCACAAAAAGGGTTTTTTGGGGTCTTTCTACCGGAAACACAGGAGTAAAGGGGGTGAAAGCAACGACAATGAAAGCAACGGCAGTGAAAGCAACCGTGGAAAGGGAGAGAAAATGCAAGCAGTGAAAATGGGGAGGAAAAAAGCTAGCAATGGAAATGGGAGAGGAAAAGCCACAACCGTGAAAGGAGGGGTATATTTGTCCTGAAATTTTGAGTCCGTACGAGAAGGTCCAAGCGCGTATTCTAAGTTTGTATTGCTTCAAAAAAACCGCTGGATAAAAGGTGGGGTCCATAGTCGTAAATTTCTCAAGCCTAATTCACCAAAGTAGGCTATTATTCGTACGGATACCCTTACTTTTTTCACTTGCTTACTCAATAAGTAAGGGTATTTTTGTGCGAAAAAATAACGGCATTGTACGGACTCATCTACAGTACTAATTTTTTCACATATGCAAGTATAGCCGTCTGGATTCACCTACTCTTCGAGTTGATCTGATCATCTGGTGAGCCAGAGGTGTACGTTGAATCGGGCCCAACGGTTAGTTTCTCCCAACCGTTCATTCTACTTCTATAAACGTGTGACCACCTAATGATAAGTTCTCCCTGAATTTTAAGTCATGAAATCTACCCGGTGGGGCTCACCTGATGTGCGGATCAGATCTTGTACACGTATTCTCGCTTTACACCTTGAGGCGACAGCAGTGGTTAAAAACGGTGCTCCAAACTATGTGAGGAAGGGTCATACTGATGGGACGATCCTAGCCGTCCAATTGCTGACCTTTGTCCACAGGAGAGGCCATTTTCATTTCAACCATCCTTTTGCAGGCCGATTATCAGATGATTAGGATGGCCTGATTGGTGCAAACCTCAACCTTGTGGGCCCACCGGTTGAGTACTCCCGACAAAGTGTCGTGGACTTTGTCCGGATGAACACGTCATCAAGCGCAAAACACGAAACTAGGGACGCGGATTCCGTGGGAACCGGATTGCGTAGCGAGTAACTCGGTATTGAGTAAACTCTGTGGGTCCACCTTGATTTATATATTTTATCCACTCTTCCTTCCATTTTACCAGATAATCTTATCACTAGAGACCGAAAAAATAAGCATATACAAAGCTTAAATGGACCACATCACGGGAAACTGTTTCACTTGAACGTCTACCGTTGCACTGAAGTTTTGGATCAAGATTATATCTGTGTTTTCCTTTCATCCATGTCTTTTAGATCCTATGAACAGTTTAGATGGCAAATAAACATCACTGTGGAGCTTAAAAAGATTTCAACGGTGGAAATCATTATTTCCACTGTTTCCTGTGGTAGGGTCCACTTGAGCTTTGTATATGCTTCTGTTTTGGTCTAAACCCTATAAATGACCTGGAAAGCGGATGGACGGCGTAGATAAACCACGTAGATTCAAGGTGGGCCGAACAGAGTTTACTCAGTACGATGAGAGCGTTCTGAGTAACTCAGGTACGCAATCCGATGGATTCAGGGGCTCAAGTGGATCACACAGTCAGTATTGAACGGCCCCCATTAGAAACTTCCTGGGGCCATGTAAATTTTGAATCAAGCTGATATTTGTATTTTCACTTCATCGAAGTCTAAGTGACCTTATGAACAGGTTGGATGGAAAATCAAGATGGGCCCTAGGAAGGTTTCAACTGTGGACATCATTTTTGCTGCCGAATGTAGTGCATTTGAGCCTTGGATCTACCTCATTTTTGGGCTCGTGACCTAAAATGATCTGGAAAAATGGATGGTCGGCGTGGATAAAACCCATACATCACGGTGGGCCCCACGTAGCTCCTACGTGGACGGATTTCCGTACAGGCGGGGCAGGACGCAATCCACTTCCGAGTTCTGAACCGTTGGTAATGTGGTCTTCAATCTCAATGTTCCTTATCCAAAAAATAACATGGTGCGTTCATTAGGTGGGCCTCGCATTCATAAAGAAACAGGGTAAAAAGGACTGTAACCAACGGTCTACATTCAACGTGTACTGGATGTGAACCTGAAGGGTGGGGCTGGCCTGATTCACGGACACTAGACGGTCCGTTTATTGAACGTGTCTGATCTAATGCACGTATGCCACGTCAGCAGGTACGAGGGGTTTGTATTTGGCGCTTGAAGATCTCTCCTCCTCTCTCTCTCTCTCTCTCTCTCTCTCTCTCTCTCCTTTTTGGATCTTTGAGGGGGAGGGAAGAGAAAGATGACTTCTCCTCTCGCAGTAAGATCCGTTCTCTCTCTTCTTCTCTCCCTCTTCTTCTCTTTCCTTTGTTTTTCTACGAGTGAGGTATTTGGAGAAGAACAGAGAGAGTTCGATTACTTCCTTTTAGCTCTTCAATGGCCTGGTACTATCTGTCAAAGAACTCACTATTGCTGTCCTAAAAACGGTTGCTGCCAAAGGTTTTGTTTTTCCGCCTGCTTTTGTGCTTTGTGGGTTTGCATTTTGATTTCATACAGAAGTTGAATCAGATTGGTCTTTATGTACTTCTCTGTATTTCTTCAATCTGATTGGTTTTCTTTCGATGCTCTCTCTCTCTCTGTGTTTTAATTTCTTCTTATTTTGTGATGTGGGTATTTTTTTATTTTTTATTGGTTTTGTCTCTCTTTTAGTTGAATTGGATTGCAATTTCTTTAGTTATCAGGATTACTTGAACTTGGTGGGCGAAACCTACAAGGATATTTTGTTTAATTGTAAATCGAAATCTGAAGCTAATGTTAGGTATGCACACTGTAATTTGATTGAGAAGGAAAGTGGTTTCAAATTGCAAGTTGTGTTGTGAAATTGCGTTCGTAAAGATGATATTTCCCCACTATGGATTAAATCTGAAGATGCGGTCTGAGTTACTTGAACTCTTGCTTATCTTCAAGAGTTCATATTCAACCTAAAATATCGTGCCGGTATTGAAAATAAGGCAGCGGACGCCCTCAGCCGAAAGTCACACCTATTGTCTACCTTATCAGTTTCCGTTGTTGGGTTTGAAGAACTTAAACGGGAGTATGCCACATATGATGATTTTGGGAATTTATTTTCAACACTCATTTCCAGTGCAGGCACAGAGCACCCAAGGTATAGCTTGCACGATGGGTACTTATTCTTCGACATGAGGTTGTGTCTTCGTAAGAGTTCCTTGCGAGAGCTTGTTATACGAGAGTTTCATTCAGGGGGGCTTGGTCACTTTGGTATCGATAAAACGACAGCTTTGGTTGAGGACTATTTTTACTGGCCAGGTACAAAGAAAGACGTTGGATCGTTGTTCGTCAATGTCGAGCGTATCGGCTTGGTAAAGGTAGCAAGCAGAATACTGGTCTTTATACGCCATTACCTGTGCCAGATGCTCCATGGGAAGACATCAATATGGATTTTGTCTTGGGATTGCCTAAGACTCAACGTGGCTATGACTTTATTTATGTTGTGGTTGATAGGTTTTCGAAGATGGCTCATTTTATCCCTTGTAAGAAGACATTGGACGCCATACACATCGCCAATGTTTTCTTTAAAGATGTGGTTCGTCTACATGATGTTTCCAAAACTATTATATCTGATCGTGGCGCCAAGTTTATGAGCTACTTCTGGCGCACCTTGTGGTCTAAGATGGAAACTAAGTTGAAATTCTCAAGTGCTTATCATTCGCAAACCAATGGGCAGAATGAAGTTGTAAACTGTAGCCTTGGGAATCTACTTCAATGTCTGGTTGGGGATATAAGCTCATGGGACATTGTGTTACCACAAGCTGAGTTCGCTTATAACAGTTCTATGAACCACACCACGGGACTCTCATTTCGAAATTGCGACTGGAATGCAACTGCGACAACCTATCGATTTAGTCCCCCTTCCTAGTGTGACTCGATCGAGCCAGGACGCTGAAGCTTTTGTACAACATGTTAAAGAGATAAATGAAGAAGTTAGTCGAAAGATCACCCTTAGTAATAAAAATTACAAGGGATATGCAGATGTTCGACGACGTTTTGCAAAATTCCAAGAAGGAGATAGGGTCATGGTGCGACTTAAGCCTGAGCGGTTTCCAGCAGGCTCTTATACAAAGCTCCACTCCAGAAAGGTAGGTCCTTACCACATTTTGAAGAAGCTAGGTGATAATGCATACCTAATCAAGCTGCCACCTGAAATGAAGATCAGCCCCATTTTTAATGTGGAAGACCTTACAATTTATCTTGGACATCACACAAACGAGAGCACAAAAGAACATGCTATCCAGATACCCGAGGTACCACGCCAGCTCGAAGAAATCATTGAGGACGTGTTGGATTATCAGATAGTTTCCACATGCCAAGGGGGGGTATCAAAAGTTTTTTGTCAAATGGAAGGGTCGACTAAGGTCCGACAACACATGGATTTCAGCAGAGGATTTCAGGCGCATCAACCCATAACTCTATGAGGAGTACATTGTCATTAACTCGACGGAGCCGAGTTTTTTCAAGTTGGGGGGAATTGATGCAATTGTCCCACATCTCCGCACGTGTGTACAAGAAAAGGACTGCCTGGGTCCTTACTTTTGCTCGGGTGGTAGACTCTCAGGAGTTTCAACACCCGGTCAAGGGTTCGAGCACCCATAGGTGGTGAAATTCCACTAGCGTGGGTGTGTGGGGGTGTGTGTGCGTGTGTAAAAAAAAATAAAAAAAAAATGAAAAGGACCGCCTTCCTTTTTTAGCCATCATCACTTTCCATTTTTTTCAAATCTTTAGTTTAGGAAATCTGCTCTTTCTTTCATATCTTATTTTTAGGCAGGGAATAGTTTTAAATATTTTCTTATCTACGTATCTTCTTATTTTAGGCATTTTCTTAATTAGAATGCTTTGTTATTTAGGTGCTTTCCTATTTGCATAGATTTTTAGATTCCATATCTTTTATTGCAAATTGTAAGGTTGATTATAAATAGGACCTATGGTCTATGGAATAAGACAAGCTGACTAATATTCTCTTTATGAAATTTCTTATTCTCTACGGTAGTTGTTGTTTTGGGGGGGGGGGGAAGACTAGAGAATTGTTGAGCTTGCTCACAGTCTTGCATTTGTGATCTCTAGCATTTGGCTAGAGGATTGTTGGGTCTTTTTCTGCAATCTCTTTCTTTTCTTATTGATTTATTTGCTTTCCCTTTTTGGTTTGCATCACTTAGTCAACTAATCATTGAGGCTCTACATCATCAAATCGATCAAGCACTCTCCCGAACCATCTTGAGTCACGGGTCAGACCCATGGTTTGCACCATGGCTCAACTTAGGTTCGGTGCTGGTTTAGAAAAAGTTTAAGGCTCCTCAAGCTCCTCATTATTATGCATATGTGCAAAGTACAAAGTGCGCCAAAGGCATTTAAGAATACCTATACGCCATGACTCGCACACGTGTGTACGCGAGTGTAGACGATGTGAACACCATCCTTGTAGGAATTTAAACCTTGGTCTTGGATGGCCTATTCTTTCTATCTAACCAACTTTCCTTTTGAAACCCATGCAATATTAGTTTTTGTGCAATGCATGGCATAAATTAAACTGCAAATGACTTTCCATATTCTAACTTGCAAATCTACCTTTATTTTAATGCAATTAACATGTGGATCAAAAGGAGCAGAGACAATTCCATATTCAAAGTTATTGAACTGCTCAAGTATTTTCTCTAAATTTAATTCTATAAGCAATTAACATTTCAAAAGAGCATGATGCTTTTGGCAAGGGAAGACAAATATTGGAAAGTTCCTTTGTTGCTAATGAGGTTTTAAATTTGCAGCATAGGGAGGGCAAAGGGGAGATAGTGTGCAAGTTGGACTTGGAGAAAGCCTATGATCATGTTGATTGGGTCTTGCTTGATTATATGTTGGGCCAGTTGGAGTACAGGGCCAAGTGGAGAAGCTGAATCTGGGAATGCATGGGGATAACAAAGTTTTCGGTCCTAGTTAATGGCTTGCCGAAATGGTTCCTCGATTCTTTAAGGGTAAGGCAAGGAAACCCGCTATCTCCATTCCTATTTGTGGTGGCGACTGAAGCTTTGAGCAGATTACTAGCAAGAGGGGTATCAGAAGGTCTTTTTCAAGGATTTAAGGTGGGATCAAGGGATTTCCAAGTGTCTCATCTCCAATTTATGGATGAAACAATTTTATTTTGCAAGCCAGACGAGATCCAAATTAGCAATCTTTGGATGGCAGTCTTCTGGTTTGAAATGGTTTCGGGCCTTGCTGTTAATATGCAAAAGTCATCTTTATCGGGCGTTGGTCTATAGGACGAGGAGGTGTATGCTCTCGCTCGGGTGTTTGGTTGTAACATGGGGTCCTTCCCGATGACCTGCTTGGGTCTTCCTTTATGCATTGAAAAAGCGAAGAAATGCCTATGCGATCCTATTATAGAAAGGTTTGAAAGGAAATTATCTAGTTGGAAGAGTAGGATGTTATCTTTAGGCGGCAGTATTGTGCTTATTATGTTGGCACTCTGTAATCTTCCGCTATATACTACATGTCTCTTTTTGAGTGTCCCAAAGGTGTGCTCGACAAGCTAGAGAAGCTCAGAAGGGAGTTTTTGTGGCAGGGTGGGGAAGCTAAGGACTTTCACCTTATGAATTGGGCGAATTTTTTATTTATTTATTATTATTATTATTATTATTTTGTGTGTGTGTGTGTTGGGGGGGGGGGGGGGGGCGTAGGGGTATCCGCACGTTGGGTTCCATGAACACTGCTTTATTGGGGAAATGGATTTGGTGATTTAGGGCAAAAGAGGGGGGTTTGTGGAAGGAGGTTATCATAAAAAAATATGGGTTGGATAGGGAAGGTTTGATGCAGGACATGAAAATTAAATATGATATGCAAGATCTCAGGCTTTAGAACATACTAATTCAGAAACAATCACATAATAATTCCGCATCCCACACAAAAGTTCAAACATTCAAGCAAGGGGAATCTGCACGGGTCCAGGCCTACACAGGCTAGGGCCAGATCAGTAAAAATTATGGACCAAACGATACTCAAAGGGAAGTAATAATCATCCACACAAGCACAACAATCAGTCCCTAATCTAAGGGATTCACCAATTTCAATTCAGAGAACCCTAGGGTAAGAAAAAGGGCAAACCAATTAAAGATAACGCAATCTAGGGTTAGGGCTATGGAAAACAGGTATGAGAGGGGGAAATAAGAGGCAAACCTGAACCGGACGACAGTCCCCGCGTGCGGACAACGGGCCAGGCCTGACGTACGTGCGCAAGGGCCTAGCCGCACGTGCGAGGGGGTCCCACACCTGGAAACCGACTCCTTGAGTCTAGTCGGCCAGGGGTGGGCTCCAAAACCCCCAAGTTTCGGGTCGATCCGAGCTACGAGCTGTGCGTGGTGCTCCGCCGAAGTTTAGCCCTCCTGCAGGGCCAGAATCTGGAATTCTGCTGTAAAGAGGAAAACTGTTGCAATAAAGGACAGATTTGAAGCACGGAGGGTGGTAAGAGATGAGAAATAGAGATGGTAGAAGATGGAGGCGAATCGGGATAGATGTGGCTTCACACCACGGTAGTTAGCCCTTCGATGAAGGGAGGGCTTCGCACCCAATTTGATTTCCACAACTCAATAACTCAGAGGAGGAGGAAAACGTAAAATTTTTATTAAACTTCAATAATCCAAAAAGATACAAGGGGTGCCTATTTATAAGAAAACCCTATATCCAAAAACTCGTGCCATGTGCGCAACCTATTACTAGGTGATGAAGTAAAGCAAAATAAAAACTAATCAAAGAAATCTGAAGCGTCCATGATATTTTAACTAACATTAATAAGCAAAACCTAAAATATGAGATTAATCAGACTAGCGGGTCACGATCATGAGATCCCATGATGGGCTTTACTTGACTACTGGGCCCACTCCAACAAATCAAAACTCAGTCTTCTAACTAGGAAGCCCTTCCTGGATGTCGTCATCGATCCAAATCGACGGTGGGGCCCTCCTTCTCCTTGCTTAAGTACGTATTTGAGAGAGGGGGGGGGGGGGGGGTATGCGCGCATGATGTCCCCATCAAGGTTGGTGGTTCAATAATGCATCTTTGTATAGAGCAACGGGGATTTGGAAGAAAATCATAAAGCTTAAGCAAGCTGTCCTTGAAGGGATGGTTTTTGGAGTGGGGGATGGGGCAGGGGTTAGATTCTGGAAGGACATCTGGCTTGGCGATAAAGCATTGCAAGAAGTCTACTTGCGACTTGCCCAAGTTGGTCTGGATCCTTATATCTCTGTTAAGCGGTGCTTCTTTTCTTGTGGTAACCACTGGGTTTGGAATCTCTTATGCAGAAGAGCCCTTCAAGTGGAGGAATTTGAGGAGTTCTTGAAGTTTCTTGGCTAGTTGGAAGGGGTTGATACTTCAGTCAGGAGCAACTCGGTGCAATGACTTGCAGAGAAATCAGGAAAGTTTTCAGTGAAGTCCTTCCATGACCTTCTTGCTAGAGCCTATTGAGGAGAGTCGGATTCGAATGTTAAGGCTCATACGGTCATACCTTCTTCCTTTGGTCTTATGGTGCGCCTTCCAAGGTGGTGGCTTTTGTGTGGCTGGTGGGGTGGAACAAATTGTTGACTATTGATAACTTACACAAGAGGGGCATACTCATTATCAATGTTTGCCCCCTTTGCTTGAATGATGAGGAGTTGGTGGGCCACCTGTTTATGCATTGTCATTTATTTAGGGAGGTATGGGCTTTCATTCTTTAGTATTTTGGTGTTGCTTGGGTCTTCCCGAAGTCCATTGAGGATAGTTTTTTTTTTTCCCCCGCTTTGGCATGACGGGGGTCCTGGTAGTGAAGTTAATAGGGAATGGAGACTGTTTCTCCTAGCGGGGCTGTGGTCCATTTGGAAGGAAAGAAATCTCAGATGCTTTAGGGACATCCATAGCAATCCCCTTGGGGTGTTTTGTTTTGCTTGATCCCTTATTTTTCAGTGGAAGGCGAGTTTCCTTTAGCCTTAGTTTCGTGGGTGGGAAGGGTTCTTGGGTTTGGTTGTGGGGTTTTTTCTTTTCTTTTTTTATTCTTTAGGCTTTGCCTTGTTTTAATAAATTGTCATCCTTCAAAAAGAAAATGTGTAGATGATCAGTCCTCTTGGATTTTAGTGTTTGATGTTGTAGTTTTCATTTTCTGTGTCCTATTTTGCTGAATAATGGTTTAAATGTAGAGATTCTTTGTTTTAGAAGTCCATTCATCTTGATTTCCTTCTTCCTTTTCCTTTCTTTCTTTCTTTCTTCCTTCTTCTTCTTAGCAGCCTATCTTAGAGTGATCCTGTACTTTGTATTACCTATTATATCTTCTGTTGTATGAAGTTACAAATTTTCAAGCTTTTCTTTTAGATTTGCCTGTCTAATCATTAAATCCTATTTATTTGTTGCTGCCCCTTTATGATGACTTGATTTGGGCCATCAATTTGTTACTTGGGTTGGGCACTTGACTTGTGTGACTCACCTTATGCTTTCTTCAACATTTACTGTATTGGTGATTATATATTGAATTGATTTGGATGGAAATGTTTATGGATAGCCCAAGGAAACCAAAAACGGAATTTGCGCCTTGTATTCCTCTGCATGGTTCATTGCAATCCATCTGCATTGTTGATTGCCAGTTGGATTTTATCAGAAAGAGAACTTAGCCAGTCTATTTTTGTCTACTTATGCAGCTCACTTCCTCGAACCGAGTTTACAATCCGTAAGTATAAAGTAGTGTTTATCACAAAGTTCTTCTGCATTTTGGACTTTGATTTCAATGGCCTTTCAAGATAAATCTTGAAAAATCTCTACTCTAGCTGGCTACATTGCTGCCATGTTGGCTGATGCACTGACAATCAGGCCAATTGAAATCTTCTGTACTTCTAGAAGTTGTTCACAATCAGAATCTAGAGTTGTTTGACATTTTATTGTTCCTGGTTTCAATTCATTTTATAAACCTTTTGCAACAGATGGACTCTGGGTCAATTACAATGATGGAAGCTGGCCAGCATGCTGTAGCCGGCCTGATTTCGATATAAAAAAGGTGCTGAATTTTTTATTCGCTTGAGTAGTTTGCAACTGAATATTGTTTTGAGGTTTGCTAAGGCCACATGCATGTAAAGAAAACATAGCATCCCAGCTATACCATTGGTCCGACTCATGAAGTGTTTTTGTTGACTTTTGACCTCCCGAAACCTTAATATCCAAATGGGACCGCTTACCATAGAATCTAAATGGTAAAGACATCCCACTTCAAGTGCCATATCTCCAACATCAACCACAAACACTGCAAGTGCGTATGCACTATGCATGGAGACTGGCGTGAGCACCCTGACTGTGCAGTACATGTGCTCTACATGCTGTGGTCAATCTTTCTTCCAAACAAGCCATTTTTCTTGATTTGGAAGACAGGTGATGCTACTGCTCTTCCACTTGGTTTTTTGGCTATGTCGGAGTGTTATGAGTCTGTGAACGCCTTTACTGGAGCAACTAAGAGAATGATTAAGTAGTTTAGTTCTTTTAGTGATATTCTCAATCAGTGAAGCCTCACTCAAAAGTCTCAAGTTTGGTTGGTCAAGTTGCATCTTGGGTAACCATAGAAGCTGCTACACCTGATATGAAGAGGTTATCTGCTTGCCTGGAGCTAAGGCGCTTAACAACCGGTCTCCAAAGGTCTTAGCTTACCCCACCTTTGTGCAGTAACTGTTATAAGTTTGGTAATAGGTCAAATACTCTTGGGTCATTAGCCATTGGATGATTTGGTCATTTTGCAAGTATCCAAATCATTTATATGTTGAACTCACAAAGGATGGCGATTGCCTCAAGAATCTTCAAGACTGGAAGATCCTAAACTGTTGGTCAATGGCCCACAAAACAACATTTAAGGAGGTAGTCCTTATTCAAAGGAAAAGAGTTCTGTGATCAAAGGGTTGAAATATTACAATCTGAGAGTTCCATTTGGGGTATCATCCATCCATAGTGAGGCCCATCATACATAATGGTTTGGATCATTGTAACATGAACTCAGATCGAACAACTATCGTCCAACTTATCCTATAAGTCTATAACCAATTGGTGGGGCGACAAACCTCTCAAAGAACCATACCATGTTTCTAGGAGGAATTATATAGGATTCTAGATTGTAAGCTTTCCCCAAGTTATGTGGGTTTTAAGTTGGGGTTCATGGTTCAATAATCTGGACCATTGGTTCAATAACCCTTGGTGCCTAAAAATGGATTGTTAAAAAGAGAATAGCCGCAGTTCAACAAAAAGAAAGGCGCAACATGGGTGAGTAGGATCATCTAGTCTTGGAGAAATTTGGTGCATGGTCCATTCATGTTGGAATGCAATGGCGTAATGATGTGGCTGGGTGATCCCAGGATCCTGCTTGTTACAATTGGAAACCTGAGTACCCTATGCAAATCCTTGCATTAGTATCCTTTAATTCTCCTCCATTGTCCAATGGCTACAATTGTGTTATAGTTCACTGTTAATTTGAAAATATGGTGGTGACTCATTCTTGCGACATGTGGCTCTCATGTACGGCTATCTGGACAATCCAAATTGAGCCGCACATAGTGGATGAAGCACATCTCTAAATTCACACTGTTCAAGAAATTCTAATCATCCAATTGTTGGCTATCAAATGGATGGTTGAAAATAAACTCATGAGTGCTCAGATTCTAAGGGAAAAATCTGATAGTCAATGCCTTCTTTTTATTGTGATTATCTCGGTTATGATCCATCCACTCTCTCTTAGAAATTTGGATGGTCTGGATAGCCCTACAACCACGCCATGGTTAAGTTTGAAGAGTCTCCACTATTTATTTAATGGTGGTGAACTACAGCAAGTGAGTTAATTTTGCTTGCATTGATATTTTAGATTACTAGCACGTGTTGCTCCAATGGGGTCCACATGTAGAGATGGTATAATGATAAAAACTATCCACGTTCTGGAGCTACAGTAGATAGATCACAATGAGGAACTTACACTGAGAGGATGATTGTGTTAGTCTGCATGCATTTCTTAATTTGGTTCTCTGAAAAGAAAATTTTCAATGATTATCTTTTAATTTGATTGTTGGATCACCGTAGATGGTAGACCTAAGTTAAAACATAGGGAATGGACAGTTCCAATCGTTAGATCACATCTACATTTTGGCCCGGTGGAGAGATTCATGCTAATGATCCTTAGTTGCAAGCTGCAACATATTGAAATCTAACTGTATTCTAGTTGGAAAAAGAAGAATGCTAGCTAGCTAGATAGTCCCGTCTTCAAGTTTCCCATGGGTGAGATCTGGGCCATTTATAAGATAAGGTCCCCATAGGAATGTTCCTTTGACAAAAAATCTGGCAGTCCATTGATCAGTTGGGTTACAAGTGCACAATGTGGAGGACCATTAGATGATAACAAGTCCTTTGCATTCAGGGCACATCACATGCCACTCACCTGGTGAGTTGGATGGCCCAATTTTAGGAAAGTACAAAAATGGGATTGGATTATACATGTTTAGGATCCAGCAAAGCGTACCACGTAGGCACATGTGGCACTTCTTCTTGGGGTAGAAGATATGGCATTTGAGATGGGATTGTCTTTCCTGTCTTAGACTCTATGGGCATTGGTTACTATCCAGTTATAGTTTTTAAGCTTTGGGGAGTCAAAAGTCAACAACAAACTCTTCTATGAGCCGGACCAATGCACATGGATTCCAACCTTGTTGTACATGCATGCAGTGTTTGTAGTATCGGTATCGTTACATGTATCCTGACTGAGGATATCGAAACATGTATCGATATCGTTGATGCGAGAAAATGTATCGCTGACTGAGGGAAACGCAGGGAAAAAGATGAAAATTTTCAGTTTAACTTCAGGAGATGCTAAAAGACACATGTTCATATATTTAGCAATCGAAAATTTGCAAAAAGGAAGCATACATAATAAGTTTCCATTTAATAGGGGCTTAAAGCATGTGTTGTCGTAAAGAACCAATTCAAAACCAAAATGAGTTCATATCTTATCAATGTAGATAACAAACAGTGACTAAGACATCCAAAAACTAAAGGACCCCATCCATGCATCCATCATGCATACACAGAGACATCACACATATCTATCCATCCATCTATACATACGTTCATACATATATACATATATCCATCTAATCCATCCATCCAACTATACATACAGTTATACATACATACATTGCTACATCCATTCATGCATACATATGTAGTGCATGCAAACATACATGATCCATCCATCCAACCATCTATGCGTGCATGCATACATGCATGATGCACACACTACATACATGCATGCATCAGTCCCAAAAAAAAATGCGCCCATCCACACATAAATACATTGTAGAACCATACATCCATAGATAAAATAAATTTTGAAATGAAAAAAATATTAAATAAACAATTTTTTTATTTATCATATTTTAAAAATCTTTGAAAATGTAATATATCTCTCTAGAAGTGGACGCAATCAATCATAAACATCCATCCATAAATTATAATAATAATAATAATAATAATAATAATAATGAGTAAAATAAACCATATATCTAAGAAAATTAGGTTGAAATTAATTTTCCAAAATAAACTTATTTTTAGTTAATTTTCAAATTTTTAAATAATTAAAAAAATTCTAAAAATTAAATTACATGAATCGATAACAGCCAACTTTCATCAACATTCTAAAATTTGGCCCTCAATCACTTATTTTAGGGGAGAAAATGGGTTGCTTCCAAAAATTCCCAATTTTGATTCCCAAATCTTTATATTTTCAACTCAAATCCATGTCAATGCAGAAGAATCATGCATAAACATCGATTTCAATTGAAATTGAAGCTTAACTGTTAAGAAAAATAGGTCTTTTATGAAAAAATCTCACCTTTTTATATCCAGCCTACCTTCCCTCACCTTGCTCAAACTGCCCAAATCTAACCTTATTCTGATGGGGACATCACACGCGCACGCACACGCACGCCGCCCCCCCTACGTACCTACGCAAGGAGGGCCCCACCGTCGATCTGGATCGATGACGACATCCAAGGAGGGCCTCCTAGTTAGAAGATTGAGTTTTGGTTCGTTGGAGTGGGCCCGGTAGTCAAGTAAAGCCCATCATGGGATCTCATGATTGTGGCCCACTAGTCTGATTAATCTCATATTTTAGGTTTTGCTTATTAATGTTATTTAGAATATCATGGACACTTTAGATTTCTTTGATTAATTTTTATTTTAGTTTACTTCATCGCCAAGTAATAGGTTGCGCACATGGCGCGAGTTTTAGGGTATATGGTTTTCTTATAAATAGGCACCCCTTGTAGCTTTTGAATTGATTGAAGATTAAATAAAATTTCTGCGTTTTCCTGCTCCTCTCTGAGTTGTGAAGCCTAATTGGGTGCGAAACCCTCCCTTTTTCGAATGGCTAACTACCGTGGTGCGAAGCCACATCCATCCCAAATCGCCCCCATCTCCTACCATCCATATACCTCATCTCATACAGTCATCCCCTCATCAAATCCACCCACGTTTGTAGCTAATCTTTCCCCTATAGCAGATTTTCAGAATCTGGCCCTACAGGAGGGCTGAAACTTCGACGGAGCACCGTGTTCAAACCAATCATCTGTTTGGCCTGAAATTTGGAGGGAAGGTGGCTCATCCTTGGCCGACCAGGCCCTAGTTGGCCGATCCTAGATATGTGGGCCCCACACACGTGCGGACCACCATCCATGCACGTGCGTCAGGCCGATTTGCTGTCCATTCATGCGGGCCGATCACAGGTACTCTCTCTCCTCTCCTTCACTCCTCTCTCACTTGATTTCCCTAACCCTAACCCTAGATTGTCCTAAATCCCAATTTCTATGCCTTTTTTTTTTTAATCCTAGGTTCTCCCGAATTGAAACATGTGAATCCCTTGGATTGGAGAAATAATCCTTTGCATGTGTGGATGAATCTACTCGCCTTTGATCATTGTTTGATCTATACTTTTAATTGATTTAGCCCTAGCATGTGTAGGCCTGGACCCGCATAGATTCCCCTTGTTGAATGCTTGACTTTTTGTGGGATGTGGAATTTTGTGTGATTGTTTCTGAACTAGTATGATCTAAAGCTTGAACTCTTTCATAACATATCTAAATTTTCATGTCCTGCATCAAATTTGGTATCAAAGCTTAGGGTTCTTATAGGGGAATGCATTACATGTTTAGGGTTTAGTTGTTTATGCCCATTACTCTCAATTCTCATCATATATGGCTGTTTAGAGGTCCATAAACCCTGACATAAGCTACTGAATTTTTTTGTTATCCCCTTATTTGAATTATTTTGGAAAGTAACTTAGCTTTCTATTTTTAGGTTTAGAAACTTTCATTTTCTGTTTTTAGAAACTAATTTTTTAGAAACTTTCTTAATCTGCTTTTAGAAACTAATTTCCTTTCCTTTTTCTTTTTTAGAAACTAGTTTACTTTCCTTTTTCTTTTTTAGAAACTAACTTACTTTCTATTTTTAGAAACTTTCCTTTTTCTTTTTTAGAAACTAGGTTGTTTTTTTTAGAAACTTTCCTAATTTGTTTTTTTTTTTTTTTTAGAAACTTTTCTTTTTGGTTTTAGAAACTAGGTTGTTTTTTTTAGAAACTTTCCTAATTTGTTTTTAGAAACTTTTCTTTTTCGTTGTTAGAAACTAGGTTGTTTCTTTTTCTTTAAAAAAAAAAAAAAAAAAAAAATCTTATATTTTGACAACTATATTGTTGAATTTTGGTAGCACGCATAGTTTCCCTCATATAGTCTCATAGGATCATTTAGTCTCATTTAGTTGCATATAGTCGTAGTAGAAAGTCCTTAGGTGGAGTTAGCAGTTGTATGCCCACACGTACAGGTCGTGGTTTTGGTTTGCACCCTACACTAAACATGGAGCAATTGCAAGAGTCATTAAACAAGCTGACTCAGCAGTTTGAGTCTTTGGGTAAGCGCTGGGAACAACATATAGACCAATGCTATGAACAATTTGATGTGTGCATTATCCAACTAGAGGCCTCTATCGTGACAAACCCCACCATTGGGGAAGCTGTCCAATCTCAGGCAGGTGGCCAGGAAGATAGACCAATGAATGGAGGTGGCCAAGGAATTAGTCATGAGCGTGCACCCACCCCATGAGGGACATCAAGACCACTATTTTGAGTGGTACAACATGTACGGCCTTGTGGCTAGAGAGAGTGCACCAGAGGCTAGTATAGAGTTACCCACTGAAGCCATTCCGGTAGTAGATGAGTTTCGTGACATCTTTCCTGATGATTTACCGGATGAGTTTCCCCCTATGAGGGATATAGGACACACCAGAACATGGGACACCATACTACCTATAGCCGAGTTTGCGTTTAATAGTTCTGTCGATAGGTCCACAAGTCTAAGTCTTTGTGAAGTCGTTACTGGTTATAAACTTAGGAAACCTATTGATCTTACCCCTATGTCGCTGTCCCATAGGTTGTCAGAGTCTGCAGAGTTTTTTGCGCATCACATTCATTCATGGCATCAAGAAATCAGGCAGAAGATCATGGCTATTAAGGAACATTACACGCTTTCTGCAGGCCAACATAAACGTTTCAAGGAAGTCAATGTAAGGGACTCTGTGATGGTCCGCATCAGGCCAGAGCGGTACCCTCAGGGAGCCGTTCGTAAGTTACACGCGCGTAGCGCTGAACCATTCAAAATTATAAAATGAAACGGTCTCAATGCATATGTGGTAGATCTTCCACCCTCCATGAGAATTAGTTCCACATTCAATGTGGAAGATCTAGTTGCATTTCAGGGGACCACTGATGTATTGTTTAGCCTATCACCTAACCATACTGATTCTCCAGACCTTTCCCTTGATCCATGCCCCCCTCCCGACCCATTTTTCCAAGCTCTACCTCCTATACCTACCCCTCCCGACCCATTTTCCCAGCCTCTACCTCCCATATCTACCATTCCCGACCCATTTTCTCAGCCTCTACCTCTCATACTTACCGTTCCCACACCTAAAGAGAAAATAAATGATATTTTGGACCATCAGATAATATCCACGTCGGACGGCGAGTTTCAGGAGTACCTGGTTAAATGGAAGTCACTCCCAGTTTCAGACAGCACGTGGCTCACTGAGGAGGAGCTTCAAAGACTTGATCCTGACATTTTGGAGTGGTTCATGAGTTTTATTTCGCCAGTGGAAAAATCTTCGCAGCCGGGGAGAGTTGATGGAGACATCACGCACGCACGTGCACGCGCATGCACACGTACGCCTCACCCTACGTACCTACGCAAGGAGAAGGAGGGCCCCACCGTCGATCTGGATCGATGACGACATCTAGGGAGGGCCTCCTAGTTAGAAGACTGAGTTTTGGTTTGTTGGAGTGAACTCGGTAGTCAAGTAAAGCCCATCATGGGATCTCATGATCGTGGCCCACTAGTCTGATTAATCTCATATTTTAGGTTTTGCTTATTAATGTTATTTAGAATATCATGGACGCTTTAGATTTCTTTAATTAGTTTTTATTTTGATTTATTTCATCGCCAAGTAATAGGTTGCGCACATGGCGCAAGTTTTGGGATATAAGGTTTTCTTATAAATAGGCACCCCTTGTAGCTTTTTGAATTGAATGAAGATTAAATAAAATTTATGCGTTTTCCTGCTCCTTTCTAAGTTGTGAAGCCTAATTGGGTGCGAAACCCTCCCTTCTTCAAAGGGCTAACTACCGTGGTGCGAAGCCACATCCATCCCAAATCATTCCATCTCCTACCATCCATATTCCTCATCTCATACAGCCATCCCCTCATCAAATCCACCCACGTTTGCAGCTAATCTTTCCCTACAGCAGATTTCCAGAATCTGGCCCTGCAGGAGAGCTGAAACTTCAGCGGAACACCGTGTTCAAACCGATCATCCGTTTGACCTGAAATTTGGAGGGAAGGTGTCTCATCCTTGGCCAACCAAGCCGTAGTTGGCCGATCCCAGATTCGTGGGCCCCACACACGTGTAGGCCACCATCCACGCACGTGCGTCAGATCGATTTGCTGTCCATTCGTGTGGGCCGATCACAGGTGCTCTCTCTCCTCTCCTTCACTCCTCTCTCACCTGATTTCCCTAACCGTAACCCTAGATTGTCCTAAATTCCAATTTTTATGCCTTTTTTTTAGCTCTGGGTTTTCCCAAATTGAAACATGTGAATCACTTGGATTGGGGAAATAATCCTTTGCATGTGTGGATGAATCTACTCGCCTTTGATTATTGTTTGGTCTATACTTTTTATTGATTCAGCCCTAGTATGTGTAGGCTTGGACCCGCATAGATTCCCCTTGTTGAATGCGTGACTTTTTGTGGGATGTGGAATTTTGTGTGATTGTTTCTGAACTAGTATGATCTAAAGCCTGAACTCTTGCATAACATATCTAAATTTTCATGTCCTGCATCATATTCCTAAATAAATCAGATGGGTATGGTCGAAATCCAATTCCAAACTGATTTCTCAAAAAAAAAAAAAAAAAATAATATATATATATATATATATATATATATATATATATATATATATTGAATTTACAGCAATATCACAAGTTCCCTGGACAGGAACTGGTGTCAGCGATAATATCACCTGTATTGTCGACACCGGGAATTTATGGTAAAGCGCTTGTGGTGATATTTTCTCTGCATCGACACTGGTGATATATTGGCAATATTTTCACCAATAGCTGGAAATATCTGTTTCCAGTGGTTTCAGTATTGCCAGGCTGGCAGTAGTGATAATATTGGTGTTTATTATCAACAATATCATTGATATTTGGAACACTGCACGTGTGTGGGCTTAGAAAACCTCTATATTCATCATGAATAATGTGCATCCACCTTCTCCTATTACCTTGCAGATCACATCATTGATGGGAATGCTTGAAAAGTATTGGCCATCCTTAAGTTGCAGCTCTTCCTCACTTTGCCATGGTGGAAAAGGACTGTTTTGGGCACATGAGGTTATTATGAATTTCAGAATCAGCTTGTTTTCCAATTTGACTATCTAACAGCTTGTATGACCCTGATGCCATTTTTGTATTATGTGTTATTGTGCATGGTTTGGCTGGATATACATGAACAGTGGGGTAACATCTTCTACCTTAACTTCCTTGCATGATGCAGCATATTACTATGGATTTCTTCTTCTTCTTCTTTTTCTTTTGCCCCCCCCCCCCCCCCCCCTTTCTCTGATTCTCAAACTGAAATATCTCAGTTATTTCCTTCATGTAGGATTCAAGATCTAGATTCAGACTCAAGACTTTTTCTGGTTTAATTGCTTTGTTAGGCAAGGATCCTAAGAATTGTTATGGTTCTAATTTTGAAATCAACTTGGGCAATTTTCAAAAACTCAAATTGATTATTGGCTCTTTGATCTCTTCTTAAACTTCTGCAAGTTTGTGTAATTGGAAAGCGAAATTGGATTCTCTAGTTTCTGGTTGATTTATAAGCTTATCTTAAATTAGGGAAAGGAGCAGGGCATTTTTGGGTTTTAGTAATTTTAACCCTCAACCAAAACCTGAGAAAAATCACCTTTGCTCCACCTGCTTTTAGACTCTAAACCACCTATACAATATAGTCCTCTCTCCTTACTTTACAAGACTTCCACATTTATTTTTCTTCATCCTTTTATGACGATATTTTTTTCAAACCCAAATTTGGCATGGAATAAATTGTATGGTTTTACATATTGGTTTCAGTGTGAGACTAGTCCAGTTCAAAAACTGGTTTTAAAAAAAAATCCTGGAAAACAGAAAAATTAAGAATCAGAATTCTCTCTCCCAATTTCATCTAGTTAAATAGATTTTGACGTGTCTGGTATTTTTTGGTTTTTCTGCTATGCAATCTCCATTGCTCTCTTTTCTTTAATTTACTAATATCTTTGATTTGATGCTTGCATTTTCCTTCTCTTTTTTTTTTTCAATAATTTTTTATTTAGAGATTTCCCAGTTAAGGATTCTGAAATTTCCTGTTTTTAGCATTGAATGCGTTGACTAGTAATGAAATTGCTTTGTTAGTAACTGTTCAACTAAGAGATTAAGATAACAATTTAAATTAAGAAAACTTACGTTTTTTCTTCCTTTGAATTATATTATCTCAGGTGGAATTTTATCCACCCCATCCCAATTTATTTGCATGGTGCCCATTTTCCATTTTTATGAATCAACTTCATACAACTGTTTACTATTTGAGTTTGCAGATGAGTTACACTGTGTGAATTGTTTTGTTTTGAATGGCCCCAATTCAATGAGATTTGTTCCAATACTGGATGAGTCGGACCAAGTCAAGGGTATTTTCAGGTTAATGGAGGCATGACTCATCCCAGTCTTGACCCAATCCGATATGGCTTAGCTGAAATTGTTTTGTATCAGACTATCTTAAATCATGCCCTAAATAGCTGGGACAAGGCTACAGCGATGATGGATTATGACTGTCTACAGAATCCAAATAATGTTTATTCATACTTATTGCAACCATGGACATATGGATCCCTTTTCCATGGACGTATGGATCCTTTTTTTATTTCCCTTAACTGACGACTCATAGCCCATTGATCGAAGGTCTGGGCAGTTGTTTGGGGAATCTCCCATCCTTGGTAGGGACCATCAGACCTACAGTCTATATCAGCAAACTGCAGGCTCCATTTGCACAGGCTGGTGCATCAGGACATGACCCACGTTACGATGCATCATAACCTTATAGTTTCTCCTTGCGTTTTCTTCTTTTGTTTTAAGTTGTTCTTTTCATGCTCTTTGGTTTTATATTAGGTATGTGACTTCTTTTATTTTCACTGTTGCTTGCAGAAAAACATGGGACTTGTTCATTTCCAGTAATTCAGGATGAATACTGCTACTTTTCAACTGCCCTCAACCTCTACTTCAAGTATAACATGACGGTTAGTATTAGAGGAAGAGCTGGAAATCCACACCTTAAACTTCTTTTGCTTGCATGTTGTGGTGTACGCATTAGCAATATATAGCTAAAGACAGTATAACTTGAGTGGTTTGTATAGCTAATGCCAGTGATTTCACTGGAACTTTTCCATACTAGGAGCATACCATTTCTTGTCTATCTTTTTGAATGCTCAATTTATTCATGCTTCGGATTGGAACTATGCTTCTAGAAATAGTTTTAGTTGAAGGAGAACTCCAAATAGAATCAGATCATAAATCATAAGGCTGCATCAATCAAATTCTAAATTGTATTCTTCTAAGAGATGCCAAATCAATCATATTCTAACATTACATGTTAAACCTTGCTCATCTTTCAAATGTAGAGAATCTGAATAAATTTCATTAGCAAGAAATCAATATTATTCTGTCATCTGCAATTCAATTTATCCCTTCAGTCTATAAGATAAAGTTTGCACATGCTAATGGTATTGAGATCTTATGCAATTCAAAATTTGAGTGCATTGTACGATTCATTTCCCAAAAAAGAAAAGAAAAGAGGATTCAAGGTGAATTTAGTGTCCTATAGAATCAAATTGAATAATGAGATTGGAACTGTAATCGTAATTAAGGGGCCATAATGGATGTACCAATCACTAAATGGTTTGAGTTAGATAATGATAGAATGGCATTTGGCGTAGTTTTTTCTTTTCGTTTCTTTTTCTATTTTCTTTTTCAGGAAACCATGTCCAGAAGAGTCAAATTTCCCAAGATTTTTTTTTTGAAAGATAACTGAAATTTTATTAAGGCCCTGCCCAAAAACGAAGAGAAAAAACACCAATAAGGTGAAAGCAAAAGGAAAAGGTCGACGCTATTGGCTGCCTTTACATAGGGAACCCATTCTGAAATCGCTGACTTAACAAAGAAGATGATCTCTTGGACTGAAGATTCCTTGTTTAGAAAGCACCGACCATTTCGAGATTTCCACAGAAACCAAAAGATTGCCATTGCAACCAGCCTCCAAACTGTTGTGTGAGAATTACCCACAACCACTCCATGCCAGGCCCAGAAAAGTTGGTCAGTTGACTCTGGCATCACCCATGAGATATGGAAGATAAGGAGAAAGTGGTCCCAAATATTGCGAACGAAGGGGCAATGAATAAACAGGTGATCAATAGTCTTGGCATTCCCCATGCACATTAGATAGATAGTAGGAAGAATGAGAGACCTTCGTTGAAGATTGTCGATGGTGAGCACTCTTTTCCTACTCATTAGCCAAACAAATTCCAAAACACTTGGAGGGGCACCATAAGACCAATGATGGAAGGGGAAGGAAGGAGGAGTATGAGGCTTGGTAATGCAGACATCAGTGGTGCACCCTTTAGAGTGTACCAAAGGAGGAGGCGTCGCCGATAGAATACCAGAGCGGAGGAGTTGATGCGGATGGATGCTGGGTCTATTGGACTCATTTTCTGATGCACTACGAGTGCAGGAGCGGCATGACCGCAGGCCTATGGGTTGAATTTCACACCTTGTCGTGCGGGTGTTTTTAGTTTTAAGCTTTTTTTTGTTCTTTTCCTTATTTTCAATGCCTTTAGTGCACTTTTTACTTTTTTCATCTTCTTGTTATTTTCCTTGTTTTCAGGGGCTTTAGTGCACTTTTACTTTTTCCATGACTTAAATAGACTGTGAGAAATCCTATTTTGAAAGAATGAATAAGAATTCGCATGTTTTTTTTTTCCCTCTTATATCAAGGAGATTAGGGTTTCAGGATTGGCCCTTGGGTAATGAGGATTCCACCCCAGTTTCAGGTTTCCTTATTCCTAGATCTTCGAGGTGCAAGAAAAATGTAAGAATCATCCGTCTTCTTTTCTTTTAATGACAAATGATCTGTACTTTCTTCATCTCGAACCCTCCCTTCTTCATCCATTTCGTTCCTCTGGACATTCCCTTTTGATTTAAACGTAAAAGTGGGATGACTAGTCAGTAGAATCAGATCCAAACTTGACCGTGGACCAACTTATGCTAGATCTGGGATATCCTCATATTCCTAGGTCCTCCCTTTTTAATGTTTATGTGATTTTATGCTAAGGGGCACGAGCCTGATAGAATGATCTCATCTCTGTGTTAAGATTTGCCTAATCCCTTTGATCGAAAACATTGGTTGATTAATTAATTTTTTTGAATCTCGTCATCCTAATTATACATGCATCTAGGGTTAGGCCATCACATGTCCCTGCATAAGTTGGTCATGCCATGGATTATGTTTGTCCCTTGTTGCCTCAGTTAGTATCAAGGTTGAGTTTGATTGCCGATGTACAACAAGTTGCTTGATCAGAATTGAGGTCACCGGAGGGAGGAAATTGCAATTATGATCATTCCATTCAACGAGTTGCAAGATCAGTGTGTTTTTTCTTTGAAGGTTGGGTGTTTGCAAAGCCAAACATTGAATATTTGGCTATTTTGTTGACTCATGCAATTTTTTGTGGAGGTTGGGACCGATGTTTTAAATATTGATGATATCAGCCAATATATCCCACAATATATGTTGTATCTCACCTGCGCGATAGGAAACACAAAGGTAGTGCCGATATATCCCACATGTTCAATCCAGTGAGAATTTTTTAAGTTCTTATCCCTTTTTTGTTGAAATTATGTTAAATCAGTGTCAAATGGTTAAAAATCTATTGGTTCTTCATGTTTTACATGAAAAATCATGGATTTGAAGCTTTGATTTCGATGTCCAGTAGTTCTTCATGTTCTCCATTTTCATTTATTTATTTATTTATTTTTTTGAAATTTTCCTTCAACCAGCTGTCAATTGAGACTAATTTCGAAGTATTTTGGAGTATTTGATGAAATAGTGATCACATACACTCTAATTTCGAAATTTGAGTGTAAGTGATCCGATTTGGAAAAAATTCGAAATTTCCTCAATTTCTGCCAAATTGCTTTCAATATTTTACTCCAAACATGAAATCAAGAATGTATGAGGGCTGATCTCCCATCCTTGTCAATTTTCAGAAAATAAAAATCATTTTTAATTAAAAATTAATAATAATAATAATAAATATTAAAATGTTTTTTTCTTGAAATTTCCTTTCAACCAACTGTCAATTGAGACTAATTTCGAAGTATTCGGGAGTTTTTGATTAAATGATCATCACGTACACTCTAAATGTTATGCATTCAATTCGAATATAGTTGCATTAGTTCAGTCAGGCAGCACATAGTTTAGGACCCTATGCAAAGGAAACCTATTATGTGCACTTATTTTTTAGATGTTATGCTTTGAAAGTGTGTATTAATGTCCTTTTTTAACAATCCCTAAAGCTTTGTTGAAAAATTCAACCCATTTCCCAATGATTCCCCATGTTTCCCAAAAGGTGTGATAACCGATACGTATTTGTATCCCAAAGGTGCGATACGTAATGCAATTCCGATATTTCGAACACTGGTTGGGACAGCTATGATTGTGCATTTAAACCATTCAATGAAAAGGCTGGATCATCATGGAAGCTCTTCTGAGGGTTGATTGTAGCCTCAAACGCTACATGTTCTACAATTTTTCAGAACTAGATAACCTCGCCCCTATCAACTTCATTTCCATTTCCTTTTCCATCATCATTTGCTATGCCATATGAACCAATATGTGAATCCCCATCACAAGATTACCCGTCTATCACCCAAAATCACATCTCCCGCATCCCACCAATCTAACACACTGATTTCCCAAGCAAAATGCATACATCCCACATGGCGCCACAAGTTTGAGCTTGCAAACAGTATACTCCCAACATAAAAGACAAGGAGATTTAGCTCCTGAGATGGCAACTCAAGGACTTAACACAACACATCAAGCTCAAAAAGATACAGCGACAAATAAATTATGTCATCGAGCTCATCTCACAACTTGAAGCTCGACTGTTTGATCTTACTGGTTACCAGTTGTCGTTTCCGTTGGATGATGCACGAAGCCACAGGGGTACCTCAACCTTTCAGCCATCCCTGAAATCCCACAGAATCACAGATTTTTTTTTTTTATTTTAAATCATCTCTTCGATCTTGAAGTGGTGCCTGATGGGTATGTTGGTATGTTGGATTTCAATAAGGCTTACATCTTGAATGAGGAACCCAGTGACTTCATGGGCTTTAGTGGAGAACCAATCTTCGACGAGGAACCTGAAGAATACGACACTGTCAATAGTAAATCCTAGTTGAACATGGCTTGATCTCTATGCAAGTGATTTGTTTCGCTGAAATATGTTATGTGATTGTGGCCCGTAAATTTCCATCAGCAATAGATGTGTTCCAACCAAAATCCGGCACAAATGAAGGGATGAACGCCAAAGGAGATCAGATGTTGCCTTGGATCGCATGTGTATTGGCAACCACCAATCAGTATGACTTGGACGATGCGTGCTATGTTGTAGACCTACCCTTTGGTCAAAACTCAAGGACGGGTTTGTTTCAACTGGGGGAGATGATTCAAGAACATCTGAGCCCAAAATTAACCACATCGTTCATCATTGAGGAAGTCCCAATCACAGCCCACGAAGAGGAAGATTTGTGAGGCTTTGTATGATAACTATCACATTCAATCTGGATGGCCAACAAAAGCACTTGTTTGAGGGCCTCGCAGGCCTAACATCCAGACATCAAACACCCGAATGGTCCCGAAGAAGAGACCATGATTAGCTGGCCAGAATATTGAATTAAGGCCATGCATATCCGGACCTATCTGGCGGAAGAAACAATGTTTTGAGGGGGAACACTGACTTGCATAAATAGGATTTTCTACTAGCCGTTGATGTTCCTGAACCTAGTACTAGATGGCAGAAATGCTATTCCCGCCAACCAGTGATGCAATGGGCATAGATTTGAACGACGACGATTCGATTTCCTCCATACGGTGTAACTTCTATTTCGATCTAGTTGTTTGCTTAGTGGATTCCTTTATTGTTCTTCATCTTGAAGCTGGGTTTCATCCTTGCTTGGTTTGCTCCAGATCGCCCGTCATTAGGGGCCTGTTTGATTTTTCATGAACATTTTGGGGCATGAGCCGAAAAATGAGGCAGATCCAACACTCAAATGGCCCACACGAAAGGAAACAGTGGCCTTAATTTGTCCACCGTTGAAAGTTGTTTCCTTCACTGGGCCACGTTGAGGTTTTTTCATCATCTAACCCGTTCATAGGGTCACACAGACATGGATAAGGTGAAAACACAAATATCAACTTGATTCTAAACTTCTAAGGGCCCCAAAAAGTTTTTAATGGTAGGCATTCGATTCCCTCTGTTTCCTGTGGTGTGGTCCACTTGAGCTTTGGATCTGCCTCATTTTTGTTGTCATGCCCTAAATTCAGCTGGCATAGCAAATGAGCAGTGTGGATAAGTCACATACATCACGATGGGCCCCACATTGATTTTGTAAATTTCTCGATTTAAGTGTTAAAAAAGTAAGTTGTCACATCTGCATTGGGAAAGATGTGGTAATTACCTAGGTAAATAATTATTACCCATTTACATGGTAATTACAGTTGAGCCGGAGAATCAAACAGGCCCTAGAGCATTCCGATCTTCCGTGTTTGAGTCACTTGCGGGATTCAGAGTCCTCGCCCACAGCCAGCCATGCTGTGGATTCAGTGCATCCTTGCTGCATCACATACCTCTCAAACATTTGATTGAAATTTGAAACTGCAGCCTAGAACTCTTCCCCCCCTCTCAAACATTGAGATCCAGAATGTAAGATGCTCAGGTTGGTTACGATGCTGACATCAATGTACAAGCCTTTGTTTTTATTTAATAGTCGTCTCCTTTACAGTAATCCACAGTTTTGCATGGTACGAACATCAAATTCGTTTGAAGCTTTTAATTGAACTGCAATTTTATGAAAGTCTTGTTGCATTCTATTCGACCTTTTTCTTCTAAATATGGCATGTGATTTGCCGCCAGAAAATTCTGACTGATGCTGGATACGTGCCTAATAATACAAACAAATATCCATTGGGAGACATTGTTGCCACCATCGAGGACGCTTTTGGGGCATCCCCATTATTGGTCTGCAAACATGGTGCTGTGGAAGAGCTTCGTATATGCTTCTATAAGGATTTCAAGGTTAGGCTTGAGTTCTGCACTTTTCATATTCTTCTTTTTGACTGGTTGAGTTCTGTACTTCCTAAAATCCCCTTTTTACTCCTATTATCTCATTTAACATTCGCAGTGTTAATATGTTATATTTGCCAGAATTTAGGACTTTTAGGAGATCAAAGCTCAAAGTAGTTGAATTTTTGTTTCATGCTTTGTTCAGCCTCGTGATTGCATAATTGGATCTAGCACTAAAGATGACCTGCTTGGTTCAAGGTCGTCTTGCCCCAGATATATCAGCCTACCGGAATACTCTCCACTCAGTGAGTTTCCTTTTGTATAATTATTTTGACATTCCGAGGTCTAATGCGCAAGAGATAATACTGGGACTATAATGGTTTTTGTTTAAAAACTCTAATTAATTGATGACTTGTGCATGAGGCCTGCGCCTTTTTGCTTCAATAGTATGTGCTAGACATGTCTTCTCCACAAGTTAATTCAGCTATTGGGGAAAAATATCAATATTTTTTTATAAAGAATGTCTATAGCTATTTATAGATTTGTAATTCTTTTTATCAATCTTTAAGCATTTTTCTACATCTTGACCTTTTATGAATTGATATTTAAAATGGGAGCTCATCCAGTGCCTCTGGATCTTGTTTACCATACACGTGGTGCATGTTAATGAGATTTGGACCATACATTGAACAAGTCCGATAGTGAATGGATCAGAATTTTTTTATTTTTTATTTATTTTTAAAGGGATACTGATCAGAGACAGTCCTAACCATGTAATGAATTGGGCAAAATAAAATATGGCTAAAATTCAATGAGAAAAAGATTATCTGATTGGATGGTTCGGAGTAGTCCAGTAAAGGAAGTTGTTTGTTACTGGCCAATCAATACTGAATCCCAAGAGTTGGCAGTCCAGATCACATTGATCTATTCTACTACGACAGAAAATGATTGGAGGGGGGAGGATAGAACTCCTATGCCTCGGGCAATTGGGTCAGCTCCCTTCACAATATTATATTTTCCATTACCATTGTATAACCATACAGATATCTCAACATTTCAGGATTTTATTATTTACCAGATTTGAAACCTAACGTCCATGTCTAAATGGCATTGACATCTGCCTGACTCTTGTCCGTCAATTGGAATAGGTCAATTTTATGAGGAACGCTGGTCGAGAAAAAAAAAATGTCAATTTTGAAAGTCTCTCCTCAAATAATTCCCCAACCCAATAGCTGGTAGTTACCATATCATGCATTATTCTATACATTTACCTAGTAATGATTGATTGTGCTTTCGTTGTTACTTTTGTGTTTGACTCTGTAATTAATTCAAATTCCATGCTATGTAAAAGGACACCATTAAAAAAAAAAAAAAAAAGTGCATGCTTGATGCGGAAGGTTTTTTTTTTTTGAAAGTTAATGGTAGTTTTATTAAAGGAGCGCCAAGATGGTGCAAAGAACTTTACAAAAGGAAAGGGATGAACAATCACCCCAACAACTTACCAAAGGAAAGTACAATCATTCTCCCCATTCATACACAGAGCCCATTTAATAACAAAACCCATTGCCCTCATTACCACCAGATTAGGGGTCTTGCTAAAATTTCGAAAGCACCTCCAATTCCTATCTCTAAACTGCCCAAAAGCCCGCCAACAAACACAATTTCCAAATTGCGCTCACCTCCTTCCTACCTCCACACCATGCCAAGCCACCAAGAAGCACCAATAGAGCTCGGGAAAACCCAAGAGACATTGAACTTGGTTAAGAAGTCATTCCACACCTTAATAGCAAACGGGTAGTGGAGGAAGTGATGATCGATCGACTTGGAGCTTGTTATGCACATCAAACAAGCATTAAGTAACACCATTCCTCATTTTTGGAGATTATCCACTGTCAAAACCATCTCCCTTCAAACTAGCCAGCCAAAGGCAGCATTGTAGGACCACACATGCATAATTCCTTGTTTGTGGAGCATCTTGTAGAATGATCGCACTGAGAAGCACTCGGATTTATCGCTTCAACGTATCAATCAGTCCCTTTCCCCACTTTCCGGCGGCCACGCCTAAATGAATGTGTTTTAGCAACGAAGCCAGTTCTGCCACTTCCCCAAGTGAAAGAAATAATCGGCACCCTGCCAAGATACTTTGATCCATAGACAAACGGGCAACTCTCAGGAATAACGATTACAAAGACACCTCCCCTATCCACACATCCTCCCAAAACCAAATCCCCTTCCCTTACCCAAGCATAATGCTGACCCCTTCAGCAAAGCATGACTTTATAGAGACAACCCATTTCCAGATCGCCGAGGCTCTATACATGGAAGACTCCCTAATGTACTACCCTCTCGCATCACATCCATATTTGCTAGTAACTGTATCCCTCCATAAAATGGCTTCCTCCATCTCAAACCTCCATAACCACTTACTGAACAATGCCCTATTCATCACCTGCAAATCCCTAATTCATGCCCCTCCATCATAAGCTTTACACACCTCTCCCTAACGTAACAAATGAAACTTTTTTATTCCTTCTCCTTGCCACAGAAAATCTCGTCTTGGCTCACTAGAACCAACTTTGAGCATCAAAACAACGACATAAAATAAATAGGCAAATTTAATGATGCTGCTTTAATGAGAGTTATGCGGCCCCCAAGTGAAAGATACCGATACCTTCACCTAATTAATTTCCTTTCATCCCTCTCCACTACTACATCCCACAACGTTTACAAAGAGATAACCCAAGGTAAGTAAATGGAAATTCACCCGCCTCACATCCAAATTCCAAACAAGGTAGCTCTAATAGATTCTCCCCTGGCAAGCATACACCCAACATCACACTCTTAACAATATTCATTTTTCAACCTCGACACAACTTTAAAACAACAGATAACCATCCTCAATTTTTCCCCCATACCCGCATCAGCATCACAAAATAAAAGCGTGTCGTCCACGAACTAAAGATGGGAGATCGGGGATCTCATCCTATCGACACAAAATTCATGGAAAAAACCAACTTCTTGCCTGCGTTCCAACATTTTGCCTAATACTTAAGCTACCACCACGAAAAGAAGGGGGGAAAGCGGATCCCCTTGCCTAATACCTCTCGAACTTTGGAAAAACCCTTTCGGCGACCAATTAATCATTATTGAGAATCTAGCGGAGCTGATGCACTCCTTTACCCATCCCCTCTATTTCGCCCCACAACTAATTCTCCAAAGCATATAGTCCAGAAAACCCCAATCCACATGGTTATAAGCTTTCTCATTATCTAACTTGTGGACAACGCCTCTCAACCCTTCCTTATACTTGGAGTTAGTCAAGTCACTCATAAGCTATTATGTGTGTGATTGACTCTCTTAAAAACAGATATTAAGCTAAGAGGATTGTTAGTTTCAGAGCTGATCTTCAAACACAAAACATAAACACTCCTATATGCGATCTAGGCCTTCATAGGGTGATCCATTTATCAGGTGGGCCCCACGTGTGAAGAAATGGATGGTTTGGAAAATGATAACTAATAATTCGACGTGAACGTGTTGCTCACCTGTTGAGTGGGCCAGCGTATTTCTTTGAGAGGACATATGTTGCCCACCTGTTGAGTGGAATCCCTTTGATGATGGATTGGATCTCGTTCTCGTGTGCCCTGCGGACACGTGGCAGTGTATGCATGAGCTTCCTTGAAAGCACATGTGGGCTTACCGCTTAACAAAGGTCACAGATTAATACTCTTACTGTGTTATTATCTTCATATATCATGGTATAACTATCAATACATTGCACTCACGTCCATGTCCAAGTTCCAGAGGTTTTAATGATCATTAGCTGATTGCTTACTCCTCTTTGATCGGTCCCTTCTTTTTGTAATTTCATTAACATTACAGATGGCAACAGGCAGGCCCAGTAAGTATTCAGCCCGAATTTTGAACTACTTGGGCCTAGCCTATTTAAAACTGGCATGCAGCTCAGCCTGGGCCCTAGCCGTTTCCAACCCTAGTCAACATTAGTTTTCTGGGATAATTTGGAGACATAAGAAAAAATCTAAGTATTCATTCAGTTCTCTTATATCTCTGCTTTTTTTTACTTTTCTTTTCTTTTTTCAGTGCTTCAAGATGGAAATGCAGCAATTCCATGGCTACCAGACATTGAGGCTCTCTAGCCTTTGTGGGGTTTGAAAGATACTGGACAGCCCTAGTAACTTCTGTCCCATGAGATTGGACAACCCATCTGGTGTGTATACTACAGCCTACAATGTGGAGAGCGAGCAGCTGCTTTGGTATTGTTTTTATAGTAACAGAACTATTAGATAACCTCAGTTTACTGCGCATAATCAATAAAATGCTCTTTGCAGCTTTAATTCAGATTAGTAAAATGGCAGATGCAATGGTTACTGTGTGCAGTATTTCGGAGGGAGATAGTCTACGTATGCCCTTAAAATTATAAAAGGGAAAAGAAACTGTTATGCGTGGATGTATAGTCTTGCAACCATTGGTGTTATTTTTATTTATTTATTTTTGAAGTTTAAAGGTACGTATTTGGGTAGTTAGGGATATGTTATAAGCTAATACACTTTAATTTCTATCGACTAAGAAGGATGTATGAGAATCCATGGTTTCCTACAATGGGAGTAACTGGGTCTATGGCTTTACACATTCATCATCATCGTCTAAGCCTTATCCCAACTAATTGGGATCAGCGACATGATTCCATTTCCGCCATTCAACTCTATCAAGGGCCATAACTTCAGTTAGGCTGTAGGTCATCAAGTCTTTTCTTACTACTTCCACCCAATCCTTTCAGGCCTTCCCCTTGTCTTTTTAGGGCCTTCAACTTTTACCAACTTACTCCTAACCGGCCCAGTTCTTGGTCTCCATTGCACATGACCAAACCATACAAGTCTACTTCCACCCAATTCTTTCAGGCCTTTCCCTTGTCTTTTTAGGGCCTTCAACTTGTACCAACTCACTCCTAACCGGCCCAGTTCTTGGTCTCCATTGCACATGACCAAACCATACAAGTCTACTTCCCCCATCTTGTTACTTGTTGGTGCTACTCCCAAATTCCCTCGGATGAATTCATTTCTAATTCCATCGTTCCTTGTCTTGCCACTTATCCATCTTAACATCCCCATTTCAGCTACATTCATCCCGTGGATATGTTGTTCTTTAACTACCCAACATTTTGTCCATAAAGCATGGTTGTTCTTGGCTATAAAATTTCCCTTTCAGTTTGTGTTACACCATGATCACATTAAATTCCAGAGGCACATCTCCACTTCTTCCACCCCAGCTTGAATTCAATGGGTAACATCCTTTTCAATCTCTCCACTGTAAAAAATTATCGATCCAAGATATTAGAAGTGGCCATTTTGGGAAACTTCTTAGGCAGCAATCTTAACTAATTCCTTGTTCCTACTCCTATTGTTACTAAAATTGCACTCCATATACTTTATTTTTGTCTGACTAATTTTAAATCTTTTAGATTCTAAAGCACTTCTCTATAAATCTAGCTTTATGTTAACGCCCTCCCTCATCTCATCTTTCAAAACCATGTCATATACAAACAACATATGCCATGGGATCTCTTCTTGCCAATGCCTCATTAACTCATACATAACCAATGCGAAAATGTACGGGCTTAATGCCAACCCTTGGTGCAAGCCTACAGTAATTGAGAACTCACTTGTTTCTGCACTAGTTGTCCTTACATTTGTTACTGCTACCTCAGACACATCCTCAGTCATGTCAATGTATCCTCCTGAATCTCATTTTCTTCAACACTCATCGGATTAACTCTCTGGGGACCCTATCGTAAGCTTTCACCGAGACAACTTTATTAAGAGGCTCGCCAAAGATGGGGAAAGAAAACAAAGCCCAGCTAATGGGAAAGCAACAAGATAAAAGCAGTCGCACCAGCTGCCGATACAAAAGGGGCCCATTCCCGCACAAACCCCACAACCCTCCTGATTACCCCAGCTAATGGGAAAGCAACGAGATAAAAGCAGCCACAATAGCTGCCGATACAAAAAGGGCCCATTCCCGCACAAACCCCACAACCCTACTGATTACCCCAGCTAATGGGAAAGCAACGAGATAAAAGCAGCCACACTAGCTGCTGATACAAAAGGGGCCCATTCCCGCACAAACCCCACAACCCTGATGATTACCCCATTCACCGAATCTTCTTTATTTCTGAAGCATCGCTCATTTCTTTCTTTCCAGATAGCCCAAAAAATGGCCAGCAGATTCATAGGCTTTTCCGCTTGCCCCTCCGTGCCATGCCCAAATGAGACTATCCACTGATTCCAGCATAACCCAAAATGTGTGTGCCTCTGCTAGGAAAAACTCCCACACGCTTCGAGCGAAGGTGCAATGAATAAACAAGTCGTTGATGGATTCCGCATTCTTCATGTACATTAAACATATATTAGGAAGGATAAGGGACCTTCTTTGTAAATTATCAATTGTAAGGACCCTATATTTCTCCATCAATTATCAAAGTAGAAAAATAACTTCAGTAGTAGACCTCCCTGGTGTGAAACCAAATTGATTTTCTGATACATTCGTCCCATGCCATAGTCTATGTAATCACTCCTTCCGAAAGGTTCATAGTACGGCTTGTAAGTTTAATCCCAAGATAGTGCATTCCATGTCTTCTTTATTCTTATAAATAGGTCCCTGTGTAATTTTCCTCCATTGGTCTAGCATTTTCTTTGATCTTACAATTTTGTTGAACGACTTTGGTAACCAAAATAACCTAGTATCTCCATACACTTCCAAACCTCTATTTAAAAAATAAAAATAAAAATTACACACACCACAATGGGTACTCAAACCCATGACCTTTGTGTTGAAACTCTAGTGAGTCTACCTCCGAGCCATGAGTAAGGACTGCATGTGTCCCGTGAAACTGACTAAAACCGATGAGGATCTACCTCGGCCGTAACGGCCTTAAAAAAAAATTTTTTGCCAAAAAATATGAAAAAATATGGATTAAATCCCTAAGCATTCCAAATATGCATTCATTTATAAATGGAACATGGTTATGGTGGTGTAACGGTCCACTCTTTGGTGAGAAGTTGTATCGCCTGAATTTATGAACCAGATAACTTTTGTACAAAATTCATATTTTTAATTTTCTTTCTACTTCAATGATAGATATATTAGAATGAATGTAATATGAAAATATCTTACATTAGGTATTTGCAATTATTTTTGAGGAATTTCTCTAACATACGTGATCCTCCACGTATGTGATTCCTGCCTATAACTTTGTCATCCTCAAGTCAAGAATATTAAAAAAATAAATTAGTATTCCCACGCAACTTGATTATTACTTGATTGGTTGTCGGGGAGTTATTTTAAATACAAGTTCTACACTCTTGTGTGCATATTTGCATGGCTTCTTGCATAATAACTTGTCATTTACAAATACTTACCTAGTTACCTTAATACAAATATATACTCACAATCACAAGTCACCACCAAAATGAAAATTCACCTCCACATCATCGCTCATTGCACCATCGTAGGTCATCAATAGTACCCATATCCATCACTAGATCAACGAAACCGTTATGACTGATCCTCGACTGGCAACGACTTTCCCCCTATAAGGATATCCACCAGCGTAGCCATTCCCATACTCTCAGTTGAGAATCTTGAGATTGAGAGTCGCGTCTCTGCGATGAGTAACTTGATTTGGATCTGGATATCTATAATCATATGAATATTGATCGGAGGGCTACTCCAACATGAATGTGATGGAACAGCTCAAGATAACCATCATAATCATAATCCAATTGACCATAAGAATATCCATCATAATAACCAAGACCATGAGCCTGGCTGATGTTCCGACCTCTCGGACCCCTTGCACCACTAGATGTACCCTCATCCTACCGGGTTGTATAGTGACTCGACACTCGTAAGTCCGACCTCGTGTACCACGTTGTCGATGTTCATCGCCATCGCGATCTGTAGACTTAGTATAGGGGGTCAACACCCGAAGTGCCGCACCGGGGCGGGGGGTTGGCATCCGACACGGTCTACCACCTTGTACTTTTTGTTGATCTTGAGCCTATCCGTTTCTTCATTGGGTCCAACACATCTACACGACTCTCTTGTTGCTGCTTTATAAGGTCATCAATTTCCAATTCTTCACTATCCTCTTCAATTTGCTTTTCCCTTGTTCCAACCAAGGTGAAGTGGGTCATCCTCATCATAAATATTGTCCAAGTTTATTGATAGTCTCTCCGTTTCTGCAACAATGCTCCTATGATGTCATCGCATTCTTAGTTTTATATTGCATGAAGACAAGTCTATCTAATGTTCTACATCTATTCCTATTCTTTGAATGAATTTTCGCGGCTTGTTGTTTGGCTCAAAACTTTTAGAGAGCCTTCACTTTCTCTCCGAAATTAATCCACCATTCGGCCTAGGTGCAACCTTTAACGCATGTTTTCTCCAAAGCTACTGCATTTCCAAATGTATCTAATTCATTCAACGCCTTTATTTGTAAATCTAAGTCGCTCTAATCTCTTTATCACATTTTTTTTCCTAACACGAACTTCATCATTTGGGCATATCTATACCTAGGATTTAGGTAGTAACTTCTAAGATCGTGATGAGTTGTTTTGTCCATCTCCTGTCGATCATCTTCCAATAGGTCTCCCACTTCTACAATCACGTTGAATTGCAAGCTTTTCCATGGCATCATATAGAAGCCCATGGTAGGTGCTTCATCGGTTTCAACAAGACGGAGTACCCTCATTAGTGGCTCCATCACCTTTAGGATCGCTTTAACCTTCTTCATATTTGTTGTCCCAGATGGTATTCACAACGTCATTGTGCCTTCTTCCCATGTTTTGTGTTGAGCCATTCTCGAAGCAAACATCTCACTCAACTCTCTATGCTTATCTAATAAACTCTCTAATGCTATAAAGTTTGTTGCGAATCTAGTCGTAAGTCCTCAACAACTCTCGTCTTTCGTGAACTTTCTCATTATTGCCTACTTGATTATAGAAAACGAACTATTTCCTTAACATTCTTCTTCTTCCCAATATCTTCCAATATAAGATCGATACAATGGGCAAAGACATGGTGACCAAAAAGATGTTTTCTCTCATCCATCAACATATGTCCCGCAAGCTTATATGATGCTTCATTATCTGTCACAACTGCACTACATTCTCCTCTCCAATCTCATCCACAACTTTATCCATTAGACCCATAATATTCGAATCTTTTGTTGCTTAGAGGCATCAATTGACTTGTGGTATATAGTTCCTAAGCTGCAAGTTGAAGTTGATCATGCTACGTTGGTTGGGTCGGTTTGTTCACACATGATCGTGCATCCTAAAGCTTGCCATACGGGTTTAAAGGTAGCCACGTATGCTTTCACATCCACATACTCTGCACTGTCCATTTCCCCAATCTCCTTATGGGAGCTTTTATTCCTTCACCCTTCTGTCACATCGATTACCACCTGCCAATATGGAGAATTGGCCGCGTTAGGAGGTATGTTCGCATGTATAAATAACTTTCATTTCTTTGCTCTATCTAATTTCTCAACGGAAGTTCTACTCCACATTTGTTTTATTTGTTTAGTTGATTCTTTCCTAAATAGGATTGGATCAATAGAGGGTCTCCTAGGCTCATTTACTTCTTCATCCAAACGTATAGCATCACGTGAAGATGTCTGCGTCATCTATGTCGTAACCCACCAAACCTACCCCCCCCCACCCTCGGTCCCCACTGCCGCAGGAACTTCCAATTGCACTCCCATCTGTCCCACTCCCACTCCCACCGCCCCCAGTTGGGCGTGCACAAACATGCGGGGACGTTCTTCCTCTTCACGAGCTAGACGCATACGCTCTCTCCCTAGCTATAGTTAATTCCCGAAATCTTCGTCGAATCAATAATATCTTCATCACGAACGCCCATATATTGAGGACCAAACACTTCTGTTGTGCATCTAAAATATCATCTTTCTTCTTTTTGTATGAAGACGTTTACCCTTCGACTCATCCAAACTAGCTTGCATTAGAAGCATTATCTCGATACTCGACACATGGCGCAACTTGGCCCTTTCGATGTGCTAAATGTTGTTTGAGACGGGTAATTCCACCATCCACTAGTCTATCACAATACTTGCACTTCATTTGATGCCTAGTACCACCAACCCTCTCACAATGTTGCCATCCAATATCCTCACTTACTTGTTGTTGGCGGACATTAGGGTTTAGAATATGAGTATAAGGGATAATTTTATGTTCTAACTAAACCCTAAGAAGCTCCAAAACTTCAATATAAGCAAATAAAAATATAAAGTCACTAATTTGAAAATACAAAAAAAATTATAAAATGACACCACAAATCAGTAAAATGCACATTAACATGTTTTACACTTCTACTATGATTAACACATCATATGACATGATTAAAACAAGCAAAAACAACCATTAAAAATTGATCTTTCAATTTTCAAAAAAGGGTCAAAATAAATGCGTAAATAAAAAAATAATATAAATATATAAAATGGCACCCCAAATCTGTAAAATGTACATTAACATGTTCTACTATGATTAACACATCATATGACATGATTAAAACAGCAAAACAACCCTTAAAAATTGATTTTTGAATTTAAAAAAAAAAGGTCAAAATTCATGCGTAAATAGAAAAAAAATATAAAAAAAATATAAAATGGCACTCAAATCTGTAAAATGCACATTAATATGTTCTACTATGATTAACACATCATATGACATGATTAAAACAGCAAAACAACCCTTAAAAATTGATTTTTCAAATTTTTAAAAAAATGGTCAAAATTCATGCGTAAATAGAAAAAAATATTAAAAAATATAAAATGGCACCCCAATTCTGTAAAATGCACATTAACATGTTCTACTATGATTAACACATCATATGGCATGATTAAAATAGCAAAACAACCCTTAAAAATTGATTTTTCGAATTTTAAAAAAAAAGTCAAAATTCATGCGTAAATAGAAAAAAAATATAAAAAAATATAAAATGGCACTCCAAATCTGTAAAATGTACATTAACATATTCTACTATGATTAACACATCATATGGCATCATTAAAACAGCAAAAGAATCATTAAAAAATGATTTTTCGAATTTTCAAAAAAACGGCCAAAATTCATGCGTAAATAGAAAAAAATATAAAAAAATATAAAATGGCACTCCAAATCTGTAAAATGTACATTAACATGTTCTACTATGATTAATACATCATATGGCATCATTAAAACAGCAAAAGAATCATTAAAAAATGATTTTTCGAATTTTCAAAAAAACGGCCAAAATAAATGCGTGAATAGAAAAAAATATAAAAAAAAATATAAAATGGCACCCCAAATCTGTAAAATGCACATTAATATGTTCTACTATATCATATGACATGATTAAAACAGCAAAACAACCCTTAAAAATTGATTTTTGGAATTTTAAAAAAAAGGGTCAAAATTCATGCGTAAATAGAAAAAAAATATAAAAAAATATTAAATGACACCCCAAATCTGTAAAATGCACATTATCATGTTCTACTATAATTAACACATCATATGGCATGATTAAAACAGTAAAACATATTTAAAAAAATAAATACCTATTTTTGATAATTTCTGAAAATGGCCCACCAAGCTTTGATTCAACCAAATCCGTGATATAACGTGTTTTTGTCCCAAATAACCACCTAAGGTTGGTCGAAATTATTATTGGAAGGTATGAAACAGTTTGGAAGCAAGAATTTTGAAAAAAAACAGCAAAAAAGTCATTAAAAAGACAAAAAAATATAGTCGTTATCGGACCGTTACGCTGACCGTTACGGCTGACCGATACGGGCCGTATCGGCCGATACGGTGCAAAAAAACGTAACGGCCGATACGACCCCGTATCGCGTATCGGCCATTACCATTTCCGTTACGTATCGGCCGATACGGCCGATACATAACGGATACCGGACACCTTGGTAAGGACCCCTTCCAAACTTCTATTGGTATATATACCATCTGGTCTAAGCGCCTCTCTTGTTTTCGTCTTTCTCAAAGCTTCTTTCACTTAAGATATCCTAATCCTACGGAAGTACCTATGGACTCCAACGTCATTTGAATTTATGGTTCCTTCTATCTCTACACTCTTAGGGTGATTGTCATTTAACAAGTTATGAAAATAGTTACCCCACCTTTCATTCATCCCATTGCCCTTAATTAGTACCCTTGGTCATCACTTTTAATGCTTCTAGCATGACCTAGTTCCCTACTTTTCTTCTCTCATTTTTGTAAGTTTGAAGACATCTTTCTCACCTTCTGTTGTTCCCAATCTATTTTAAAGATCTTCGTAAGCATTAAGTTTAGCCTTATTACTCTTTTAGTAATCTTTTTGGCATTTCTATGTTGTTTAAGATTTTTTCATTGTTTCTAGTCCCTTAACAAGCTTTGAAACATGCACATTTCTTGTTGATAGTTTTTTGTACATCGTCATTCCAGCACTAGCTCCCTTACATGATTGAATTTTTTCCTCTAGAGACTCATAAAACAGCTTTTGCCACTTTCCTAATGCATTCAACTATCTCATTTCGCATAACGTTTACTTCTTCCTCAACATTTCACTTTCCTTCTTTCATCAATTTATTTCTAAATGATAGTGTTTTCTCTCCTTATTAATTCCATCACTTAATTTTTGGACACCTATTAATTTCATTCACTTTCTTTTATCTCTTCATGTACACAGCCACAACCATTTGCCTGTGTTACACAGTCAAAATCTCTCTGGGTATCACCTTGTAATCCTTACATATTGATCTTTATGTCTTCCTCTAGAAAGAAATTTATTTAGCTTGCATGTGATCCACCAAAAGTCGTTAAATGTAAACATTCTCCCATTTTTACATAATATTTTTGCTACTGTTGCTCTTGTTGTCACTTAAGCGCTATCACAGTTACTATTTTTATTGTTATTGTTACTAGTCTGATTTATGTTACCGAAACACAGGGATGATACTCATATTTGGCCCATAGCCCAAAACTCTGGTGACCCACTCCATAGGGAACAGTTGGGATGGGGATGCCCGGCAGTAAGACTTTCCACATTGTGTATGGGCCTGTTGTGATGTCTATTTGCCATCAAATCCATTCATCTAATGCACACCACCAGGATAAAGGGACGCCCCAAAAATCAGGCCATTCCAAAGCTCTTGTGGGCGACAAGTGAATATAGAGCTTTTAGGCATGAGTTTACATTCTTCCCTACTCGTGGCCAGCTTGAATTTTGGATTAGCCCTATATTTGGGCTCAAAGGTGAAGATGAGGTGGCACACCAAATGGATGGTTGGATCCCATTCACATTCCCATTACATGGATCTTGGTTAGCACAATTCAGGACCCCTATTATGCCTCTGCCTCAGTGGTAGACTCCCAAGAGTTTCAATAGAGGTCATGGGTTCCAGTACCCGTTGTTGTGAAAAACCACTGGTGTGAGTGCGTGTTTTATATATATATATGCTAGCAGTCCTTACTATAACTGTTGTTGCTTCTTGTTTTCACCTTTTACTTTCTTTTTTCTTCTTTTTTCTTTTTTTGGTTTATGCACGCACCGATACCCCACACATACACCACATGGGCACTTGATCGCAGGATCTCAGTGTTGAAACGCCATGGAGCCCAACCCTACTATCGTTGCTGCTGCTGTTGTTTGTGAATATAATGTCGGAATATATCAAAGAAAGAGACAGTTGTATACAAGATTGGAACCGTTGATCTTTTGTTAGAGGAGGCCCATCGGCCCGCTCAGAAGTTTGATCCTGGATATGAGGCTTTGCACAGTATGCTCAGGTTTGCAGTTTCAATTGAGCTCAGATTGGGTACAACTCCCCACCAGGACCTTGCTGGAGATGGGGGTCCTGGCAAGGCTTCTGTGGAGCCCACCATGATGTGTGTTTTATCCACTCCATCCATCCACTTTTACAGATCATTTTAGCTCATGAGCCCAAAAAGGAGGCAGATTGAAGGCTCAAGTGGACCACACCACAGGAAGCATTGGCGATAATGATACCCACTGTTGAAACCTTCCTACGGCCCACCATGATGTTTATTTGCCATCCAACCTGTTAAGGTTGCATAGACATGGATGAAGGGAAACACATATATCAGCTTGATCCAAAACTTCTGCAGCCCCAACAGTAAGCCTTCAATCCCCACAGTTTCCAATCGTGTAGTCCATTTGAGCCTTAAATCTGCCTCCTTTTTGGACTCATTAGTTAAAATGATCTGTTAAAATGGATAAAACACATACATCACGGTGGGCCTCATAGAGCCCCTAACAGGTCCGTCCGTCTCTAGCTAGGTCCTGATGGGGATAGTACCGAATCCGTCTCCGTTTCAATTGGCATACAGTAGCATGCCAAAAGTCTCCTAGGTTGGAAGATCCCTAGCCAGTAATCTTGGGACTGCTTCTCAATACGGTTTTAAGACTCAGACAAGCCTGATGTGACTCCGACTCAACCTGAGTCGTTAAACCATGGCTCTCAATTGTGATTAAATTCCGTTGGGAAATCTCTGGTTTATTATTCAAGGGGCTGTTTGGATGAACCCCAAATCATGATTGGAGCAGCACTTGTTGTTGGAGACGACACATTTCTGCGATTGATTTATGATTCGGCATTCGGCGTTCCATAGAGATCACCTTGAATGAACCTAAATTGACTGGGTACGTCCATGTGTAATCCAAAGTCCAACCTGATCAAAGCACAAGCTATTTACTGGACAAAGTAGCATTTGTTACTCGGCCTAGTAACATCATAGGTGGGATCCATGCCTTCATGCTGTGACCTGAATCATTAGTGGGTCACTGCCAATAAAATCTCCTCCATTGGACAATCTCAACTCTCGATTGGTGGCGTGTGAATCAATAGGTTAGCAAAGGGATTCACACTCAGCAGGTAATAATCAGCGAGATTTTGCCCCACCGGAAAGGTGAGCCACGGTGCTGTTTCTGGTTGCTCAATTCAAGGGAAAGGCAGTAAGTGCTGTTTCTGGTTGCTCAATTCAAGGGAAGGGCAGTACTCTCTTCCATGTAATTGTCGAGCACCAGCCATGTGGGTGCGGCCCTGAGCATAGAGCCTACCTCAATGTATGCATTGTATACCCACGTGGTTCATACGTTTTTCTAGCTTCTTTTAGGGCATGGCCCCAAAAAATGAAGCAGATACATATTTCAAGTGGACCGCACCACAGGAAACACTGGTCATTGAATGCCCACCATTAAAATCTTCCTAGGGTCCATCGTGATGTTTGTTGACCATCCAACATATTGATAAGGTCACACAGACCTCGATAAAAGGTGAACAAAAAAAAAAAAAAAAAAAACCAAACAAATATTAGCATGATCCAAAACTTTTGTATACAAAAGGTTTTTAATGGTCAATAACCATTGTTTCCGTTGGTTGGGTCCACCTGAAATCTGTATCTGCTTCATTTCTGGGGACATGCCCTAAAATAAGCTAGACAAACATATCAACAGTGTAGATATACAATGCATACATGGAGGTGGGTCCTACGGTCAGGGTCACACCCGCATAGCTTGTTCGGTGTTGCAGCCAAGTTATGCTTGTAAATGTCTATCTTTTGCATTGTCTTTTTAGGTAACTGTGAGATCTATAACTCTGGTTTTAAATAAAAAGAAAAAAAAAAATGGAAAATCAATTGAGAAATACTTTCTTATTACTTACCCAGGTCACAGCCTGAAAAGACACTACATACGGGGCAAATCCCAGTATTTTAATGTGGTGTGGTGCCTACAACCCCCAGAGCTAGGTGGGGCTCACCGTGATGTCTGTGAGAAATTCACAGTCCATTAGTTTTTACAAGTCATTTTAGGGCGTAAGCACAAAAATAAGGCAGATCCAAAACTCAAGTGGGCCACACAGCAGGAAGAAGTGGGGAGGGAAAGCCCACCGTCTTAGCTAGCGTGCACCGTGACGTTTATATGCCATTCAAACCGGTCATAAGGTCATTTCGACTGCAATGAACTGAAAACACAAAAATACTAGCATGACGCAAAACTCATGTGGCCCCACAAGTGTTTCAACGGTGGGCATTCAATCCCCATTGTTTCTTGTCTAGCCCACATGAGTTTTGGATTTGATTAATTTTTTAGGTCATGTTAGGATGGATATGAGGAGGCAAAATAGATGGATGGTGTGGATTTCTCACAGTGGGCATGACGAGTGTTTCAACTGTGCGCATTCAATCCCCACTCCCACTGTTTCCTACCGTGAGGCCTACTTGAGGTTTTGGATCTACCTCATTGAGCCCCGTTGATACTGGAAAAATCCTTTTTCTTAAGAGTTGTGAAGGATGAATATTTCCCAGTTGGAAAGCTCTTTGAAATCACTTTTCAGTGGACCCGAGATTGTCCGATTTCAAGTTATAATGAGTCGGATGCCAGCAAATCTCCAAGACTGAGAATCCGGTGATCAACTACTGCACCGAAACTTCTATTTGAAGAAAGACCTTCAGAACTCCTGATTGCAGAGCAGTTATAAGGAGAGCGAGTGGTGTGCTTGAAAGGTCATCAAAATACCTTTCCAAAGAGCCTAAAATCAGCTCAATCAGAGCAATATCGAAGAAGTTATTATCTCATCTTTAGAGACTCACAGACTCAATCAAATAATCAAATTATCCGGTAGCACTTTTGACTTCATGACCACTTTTTGTGAGCCAAATAGACTCCAATGGCCTTGATCTATAGCTTGATGGAAAGCTTGTTCAATTATCTTTCCAACAGGCCCAAGATAGCTCCAATCGGATTAGTAACAAAGAAGATACAATCATTCTTCCAAAGTTATGTATTGCTGAAAGGCAACGATTTTGTCAAAAGGTCACGGGGACATGTCCGTGACCACGTGTGGTACAACTATCACCTGGACCCATTCAATGGGGTACAATTCTCACTTGGGGTTGCTTTAGCCAACAAGCTTTCACCACGTGCGGCCCGGTCCTAATAAATTTGCCTACATACCCCATCAAGGTGACTATTAAGGACTTTTGGACCTCATTTTCACCAAGTGAGATTAAGGTAAGAAGCTCCTACAATTCGAAAGAAGCTGAGAGAAATTGAAGTCATCCAGCTGAAGCACCCTCTTACTGGGTTGCATATGCACCTGCCTGTTATGCATATGTAAGCAGAAATTAGAATGAATCAACAATAATTGAAAACCCAAATCTGTTTGGAAGAATCGGAATCATTGAATATATATTATGTTGAATATATATTGATGTTGGGACGAGGCCCGAACGATGTGTTCGCGCCGTAGGTTGATTCGACAGGTGCAATAGGTTCCCCTAATGTACTACCTCCAAGATGCAATGATCAGCGTGCTTTTTCTAGTTTGCACAGACTGAATAAACTCATCAAAATGAAAGAGAAACGAAAAAAAAATAAAAAAGATAATGCATTAACAACCAATTTGATTTTTTGAATTTGAATTAAAAAATATTAATTTAAAAAACTTTTTTTAAAATACTTCAACATTGCTCACTCATGAATTGCCACACTGCTGCCAATACCTTTTGGAAGGCTGGCACCCCCACCAATTTAAGACAGCATGCTGCTCATTTTCTAGCTCCATCTGCTGTTTGTATTTCAAAAAATACAAGACTTTGAAAAAAGCAAAAAGTAAATTGTTTTAGTTTTTGGTCTTTAGTGAAATCTCTAGTACCATATTGGATTAGAACGGATGTTGTAAAAGGATTTATAAGCCTGTCTCTCATAGACTTCTGTGAAATGTGTTAAGCTATGCCCAAGCCCGTATGAGTGCACAAGCCTGGCCCGGAAACCTTTAACCAGGTGTGTTCACATGCATACACCTCCGTGTACTCAAGCATGGGGGGAATCGGACTCCGATTGGCTTCAATGAACCTCCTTTGAGCTGAGTCTTGATGGGCTTGAATTTTCCCAGATTTATCAAGTGGCCGTTTCCATAGTGTGTTGGTGCACAAAAAATGCATGAAGTTTATATCATATGATGAATGAGAAGATACCAGAGACAAGGAAGAAAGAAGAGAAAAGAATAGAAGAGAGAAAAGGGAAATCATGAAGAGAAGAGAGAGCAAAGGATGAAGAAGATGCAAGGATTCATGACTTTGTGCTGACCCACGCAAAGGGGTGCTGTTGCGCGGGCCCGCGCAAAACAGCAACAGCACCCGCGCAAAACCCTGTTTTGGTTGTGCGCCCTTCCACAAAAGGCAGACTGATTAAGGAGCTGGGGTCTTTTGTGCCAGTGTTGCGCGGACAGGCTCAAATGAAGATCTGGGTAATGCTAACGTAGACAACTGAGATTTGATGAAAGGTGGGCCCACGGCACGGACTTCGAGGGTTCGCACGTGTGGAGGCCTATAAATACCCCGCTCCGCCTCTCATTTGCACACATTGAAGATTCTGAAGAAGATCAGAGCTCCAAGGAAGAAGAGAAGTCTGAAGGTGTCAAGAGGAGAAGGGAGGAAGAAGAGAGAGGAGCTTTGCGCCGGACCGCGCAACAGCATGGTTTTGCGCGGGCTCGCGCAACACCCTATTGTTGCTCGGGAGTGAATACTCAAGAACCAAAATGCTGCCGAAATGGCTAGATGAAATGCGATCTTCAATCTTCTTTTTGTACAGGAACATGAGCTCAAGAAAGAGAGATCAGATGATCAGATCAACACAACATTCCTCTCAATGAGATGATCAAATTGCAAGCCGAAATACTGCCGGATTTGATATCCAAATTTGACATTTGAACTCTCTCAATACTTGTATTCTGGATATTCTATCTTAAAATCAAGGGAAATCAAAGGATGTAAATGAACTCAGTATGAATAAACATGAATAAGATAATCCTCCAAACCAAATGCATTTGTTTCTTATCGAAACAGTGTGAAACATGCCTCCTAACTCAAGCATATCAAATGTCGGGACTTTTCGTAATCACTTTTTTATTAAGGTTGGTGTTTTTACATAAGCAAAAAATGAAAATTCCCTTTCTTTGATAAAAAATTCTCTTTCTTCGATACACTATTCCTTTTCAGTTTCAAATCCAGTTTTCTCTTTGGGCTTAAAGAATGAAGGTGGTGTTGTTTTTGTGTGGTATTGGTGTTGAGATTTTCACAACCATTGCAATCTGTAGAGAACCGTTTGCTAGGGCATTATATCCTAGGAGATAGCCCCATCGGCAACCTTCTGCACAGTTCAGCACATTGAGGGGCGCAAACTATTCTAAAGACAGTGACTACGTCTGTGCCTCAACCCAGCAGCTATTTTAAATCATCGTTGATTGTTGTCATCATTGATCTCCAATGCAGATGTGGGGTTCTATTATTCCATCTCTTTATAGTCGTGTATTTTCCATTTTCATAACTAAAGTTTCAACAATTTTGAGATATCTGTACCACATGGCTTCGAGAAAGTCAAGTGACAAATTTGTCCACCCTAATTTTTTTTAGGAACACTTTAAGAGGTGGAAGCAAAAAATATTTTTCAACCTTACCACTCTTAATGTTGCATATGCCATCGATCAACCTCAGTCATTAGGTCTTCTCGAACCAGAGTTGTTTGTAGTCCGTCAAAAATGGGATGAAACTAATTATCTTTGTAAAAACTACATTCTAAGCGTCATGTTGAACCAACTGTATGATTTTTATTATGATTATGGTACATCTGCTGAGACCTGGAAGGCCTTATAAAAGAAGTGCGAGACAGAAGAGGCAACTGTGAAAAAATACGCCGTTAGTCGATACATCAAGTTCCAGATGGTTGACAATAAATTAGTCGTCTAACAGGCTGTGAATGTTGGAAATTAGCGCCCACGTGATTTTTGTCTTTGTTTTTGGTGTGGAGGTGACTTGTATTGATGGTGTAGTTGATTTGGAGTCACCACTAGCCAATTTACTCAAAATTCTGCAGCGGTTAGATTTTGTAGAATCTACGAAAGCTAGAGAATCCAAGGATTCCCTTGCTTAAAAGTTATTCCTGATCTACAACCTGGGATTCCAAGTAAGGGACCTCGGTTATAGAGAGGGAAGTTGTTAGGCATCCTCTCTGCCCATACCAGTGTATGGTCTCTACTTCATGTGGTTAACTAATCTTAGGAGATTAAATGCTAGGTATAAAGCATTAAAACAAGACTAGGCAAACTTGAATTTTTGATGCGACATAATCCAAATTCCGGCAAGCCGCAGAGCATACGTCCAGGAAATGTCTAGAAAAGTAAGGATGTGAAGAGGAAATGTGATTATGCTAGGATGATGTATAAAAGGATTAGGCAGCCCATGGGTTTTTGATGTGACAGGATCCGAAATTTTGACAAGTCACAAAGCATACGCCCGATGCGACCTAGAGAAGCAGGGGGTTGAGAGGGGAAGTAGTGACGTGATCTATGAAGTATGGATTTAAGTGATGATGGCTCGATCTTCAGCTTACAACTCGAAATGACTTGGATGAAATGGGTGCACCCCGGCTTAAAGTTTGCAGCCCAGTAGGGGTTAGGCTCAAGAGGGTGGTTCTTAGAGAGGGCTGGAGGAGGTTGACAAGGGGGCAAGAAGAGATGGAGGCTTGGAAGCACAAGCTCACCTCTCACTCTCACTCACTTACCCACTCTCTTTCTCACCCTCTTTCTCTTGGTGAGTGTTGGTGTCTTGTTATGAGGAGAAGAAGGGGTTATTTATAGGCCCCTTGGATGGCTTTCCAGCAATTGTAGGGTCTTTGAAGGGTAACATATGATGTGGCAGCTTAGGATTGGTGAAAGGGAAAGAGGAGCCACATGGCACTCTCTCATAAGTTGACAAGACCGCTAAAAGGGTAAGTGGTAAACATTCCAGGGGTAATAAGGGTCATATTACAGTTGTCTCTCCGGGAGAGCAACAGATGTTGTTTTGGGTGCATTTCTCGAGGGGAAGTGGTAATCGGATTACCACTGGCGATAATTGGATTACCGGCCCCCTGGATTTTACCTTGAGCTTTGATTGGTTGGCTCATTTGGCTCAAAAGGTAGCTAGGACCAGGGTTTAGGCTTAGATATGGCTAAGGCTTGGGAATGGCTTGTTAAGTCTACAGCTTGGGAATGGCTTATTATGGGTTGAAGGTTTAGGCATGGCTAGGGTTAAGGTAATGGCTCTTAAGGAACATCCATGCTTCATCAGGTTGATGGCCTAGGTAGGGTGACTACATAGGCAAATGAGTTTAATCTCATAGCCCATTAGATCATGTTTGAAGGAATCAAGTTAGATGAGCTCTTCTAAGTGGCTGTCACTATTGAGAAACCACCACCTACTTGAAAAGACTTCAAAAACTCCCTTTGGCATAAAACTGAAGAATTATCGATGGATCAACTAATTGTTTGTTTTCATATCAAGAAATAAGTGAGAATCCAAGATGATTAAGAAGATAAGAAAGCTGATATATCTAAGGTCTTAATGATTAATGGAATGCATAACTAGAGCCAACAGAAAGGAAAGCTATTTTTGCTAAGGTTCCATCAACCAAAATCAACGTAGGCGGCTACTCATCCATATTTTGAAAATATATGCAATTCTATGACAAATATTTTAAAAGTAAATGGTTTTCCGCCCATGGACCAAAAGGCAAGCAACCAATTGGAAGAAACTCTATTTTTATTTTTCATCAATATCTTTTGGTATTGATAGGTTTACAGACAAGTCTAGCATTGCTTGTAACTTAAGGCCTGTTTGGTTTACCAATTACAGCAGTAATATGTGTAATGTATGGTAAATAAGTAATGATTATCATTACTTCGGTAGTTGGAAGTAAAATAGGGTAGTGGCCATATGCAATATTCCTCTCTCAATCCATTTCAGAAATGTATAGTACTTTCCTTGATTAAATACACTTGGATGTAATTTTGTCAACATGTGTAATATCCGCACCGTACATCCATTTTGCAATATCATTTTAAGGCATGTCTCAAAAAATGAGGAAGATCGAGAGCTCAAGTGAACCATACTGATAGCATTCAATCCCCACTGTTAGTTGTGGTGTGGTCCATTTCCACTTTGGATCTGCCTTATTTTTTGTCTCATTCCGTAAAATGATCACACAAGATGGATGGACAGTGTGGATATAACGCATACATCATGGTGAGGCCCACGAAAGTATGCCACGTAAACACACTTCCACCAATCCATGTCTTGCGGTGATTTGATGGTTGGCAATATCCAATCGCAGGTAAGATGCAATGATGTGAGTTTTACACCACATTAGTGTGGTAGTCCGTGAACCAAACAGGCCCTCAAGGATACCCATAAGTGTTGCAATCATCATGACCTGTCAGTCCTAAAGGAAATGCAATTAGGACCAAAAAAAAAAACACTTGCCATTACCAACAGGTACCAATTTGGACGTTAGGGAAGGAGGTTCAGTAATTTGTTCGTTGCCACAAACACTGCAGAAAACGGCAAAAGTCCTCAACCGTAAAATCTTTTGGCAAAGGACTAAGCATATGATTGTGCAAAAAGGGTGGACCATTTTAGAAAAATCCCCAAAATGTATTTTCCAAAAATGCTAAAATTACAAAAAATAAATATAAAAAAAGATTTTAGAGTTTCGTATCAGTACATTTGTATGTTTATCAATTTCAAGCTTCTCGAATAGTCATCTTAAAATTCAGTGCCTGTAAGGTGGATTTGATTACACTTCTGTGAATGTGTATAGAACAGTCGAAACCATACCAGACCATCTGCAACTAGATTTCAGAAAACGGACATGGTTCTGATTACTCGTCTCGGAAGGACAAGGAGTCTCCATAATCACCTACATTTAAATATGGAAGAATGAGAAAGATTTGTTAAGGGTGGAGATCTTAGAACTACAACCAAAATCAAATATTCGTAACTGGAAGTAGAATGAAGCACAAAATGACAATTAAATTGTAGAAAAATAAATTATTTGATGACTGGACACAACTAGGAATAAGTATTCCAAGGCAGAAGTGGCACCCTATTAGCAGAAATCCATGGAACTAGAGATGAATGGCAAGGAGTGGAAGCTGGAGATGGAGCAGGACAGACAAATGGCTATAAAATAAAAAAATAAAATAAATAAATAAATAAAAACACTATTTACAACCCGTGACATCTAGGAAAGGACAGACCGTACTGCAGGAGTCGCAACTAAGTAGAAGATGCATGCAACTATGATTCAGATGTAGAAGAACCAAGTAGTGGAAGCTGATTTCAAAAATGTCTTGGCCTTGGCAAATTCGATATTTTCAAACCTATGGAGGTTGATATCTTTTATCTTTGAAGAGATCCAAGAACTAGAATCTATGTTAAAGTTAAACATCTTGTTTGTTCAGTTAGGTAGAGAAGCTATGGAGACTATCCAAAGAAACACTATTTACTCTAGCGAAAAAAGGTGTGATGAGATCAGTCGAAGCACTTATCCAAAGAAACACAAGAATTAGTTGAAGCTTTCATGTTCTCCTGATGTACTATTTTATGTCGATCTTTTAATAAGGTTGCTGCTGATTGTAAGAGAGAAGAAAACAAAAGGTAGAGAATCCCGGATTCTTTGTGAAATCATATTTCAAATTTATAAAAGCTCAAGGGCATGTCGATTCATGAAACAAGTTTTACAAATTCGTGAACGCCTGAGTCATGATTCTATTGTAACAATACTTGAATCTACAGAGACTGATTTGTAGATTTTGGGAAGAGCTCATGATGGAAGACGAAGCCAATTTATGGATCGATTAAAAACTGGCCTCATCTGTTAATACACAAGTAGCAATCTGGTGCAGCAAGAATGTCAACATGGGAGCACAAATCTGTCAATATAGCGCAACCAATCTAACAAAGTAGAAAAGAAAAGCCTTGAGTTTGGTTCATAAATCAAGACCAGCTGAGAACCTTTGATGGAGAAACCAGCTTCAAAGCTGAAGAAGCAAAAAAGGATCAAGTTTGAGAAGATGTGACTGTACAGCTCCATGTGGGTTTCTTGGAAAGCGTGCAGCCTACAAGACCCAGATAAATTAAGATGGGTTTTGCATCGGTATCAAATCTCTGGGCACATGAATCCTGTTATTGGGATTTTTCTCTAGCTTCAGACTCTTTGCAGACACTTCCAGCCCTTAAACAACTTTTCTAGTTTTTGAAGTTGCTCCTACACCATGTTCTGCCACTTCCTAGTAACTAAGGGCCTATTTAGATTCGGGTAAAGCTTTTGTTGCAACTTGCTATCCATCGCATGCTGTTAAGGGTAGGGGAAAAGGATAAGCTGCTGCTGACTAGTTGTTCCGTGCCTTGTTGTCAACACTTTGGAACGTGGACAAGATAGATTGTGGCACATGTGGAGAACTTAAGATTGATTGGTGGTATATTTACATCTGCACATTGACACATGCGCCACATATTTTAGTGCTTGAAGATTGATGGTGGCACATATGCGCACATATGCACATGTGGGATGTTAAAATCTGGACAATTGCATGTGGCACATTGTAACATGTCATACATGTGCACAAATAAATGTAATCCTCACATGCACTGAAACTGCAGTGTAATTGATGTTGAGGGTCAAATATTGCATATTAGACCCCAGTTATTACCTGATTTTACGAACATGATACTGTTTAACGTCCTATTTTAATCGTGTTTGTGTTGCAAGGTGAATTTAAAAGCTTGGACTGAAAAAGGGTGCTACAAGCATGGATTTAACGCTCAAAAATCATTAAGGCAAGGGACAGATCCTAGGAGACCAAGATCGAAGAATTTACACACCAGAAATCCGAGAAAATTAAGCAATTCATGTTAAAGAGGCCTGAAAATCGTCCAGAATGCAAGATCACAGGGTTCCCACCATCCGTTTGGCTCGAAACTTTATATCTGGCCTGAGAACCCTAAATTAACCGTACACGTTGAATTTCAGTCATTGGATCCTTGTAGAAGTGGCCCAACGGACAGATCAGCCCATAAAACACTGATCTGGGGCCCACCTGATATCTGAATATGCTTCAATATTTGTCTCAACCCCTTAAATGAGGTGGTAAAACGGATGGACGAAGCGGATTTACCCGAAAACATCACTGTGGGGCCCACCGAGCATTCCAGCGCAATCTCGTACGCAAGGTCGTGCGTCTGACAGATCCGGCCTCCGTGGGCCTTTGTGTGATCACAATCAAGGTTGGATCGATGATCCAGACTGTCCAAAAGATAGAAAAGGGGGGCTTGACCCTTCCTACAGAGACAAAATGGACGGCTTGGATGGATTCTTCCCCAAAACTCAATCCAAACGCGGGTCGCCTTGCGTTTCACTGCACACGCTGCCTTCTTACTGCGTAAACTGACTCCCAGCACCGACTCCAGCAGCCTCTCCTCTCCACCGCCCTTGCTCTCTATAAAAGGGAGAGAGAAAGAGAGAGATAGAACCATCTTTGGGACGTGAGGAGCAAGAAAGAAAGAGAGTGTGAAGGGTTGGTTCAAGACAAGAGTTTGCTTTCTTTTTCTTCATTCTGTTGTTATTTTCTTTAAGAGTCTTTAGCCTAATCATGTCTATGGTTGGCTAAACCTCTTAGTTAGGGCTAAGAGGTGAAGCTCGTAGTATGATGGGAGACTTATCTTTATGCCTTTTGATTCAGGTTTAAGTTGAACTGATTTTGATTCTAGTTTGATTATAAGGAATGCCTTTAATTTTTAATGGTTTGTTGTAACTTAAATTGCAATGGATCTGCGATAGCTCTGAGCATGTTCTTTACTTTATTATGATTATGAAATTAGGAACCCTATTGTTTACTATCGCCCCTTAGACATGGTTGAATGACAGAATCCTTCCTAATGTTCATAACTCTCTCAAATGGATGTAGATTGGTTAGATTCTGTTGTTTGCTTTATCTCATGGGCATGGCCTTGTGATGGAATCAAATCTAATTCTCATACCTCTTATCCATTGATGACTAGATCAAAGGACGTTCATAATTGTTTTTAATGAAGTATCTTCCATCTGGATGAGGATAGGACTCTGAATCCAGTTGTGTTTGTGAATCAAGCATAGATCTCCCTGATTGCTACAAGTGGATCCTTCGCACCCTAGTTTCCCACCTTTGAATTTCACAAGCTTTAGTTAATTAAATTCACAATTATTCCCTTAATTTTCTCTGGTTTAGATTACATCTTCGTCTAGTTCTAGTTCTGGTTACTTTCAGATTACGTACAAGGTTCAATCCCTATGGATTCGACCTTGGTCTTACCGAGATTATTACTACATCGCAACCCTATACTTGGGGTGTGAACAATTGACAAGTAGTTCCACCTCTCCACATGGGACACCCAATCCATGGTCTAATAGTCATATATCCATGACTCGTCCAAGAGTGCATTGGTTGGATTGACAAACCATGGACATGCATGGTTGATCCGGCTACTTGTCGCACAATAACATTGCCCAAATTCAAATAACCCCCAAGTCAGCAATGTGTTTACTGCTACATTTAAGTGCCAAATCCATGCTCATGGTTTATGTTTCTTGTACAGGTTTTGTTTCAATAAATCATATTCTGCGGCTCTCTTCTTTGTTATAGCCTCCAACTATGTTTCCCAATCATAAGTATCAACCAAATGCTGCATATTTACCTATTGCACATTGATTAAACACATACAGGTACCAGAAAACGGCAGTGTAAGGGAGTTTCAGGCTGACCTTCGCACATCATCCACTTAAAAGCTGGAAGTGAAATGCAGACTAGTCAGGCAAAGAATTCCAGTTGAATCCAACAGGTGCTGTCCATAAAGCATCTATCAGCAGAGCAAGGATGAATCAGATAAAATGGCTAATAGCTGCAATCCCCACTTGACAAAAAAAAAAAAAAAAAGCAATCATGAAACCAAAAACGAGCAAACGAGATAAGCGGAGGCATGCAGTTTTTACCATTGGCCAACCTCATATCGAGGTCGATATGTGGACATTTTAAGCCATGGAACGCCACTTGGAACAAACCCACTTCATCCACATGGAAAAGCAGTGTCTAGCCAGGTGTTCTGGTAAATCTGCCTGCATAAAGACAATCGCAACCATCAAAAAAGTTGCAAAGCATGAATGAAAAGATGTGCCACATTCCTACCTTTATTAATAAATAAAATATGGATCTAAAGAGTTTTTCTTAACTTCAAAATAGGCTGCTAATATCCTTATTTCCAACAATAAAATCTAGCGAAAAAATGGTGGGCCGTTAGTAGAGAGCAAAATAGCATACACTATTCCATGAACAAGAATAACCGTCAGTCGAGAGCAACCAACTCCCACCTCCAGATTGCAAACCTCTCCAACCACTCAACATTTCCAACTCCAGCAGCTCATCACCGCTGCTGTCATCTCCACTGTAGTTTTTCTTTCTCCTCTTTTTACGCTTTGCTTTCTTTTTACGCCCATATCTAACCGAACCCCCATCATCAAAGTCAAATCCACTACCATCAGAGAACCCATCAGGTTGTACCAATGAATGATCATCCGACTTCCGAAAACTTATCCCATTCCTAATAAACAGCAATTCACATGCTGATGCAGTCTTGCATTCCTTTGACAGACTATAATGAACAACCCATGATTGGAGCCCAAGCCATTTCATTGCAACTGCCTTCTTCATCTTTGTGCAAGCCTTCATCAGTGCCCAATGACCAGCATCACTCAAGGTCATGCCACTTTCTGACAAAAGTTCTTTGATTTTTCCTTTTTCCTCCCCATGCTCATCATCATCCATGAGACGAAGTAGCTGGCGACCCTGATTGATAACTGCATTTAATAGGAGCAATTCATCGATAGATGCGCAATCATTGCATGTTGACAACAGACTCTCGAGCCAATAAGACGGGGAACTGAAATCCTTGCATTTCGGCCTTGGGGGGAGCAATTTACTAAGAGAACTTAAGAAAGCATGGAGCATCTGCTCATCAAGCAATATGAGAAGATGCTGACATAGTAAAGAGAACTGCTCCTCCACCAAAAAATCATATACGACTGCCCAAACATCTTCTGACTTCTCCTCATACATCAAGTGAACAAATTGGTCTATGAAGAATCTTTCATCTATGTTAAATATCTCACCATCTTTTAGTGATTCTGCAAGCTCATCTGATGACCAGAAATCAGGAACGTTTTCAAGAAAATTCTCCACTGTACGAAGGACATCCAAATCGAGAAAGTAATGAGGTTTTGTAGCAACCATTGCAGGAGATTGTCCATGTTTCCCCTTCCACTCAAGCTCATCCCAGCAAATGTCTCGGTTCACAAAAGCAAACTGGGATATTGCCCTGGCGCCTTTTCTATGCTCGGATTCACCTACACCAGCGAAATTACCAAACCATTGCAATATACGCTCTGGGTTTCCTGCATGTCAATAAAACAAGACATGAAAGCGAGATCTATCTACATCCTAGCTAAATGAATATAACTTAGAGGTAGAACATGGGTTCATATAAGTCCTATGGTGGTCATCAGATGGAAGGTTAAATGAAAAACTCCAATAGCCCAAACTCAATGAGCAAAATCAGACAGTTGGGATCATGTGACTGTTGTAACCTGGGCCATGCCCCATCCATTTATGGGGACCCACAGTTTGACAAAAAGAGGTTGACTATGTATAAGGCCGCGTTTGTTAAATCTGAAGTCTAAAGCCTGAATCTGAAATCTGAAGCTGAATCTAAAATCTGAAGCCTGAATCTGAAATCTGAAGTAAAAAAACTTGTTTGATAATTATGGCTGAAGTCTGAAAATTAATTACTGAATTTGAAACAATCTGTTTGTTAACAAACATTCGAAATGTCTGAAATATGTTACTTTGACACATTTGCCCCTATCTCTTGTTTGGAAATGTTTCACACCTAATGCAGATTTCCTGCCAACTTTGATCTCCTTTAAACCGTTCGTACAACTCAAAGCTCAATGAGCGTCAGCATTATATAGCTACTGTTTCCTCTCGTGTGGCCCACTCGAGTCTTGGATCCACCTCATTTTTTGTCGCTTGTACTAAAATTAGCTTGCAAAACAAATGAACGTAGTATATTTCCTAAAAACATGGTGGTGGGCCCCACCTAGCATCACCTAGCATCCTTGCAGAAGAACGTCCTGTGAACGGCTTTTGCAAGAAATCCGCGTCCATCCAATCTGCGCCCGGTGTACCATACGGAAAACCGATTGGCTAGTCCCGCTGCCACCAATGGTTGATGGTCAATGCTCTATGGACCCCACCATGATGTATGTGTTTCATCCATGCTAATGGCTGATGGTCAGTGCTCTATGGGCCCCACCATGATGTATGTGTTTCATCCATGTTGTCCATATATTTTTCCCGATCATTTTATAGTATGAGACAAAAAATGAGGTATATCCCAATCTCAAGTGGACCACATTACAGGAAACAGTGTTGAATGAGCTTTGCCCATTGAAAACCTTTTGGGGGCCATAAAAGTTTTGGATCAAGCTGATTTTTGTTTTTTTACTTCATCTTGGGAATGTATGACCTAATCAACATATTGGATGTCAAATAAATAGTACGGTGGACCCTAGGAGGATTTTAATGGTGGATATCCAATCACTATTGTTTTCCTGTAGTGTGGTCCACCTGAGATTTATATCCCTCTTATTTTTGGGATAAAGACATAAAATAAGATACGTAAAAATAGATGAATGGAATGGATGAAACACACGCATCATGGGGGTCACATAGCACGGACCACCACCAACTGGGATGGTGGCAGGGGAGTAGCCAATACGGTTCCGTATCCAGCTATACAGTTGGTGTAGATGGGCACGAATTAGATACTGACGAGACTCAATACTGAAGTGGCGTCACCCAGTTCTGTGGACCCCACTATGATGTATGTGTTGTATCCACAACGTCCATTCATTTGGAGATATTATTTTAATACATGACCTGGAGAATGAGGCAGATCCAAAGCTTTAGGATACCCCACCACAAAAAACAATGGGGAGATTGATGTCCACCATTGAAACCTTCTTAAGGTCCACCATAATGTTTTTTCAAAATCCAACCTATTCAAAAGTTTAAAAAGCATTAAAGAAGGGAAAACACAAACATTAGCTTGATCGAAAACTTTTGTGGCCTTTAGAAGTTTTTAATGGTGGTGTCACTCTCTCCACTGTTTTCTATGGTGGGGTCCACTGGATCTTTGGATGTAACTCATTCTTTAGATATTGTCCTAAAATGATCTCTCCAGATGGATGGACGGCATGGATACAAAACATACATCATGGTGGACCCACATAACTTGGTGACGTCACTTCAATCCCGTCCCCGCCCAGGAAGCAGATTGCGTACTGAGTAAGCGCACTGAGTAAACTCTATGGTCCCCACGGTCATTCATGCATTGTATCCACTCCGTCCATCTCTTTTATCACATAATTTTAAGCCCTTAACCTAAAAATTGAGCATATCCAAACCTCGAGTGGACCACACCACCAGAAACAGTGTAAATTGAACATTTACCATTGAAAATTTTTTGGGGGCAACGGTGATGTTTTTTTACAATCCAACCTATTTATTAGGTCATGTAGACGTGGATGAAGTGAAAACACAAATATCAGCTTGATTCGAAACTTCTCCAACTCCTAAGAAGTTTTTAATGGTGGACGTTCAATCCCCACCTCGTGGTCTAGTTAATCCTTGGACCTACCTCTTTTTTTGGCTCACACTTTAAATGATATGAAAAAGTTGATGGACGGTGTGGATCAGTCACATAAACCATGGTGGGGAATAAAGAAATTTCAGAAGTTGAAAGTTGATTTTGTAGTGTGCGAACAATTTAAAAAGAAGCAATTGCCATATTAACTTAAAAGGGGATAATTTTGGAAACAAAAAATTTTGTTTAATAACAAATTCACAGAGCGCATTCAGCGTTCACCATTAAGCCAGACTCCTATCACGGAAAGAATTCAGTGAAAAACCACTTAGCGCTTTCCTTCTTCCGTGGTAATGACGCGTTAACAAACACATCTAAATATGGAATATTTTCCCAATTCCGCGTTAAGTGCAAAAATTAAGTGTTAACAAACAGGCCCTAAGTTTATGTTTACATCCTAAGAAATAGAAGTTTGATTTCATTAAAAACAATTTAAATTTATTAAAAAAAAAAAAAAAAACCAAAAAACAAAAAAAAAAAAAAAAAGCTCAACAAGGAATAGACTGTTGAAAACATACAAACTTAGACATGTTTACATAAAAACAATCCACTATACTCCACCACAGCAACATATGATTCCTCTTACAATGTAAACATTACAAGAAAACAAGATAATATATATATCATCATCATCATCAAGTAAGCCTTATCCCAACTAATTACGGTCGGCAAAAACAAGATGATAAATATTTATATAGTAAGTTTTTTTATAGGAAAGAACATGTTTATGCATGTCCCACAAGCATACAGGTAATTTCAAGCAAGCCAACAAGATGCAGCCATTTACAAGTACACAAATCAATGTAATTAAAGTGTGAGGACTTGCCTTCGAAAAACTTCTCGAGCATGTAGCCTTTTTTGGCTATGATAGACCCAACCTTTTGCGGTCTCTTATCAAAAATCATCTGCAAGACTTGGGCAGCTATGGCCCGCTTTTGAGATTTAGACCTCAAGAGGTCAATGAATAGTTCATGTTGATCATGAGGAGTAATTGAACTTATGCATGAAATGGTGGTGCACAGCCATAGGCGAGCCTCTGATCGACCTCCTGATGTGATCACTGAACAAATGATAGATTCCAATTTCTGCAGAAGAGATATACTCTCTTTTGAAGCACTTCCATCTCCATCATCGCCTGGTGTGGGTTCAGATAAAAACAACTTAACCATTTTTTCTCCAAGAAATCCGATCCCTTTTTCACCCGGTGATTTGGGTCCCAACCGAACATTGATCTAGAACAAGAAATGAAACAGATGTAAAGAAATTAAAATTCAACTTGAACATTCAAAACTCCAACACATCACACTTTAAACCATAAAGTCCTACAAGTTAAACAATAGAAAGTAGAAATTTTATAGTTAAAGGAACCATCAAGTCCAAGGATCCATCCATCACACGAAACATGCCCAACAAAAAGAGAAGTCATATCGGGGGAAGTCCAAAGTTATGCAATCTTCTTGATTCTGTGATGGATGGAATTACTAAAACAACAAAATTAATGAAAAGAGTCTAATAATAACAGCAGGAAAAGTCCAAAAAACTGATGAGATGACCATGAAAAAGAAATCTAGAAAATGAATGTCAAAATCACAAAAGACAAAAGTTCTAAACATCCATTTTTCCTAATTCTACAACCAATGAGATGACTAACACTACCAAACTAATAAAGCATATAAATCAATAATACAGGTCGAAAATTCAAAAATTAAGATAACCCAAATGAGAAACATTCTCAGATGCTAGGAGAGAATCAAAGTACGCACATGTTCAATGGATTGAATGTCCTGCACCCATCACAGCGGGCCCCACGCACAATCTGGAAGGTTTTTAATGGTGGGCGCCTCATCCCAAACCTTCCCTCTCGTGCAGCTCATCTGATGATCAATTGGGCTGCAGGAGAGAACCAAGGGAAGCACATGATGGACAGAATGGATGTACTGCACACATCATGGCGGGCCACACACATCATGAGTGTGTATCAACCATTGTGTTCTACTATGTATAATGTATTTTCAGTTATAAACACTTCACCTGTAATCTTGAAATATGGCTTTTTGCCTGGAAAAACAAGAACGGTGAGTTTGCAAATTTTGCCATCCAAACACCTGGCTGTAAAGTGGTTTTTACCTGTAACCCCTTTACAACTAAGGATTTTTACAGGCCTCGAAACGACCCCTTAATCATCAAAATCAGTGATTTTGAAGGTACCCAAAAAGAAAAACAAGCAAAATCTCAAGCACCCAACAAGGAAAAGAAAGGTATATTGAAAGAAGAAGAAGAAAAAGGGAGAAGAGATTGAGAAAAAGACAAATTCCAAGAAACCCAAATCAGGAAAAGGAATGTTATGAGAGGGTAAAACCAGATTGAGAATGAGAGGAATTTCATTTACCTGATTCTTTCAGAGGAGAGCTTTTCTTTCTCTCCTTCTTGCTAGCTAATCTCTTTCAGAGAGGTTTTACCGGCATCAAAATGTGCAATACGCGACCGTGTCTATACACGAGCTTTCTCATCAGACAAGTGGGACCCATGCTTTGTGGCGATACAAATCATCAAGAAATCTCCTTGATAGGAAAATCTCAGCCTTTCATTTTGTCTTTGGCAGGAAATACGCGTCCTCGAAAGCCTTTAGAAGTAAGTTTATGCGAAGGATATTGGGTGGGGCCCACTGAAATGTATGTTAGAAATCCATTTCGTCCATCTGTTTTGTGAGCTCATTTTAGTTATGATAACAAAAATGAGATGGATACAAAACTCAAATGGGTCACATGAAAGGAGAAATTGGGAAAAGAAATTATTACCGTTGAAACCTTCCTTGGCTCCACCTTGATTTCTATATGCTATCAAAACCGTTTACAAAGATCATTACCAGATGGGATAAAGTGAAAACACCAAAAAGTTGCTCACCAACTGCCCACTGTTTCCTTTTGTATAGCCATGTGAGTTGTAGGTGGATACACACCTCTGTTTTTTTTTTGTGTCACGTCCTGAAATGATCTCGCGGATGGGCAAAATGATTTCTCAAAAACATCTAGGTTAGCCCCGCCCAGAACTCTTCGACAGAAACTTCCGCTGGAGATCCGCGTTAAGGACGGTGAAATCGGATTGCGTACTAAGTTCCATCCGTTTTTCCAGCTCATCTTAAGAGTTGAGCTCAAAATTGAAGCATATTCAAAGCTCAAGTGGACCATGCCACAGCCCACAGGAAACAATCCGCTTCCAAGGACGGGACGATCGCTCTACTTACCGCAAGAACCCAATTGTTATTGGTTGGGAAACGGATTGGCTACTACCTGCCACTAACCCCGTTGGCTTGTGTTCGGTGCTCTGTGGGCCCTACCATGGTGTATGTGTTTCATCCATGCTATTAATCCATTTTTACAGATCATTTTATGGGAGGGATATAAATCTCAAGTCAACCACGTCACAGTAAAACAATAGTGATTGGATATCAACCATTAAAATCCTCCTAAGGACCATTGTACTGTTTATTTGACATCCAATCTGTTAATTAGGTTACAGACCTAGATGAAGGGAAAAAACAAATATCAGCTTGATCCCAAACTTTTATGCCCCCAAAAAGTTTTAATGGTCGACGTTCATTCAACACTGTTTCCTGTAATGTGGTCCACTTGAGATGGAATATACCTCATTTTTTGTCTCCTACCCTAAATTGATCTAGAAAAATAGATGGACGGCATGGATGAAACACATACATCATGGTGGGGCCCACAGAGCACCGACCACTAGCCATTAGCTGTTAACAGGGGGAGTAGCCAATCCGTTTCCTTGGTTGGTGCTCCATGGTCCCGCCACGATGCATGTGTTTTTTCTCTACATTCTGTCTGTTTTTTTTATTATTTATTATATGTGATATTTCTATTTTCTGCAAACCATGCAAAGACGCACGCTCTACTTCCGCCGGGGTACCCAATTGCTATTGGTCGGTGCTCTGTGGGCCAACCATGATGTATGTGTTTTATCCACACCGTCAATCCATTTTCCCAGCTCATTATAGGGCACGAGCCATAAAATGATGCAGATCCAAATCTCAGACGGACGACACCACAAGAAAACAGTGAGGATTGGGTGCCTGCCATTAAAAAAAATTATTGGGGGCCAGCCTTACATTTGTTTGTTGAAGTTGGATTCTTATATACGATCGTCCATCAAATACAATCAACCGTTCAATGCCATGTTTATCCATGGTAAGCGCCACGATTTGTACGGCCTGGATGTAGATACATGTACTGCGGAAACAAAACTAGTGCAAAGGTGAAACCCAACCAAACTGGAAAGGCGAGCGGACCCAGTGTCTACATGAACTGACCTAAAAATAAGCATATCTACTTGATAGTGGGCAGCAAACCTGCAATCGAATGTGCCCATGTAGCCATGACTGGGCGGCTCTGATTCTTCGAGGGAGGGCATGTTCCCAGCAGGCTGCACCTCATGAATAGCCTTTATAACACCCAGGAAGTCTTTATGGAGGGTAGGGCAGTCAATGGGCTGGGCCAGACCGTGGACTTATATAAAAGCCCAAACACTTCCAAGCCCAGCTACGGCTACACACTGGCCTAGCCCAATCCGGCCTTGCCAGGCAGATATTCGTTATACATTTTATCATGTATATTAATGATGGGGCTTATATGCAAGCTCTTGCCAACAGTTCAATTAAAGTGAATGAACATGTGAGATCAGAGGCATACAACTCCCTGTAAATAATATACATTTGAGTGATATGAGATGTATGCTTGTTGACTTTAATAGGAATTGCAATTTTTTTTTCTTTAACCTGAAATAAAATAACTTGAGATCCTTATTTGATTTTTAGTCTCTCTATTTTATTTTAAACATTTAGGGCCCGTTTGGATACCACCAAATAAGTTACTTTTTCTACTTACAGCAGTAGTTAAGTAACTTAAAAAGATAAGTAAATTTGGTTTAAGATAAATTATAAGTAACTCTTTTACTTAAAAGTTACTTGATCACTTCAGCTTAATAAGTAGAAACCAAGATAAGCTACTTAAGGCAGAAGTAGTTTATCTTAAGTAACTTATAATCAAACACCCCCCTAATTACTTCAGCTCGAATAAGTAGAAACCAAGATAAGTTACTTGAGGCATAAGTAGCTTGTTGTAAGTAACTAAAGATCCAAAGGACCCTTTGGTATGCTAAAAAGGTTACGGGGCTGAGCCAGGTTGGTCACGGGCATATTAGACTGTTATATGGGATAAAGCATGGACAATGCTACCTGTTTCTTCTCTCATCCTCTTTTTCCTTCTTCTTCTTTTCTTTTCTTTTTTTTTTTTCTTTTTTTTTTTTTTTTGACATGGCCTGGCCTAAGGTTAGCCTAGAAGAATTTGGGGTGGGATTGGGCAGCACGAATAGCGGCCCAGCCCATCGACAGAGGACCAAGGGATAGGAGTCCTCTACAACACCTGCTTACCTAAAACACCCAAGCTTGTAGGCCCACCATGCTGTATACATAAAATCCACAGTCCATCAGGTCCTATCCTCAATTCTGGCAAATAATCAGTGAGATTCGCAACTCAAGTGGGACACAACTAGGGAACAAAGGATTTGGGGCAACCATGGTCTTTATCCATCAAACCCATTAATCAGGTGTAGCTCACAAAGAAAAGTGGAAAATACAAAAAATGAGCCGGATGCAAAATATTAGGCAGGCAACACCATCTGTTGGGAGCAGTTTTACATTGTTTCCCTTTGTCAGAGCTACCCATCAGGCGGATCTTTTGTATGTACGGTGAGAAAACACATATTATAAAACTTAGTGGGTCCACAGAGCTTGAGTGTCTTACACTGGTGCTGTAGACAAATCCGGTCACCTGCATATGAAAACAGACCACAAAAAATCATGGGCTCCTACTTTTCAAGAAGCATAGGCTGGAAATCAACAGTGAAAACAGATCATCAAAATCATGGGTTCCCACTAGCCTGAAAATCACAGTGGCGCGCCTATCCCAGGGCATCGGATGGTTAAGATGGGTCTTAGCAAACACCATCCCATGACAATGACTAGCATGCATAACCGACCACTGGTGTTGCCGTCATTGGTAAGGGTCAAAGCATTAGCCTGAAAAACCATCACTAGCCGTCCAGCATTTCAAGCTACGTTGAATGCTTCTTTTGAATATGTAAAATATGGTTTTACCAAACATTGCTTTCAGCATGGACCCAAAATTCCTCTTACAGGAAGGACCAACATCAAGCGATCATTATCTTTTTATCATTCTAATGTACATGGGAATAACTAAAATCATGGATTTTTCAATACCCAGAGGGATTTGCGCCCTCAGTCGGCTTCAAGCTCCTCTCCGAATTGCTCCAACCTAGCTGCATCAGCTTCAAGATCACGGACTCTGGAGTGGTTGATGGACCCATCATCCTCGCTGGCATTTATCTGCTTACCTCCAAACCTAGGAATTACCAACCAAGAGCATAACAAAATAAACATAGGTTAGGCGGCTCATGCATCAAAAGGAGAGGCCTTTCTCAGTGTTTGAAATATCGGTATCATGTTACGTATCGCACCCTTGGGATATGGATACATATCGGTTATCGCATGGGATATATCGGTTCTATTGCGTAATGTATCATTGTTATTGGAAACATAGGGAAACATTGGGAAATTGGTCAAATTTTTCAATGAAATTTTAGTGATTGTTAAAAAAGACATCAATACACACTTATATATCAAAATGTTACAAAAAAAAATAAGTACACATAATATGTTTTCTTTGTATGGGATCCTAAACTATGCGTTGTCTAATTGAATTGATGCAAATATATTCAAAAAGTATATTCATATAATTTATAAATGTAAGAAGACGTGTGGAAACACGTGCAATACATTAATAATAATAATAATAATAATAATCACTAGATCAGGATATATACATGTTTGATTTTATGTTTGGACACAGATTACAACCTGATTTTATGTTTGGACACAGATTACAACCGATTTGCGAGAAATTGAAAATGTTTGATTTGTTTCAATTTTCCACAACTCGACCCATCTCCAAATCTCGAAATCGAAGCTTCCAATCTACGATTTTCATGCAAAACATGAAAAATTAAGAATTTGTTACAATTTGACATTGTTTTAATATGATTTACCAAAAAAAAAGGGGGATCGAAAATAAAATATGCTCATTGGATTGAACATGTGGAATATATTGCACTACTTGTACACAAGATATATCGTGGGATATATTGGCCCATATCGTTGATACTTAAAACACGGGGCCTTTCTATGCTTTTTAAAAATGATTGTTGGATAGGAATCCGTTTCTCGTACTTTTGCAGCCCATACTTAAATATGGGAATTGTAAAATGGGCAAATCTTGAGAATTCGTTCCCACCCTTCGCCAGGAACCAAACACAGATACAGCCCCTCAATAATGGAATCCATTTCCTGGCGGCTGAATTGCCCATGAGCCAAGGGACCCCAAAAGGGAAGACTTCACTTTCCATGGAATGCTCTTCATGGAACGGAAGTGGAGAGTTCCCAATTGGTGAGATATTGGGGAATGGTCCATCCATGTGCGGGTGGAGTTCATCAGATCAGCAATCTGGATCACCGAACTGTTGGACCCACTCATTGAAATCAGAGCCCAAGATACAATAAACATCCAAGGGTCAAAGATTAGATAATTACTCTTAAAACTCTTTCATCTCTGAGGAAAAAAAAAAAATTAATGCAAAAACTTTACCATCTTCCGTTCATCAGTTCGATGCACTTTAGACCATCCTTCCGATCCTTAAATTTCACCAGTACAACACCCTGAGGATGATTCTCACATACCTGAATGCCACACCAGAAATCCACTAACAATGTGAACCAAAACTACCAGAATATAACAAAGTAGTCATTAAAATTTAATCAAGTAGAGAAGAATGGCTTTGAATAGTGCACACACTGCATGCAAGGAAAACTATGGTAAGGTATTCGGTAACAGTAACAGTAACAGTAACAGTAATGGTAACGGCTGGAATTACGGCCGGCCATGTGACCGTGACAATACAGATTGTAAAGGCATTTATGACCCCAGTAACAACCATTACAGCCTTATAACGCTCAAAAAAAAAAATGATTTAAGGAAAAAATGTAAAAAAAATACTGGAAATGTCAGATAAATGTGAGGATCCCAAATATGCATTCGTTTCTAGTTTTGAGTGTGTATTTGATGATGTAACAGACCATTCTTTAGTAAGAAAGCTATCTCGAGTTGCCTAATACTATTGACCTAAGACTGACTCTAAAATAGTAAAACTCCTATACTATGGCTTCTAATATCTAATATCATACATAACAGTAATGATGAGTTGATGACACATTATAGTAATAATGAGTTGATGGCACAATTATAGGCTGCTATGTAATAACTATATTTAAGCTTCAAACACAAGTCAAGCATGATTTAATGGATTAGGGCACATTAAATATTAAGTACAACAAAATGAAAATGGAAAAGAAAAAAGAAGTGATAGCTTCCCTCTTCTGATATTTCCACTCCGCTTCGATTTATCAAATCCCACTAAATTTGTTTCTTGACCATCAAAAAAGTTGTACATCTAGTTCGAAATTAGTTTCTAAACTCCCTTCAAGGTTAAAATGAATAAAAAAGAGGGGAAAAAACAAAAGATTTTTTTTCAAAATAAGGCCTTTATGGTTGTGTCGGCCTGTAACAGCATATCAGCTCCATAACGGTGCTGATAGAGGGCGTATCATTCCATATAGGCCAAAACGGCCATTTTTTCAACAGACTGATTCACCCCCATAGTAATAGGAGTGACCTTTTCCTTTATGTAACAGCCACTTGATTTCAACATAATTGGCATTGTTATTATGTACAAAAAATTCATGCAGGAGCGCTCTCAAATATTATATAGTATTAAATCAATGAATAGAAACCACTCTATACGCAAGGGGGCCTGCAGCATTTGAATGTTTGCATGGTGATGACAGCTATAAAACCCACAAATTCAAATGATGATACCACGAATGGAAGTCCACAAGTACTGGGCCTAACAAAATATGTATCCTCTTTAATGCAATTAATAGTGACCCTAAATGGCTGGTTTAAACCCCCTCCATTAAATGTTTCAAACACATCAGAAGCAGTATTTTAAAGCAATGTGGTGGTGGGAACAAATAGACCTCCAATGTAATCTTTTCTCCTTTTATTTTTTCACGCGGGGGGGGGGGGGGGCTCAATTATTTTAACACAATCACGGACACTAATGTTTTCTCAGCATACCTTGATCGATTCCACTGGACCGAGCTTGTTACATTCCTCTTCAACATCGGCCTCCAGTTCTGAGCGTAGACTTGCATCAGACTGCAAACATTAGAAAATAGTCCACTCACAATCCAAAGCCACAAGCAGAAGACTGATATTTCACAAAATACACGTACACCAAACACAACTGTGTTCATTTGCTAAATAATCAAAATGAATGAGTACAATCTTAATGATTAAAAGCATCGATAGTATGTAAACCAGTATCTCATACAACAATGTTAAAAAACTCAGCATCAACATTGAAATTTATTTCAGAGCTCTGCTCGGCCGAGTCGAAAGTCTCGCATTTTCCATAAAATCAGAGTTTGAACTCGGCACTAAAAGCCAGCCAAATGAGTCAATTCAGCTGTTTCTGAGTTGAGACAAGGTTTTAAGCATTTTTGGGGGTACATCTTTTGCAAGATTTTTAACTGTTTACCCTCAATTCAGCAGGTGTGAACATATGACGCAGAACAATAGTAGCTGGAATTTTCAATTTTGCATCGTCATGTCCGCCTATCACACAGAGAGTTGAAAATGTTAGGAATGGTTGGTTTCTTCAGGGGAGCAAAAGAAAAGACCAAAGACATGAAGAGAGGAGAGGAGAAAAAAAAAAAAAAAAAAGAGCTGATCTTTTGTGATAAATGGGAAATACCTATTTAGCTTAGACATGCTGATGTACTTAGGTCAATCCTAGATAACAAGTTATGAGGCAAATACTTACCCCAGCCAAGGATCTTCTCTTCGACCCTCTTTAGTTTCTTCTTCTTCTTCTTATCAAGTTGCTTGGCTATAAATCTATCCCCTGTCATGAAAAAGGCCATTGATGCATGCTTATCATTTGTATAATATCCATCCAATAAATGTGTGTATAAAAACTGCATGTGGCTAAAACAAGAAGTGCAAGTGTAGGATGATCAAGCCAAAACAAGGAGTAATATAGCCAAAAAAAAAAGTTACCTTTTTGCTCAAACTTAGCTTGGCTGACAGACATAGGAATCTTCCCACCAGGACGGAGTGGTGCCCCATCCAATATTTGGATGGCTAGAGCCACTGAAGGCTCCTGGAGTATTGAAAACAGGAAGTTAGTATGGAATGTGGACAAGTTTTTTGTTCCAAGACGTGATCAAATGTGAAGATGATCATTGTAGTATCTGAAGAATTACCTTCAAGTACGATACGAGTGCATCCCCTTTTTTTCTACCTGTTTCTTTATCGACGTAAATCTTCACACGGGGCTTTTTCGTTTCAGGGTCCTAAAATTTAACACAGGTATCACAAGGATATTAAGACAATAGAAGCATCAGAATTCATCTTTCAAAGACAAAATATGCAAACAACTACTGTTATGGTACATTGGTTTTTAATATATTAAAACATCAACGCAGTACACTTGCCGGAGGTTTCCAGGAACAGGGGTTACGGGAACAAGCTCGGCCCATTAATTTGAGCAGTGGAAAAATAGGTAATCGACTTCAAAGGCATAGCTTCCCTCGTAGGGGACTGTTAGTTATCACAAAGAGTATGAGAGAAATTGACAAAACCCAGAAAGGGATTCCTTAAAATGTCATCAACCTATTCTTTCTGACTTTAATGCCATAAGGTATCAGTATGAAACTGCCCCAGATGAGCAACTGTCAACACTAAAAGCTTCACAAAGCATTCCAAAAGTTAAAATGATAAAAATTTCATTTGATCTTTTTATGCTATAAACCCTACTTCATACTCTGTGGATTCAAGTTCATACATGATCAGACATTTCAAATTGGGACAACAACTCCATCTCAAGGATTAAATATCACATAGCTGCCCCTGTGCACTAAAATTTTGTTCACAGATATTTTCAAGATGAACTCACAGTAGCCATTTTAAGTCCCTTGCACAGTAGTCCAGTATCTTTCATTGATACATGTCTCCACATTTCCCTCAAAGAAACAGGCGCATACATGTTACCACACTTCCCAGTTTCCCTTAGTGACCAACATCTGTCACCCTTCTTTCCCTGTTCCCCTTAATTACCCAACACCTTAACAAAGATCTTCTATTATTAATACATACATTATGCATTAGAATGCATAATGGATTGATCAACAGTACCTTCAGACGCCATGTTCACTTCCAATTCATTAGTGATCCACTGTCCGCCACTAAGAAACCTTGACATGATGCAGCTACATTAAGCACTCTCTGACACCAAATAACTTACTCTGAAACATCTCATTCCCTTGCAAATTCTGAAGTCAGAAATTATGTTCCTCCCCACCAAACCACAGGAAATCCCTTTGAAGCTTCCATTATGTTTGATAACATTGGAAAGGCATTAGAAGAGGATCATATAGTCCATAGGCATATTGGACAAGGGCCACCTCATTAAGGCTATGCAACCTTCCAAGAGACAGATATCTACTTTCCTAGGCAGAAAACTTCCATTCCACTTTCTCCGCCACTGTCCCATAACCACTAAGTCTAACCCATTTCCCCACGCAGAGTCTTAATTCAAGATATGTTGAAGCAAGAGTCCAGACCTTACAACCAAATTCCCCTACCAACACCTGCCCACCAGCCTCCCTAACCAGACCCTGATCATTTCTAAGAAGAGACAATATCAAACACCTCAGCACACCCTTTGAGGTTGGCAACCTGATCGGTCTTAGCATCAATGGAATGTGCATCCACAAATTGAAGATGTGCCACCTGGATTTTATCATGACAAATCATAAAACCACTAAAGAGACCTCTGTTTGTTTCGATTCTAATCATCCTACTAAATGCTCACCACAATCACAAACAATAATGAGAGAAAGGTCACGCTGCTGCATGCACTAGACCCCCTAAGGAAACCTTTGGGGAGTCATTCATTAAATTATAGTGAGCTGACGCAACACAATCTGTTATCCATTTTTATTTTTATTTTTGAGAAGTAACAGTGATTTGATTTTATTTTTTTTTATTATTTTTTTTAAGGGTTACAAAAAAGAGGATCAGCCCACCGAGAAAGCAAGAAGATTATCCTCCTACATGAGACAGATTACAATCCTTTAAGTTTACAGTCTGAGATGCCCACTCGACAACATACTGTTGCATCTTCTGAACTATTACATCTGCCGATTTGGAAACTCCAAGCATCTCCTGTTTCTTTCTTCCCACACCGACCACAAAGCAGCTAGGAGGAACATTTTCCAGACTGTGGTCCTATCTTTTCCTAACTTAGGCCCATGCCAACTTTTTAGCAGCCCATCGGAAGATTGAGGGAGGGACCATGGAACCTTGAAGATCTGAAAAATAGCTGTCCACACCTGGGTAATGAAAGGACAGTGGACAAACAGATGATCCACTGATTCTGCTTCGTCCATGCAGCAAAGGCAAATGTTTGTTATAATCATACCCCTCTTCCTCATGTTGTCCACAGTCAGCACCTTTTTCTTCGCAACTAACCGGCCGAACACTGCTATCTTTGGGGGAACCTTGAATTTCCACACTAAATCTGTCCTAGCTTTCGCCTCCAAAGAAGCTTTCCTATCAATGAAGCTATACAGGGACTTTACCGAGAATGAACTGGACCTGTCGAAACTCCATTTTAAACTGTCTTCTCTTCCCTGATCTATCTCGCACCTGATGATGCGTTGTTGCAGGAACGCATATTCTTCGATCTCCCAGTCTTGGAGGTTTCTTCTGCATTTGGGATTCCACACTGTTTCATTCCCGATAACTGAATAGCAATCAGCCACCTGGATGGATTGATTTGTGGCAATGCGGTAAATATTCGGGAAATCTTCTTTTAAAATTGATTCCTCCACCCATTTGTCTTCCCAAAAGTGAGTATTGTCGCCTTTTCCTATTGCTATGCCAATTCCTTTGATTACCTCTTTGAAGAAAGAATTCCTTTCCATAAAGCTGAAGAATCCTTTGTCCACCAACCTCCCTCTGATTTTCCGTATTTGCTCTTGATGAGTCTATTCCACAACGATCCTTTTTCAGTCCCGAGTCTCCAAAACCATTTACCTAGAAGAGACCGATTCATTGATCTGAGATTTCTGATGCCGGCGCCACCGTCTTGCACATGCTTACACACATCCTTCCATTTCGCCAAATGGATTTTTTTTTTCCTCCTTACTGTGCCATAGAAATCTCTTCTAAGTCTGTCAAGAATTAGAAAAATCGATGCCGGACATTTGTACAAGGATATGAAATATAGGGGCAGATTTGATAAAGATGATTTTATCAGCGTTAGACGACCGCCTAGAGAGAGATATCTGCATTTCCATCTAGCTAGATATGTCTCAAATCTTTCAATAACTTTGTCCCACAAGCGCTTTGGAGGTTTCCCTATACATAGCGGCAGCCCCACAATCTGTCATCCATTGTCTCCACCTTACACCAAACCTTGTTGTCCTAAGCAGTGTTCGAAATATCAGTATCGCGTTACGTATCACATCCTTGGGATACAGATACATATTGGTTATCGCACGGGATATATTGCTTGTATCAGGTAATTTATCGCACTTTTTGGTAAACGTGGGGAAACATTGGGAAAATGGTTGAATTTTTCAATGAAACTTCAGGGACTGTTAAAAAACACCGTAATACACTATTTTAAATCATAACATCTCAAAAAAGAAGTGCACATAATAGGTGTCCTTTGTATAGGGTCCTAAGCTAGTCTAACTAAACTAATGCAACTATATTCAAATTTAATGCATAACATTTAGAGTGTATGTGATGATCATTCCATCAAACACTCCTAAATACTTCGAAATTAGTCCCAATTAATAGTGCTTGACGGGAAATTTTGAAGGAAAAAAATATAACTTTTTATTAATTTTTAATTAAAAATGATTTTTAATTTTCAAAAATTGACAAGGACTTGACAAATAAGTAGATTAGCCCTCATACATGCTTGATTTCATGTTTGGAGTGCAACATTGCAAACAATTTAGGAGAAATTGGGGAAATTTCGATTTTATTTTTTTTTTTCATTTTTCGCCAAATCGAACCACCTATACTCAAATTTTGAAATTAAAGTGTATGTGATGATCATTTCATCAAATACTTCGAAATTAGTCCCAATTGATAGCTGGTTGAAGGAAATTTTTCAAAAAAAAAATATGGAGAACATGAAGAACCAATGGATATCAAAATCAAAGCTCCAACTCCATGATTTTTCATGCAAAATATAAAGAACTAATAGATTTATAACCATTTGACACCGATTTAACATAATTTCAACCAAAAATTATTTTTTTTTTTTAAAAAAGATTGGAAATTGAAAATGCTCATCAGATCGAACATGTGGGATATATCGGCACTACCTGTGCGTTTCGCATCGCATAGGTAGGATACAAGACATATCGGCCGATATCATTGATATTTAAAACATTAGTTGGAACAATTAATTGGTGAGGAGGATTGTGGTTTTAAATATCGGTTATGATATGTTTGTATTCACTCCTGTTACGCAATATGGGGGGTGGACCGGTCTGTTAAGAAAAAAAAATGGGCCATTTCGGTCAATATAGGCTGATACACCTCATGTTGGTACATATACGGGCCCATTACGACTGATACATCCATAAAATTAAATAGATTGCCACAAGGGTGTCATATTCTAGGAGCCCAAACTATATGATTGAATAAATCCTAATGTAGGACAATTAACCACTTGCTCTAAAAGCTCGAACTATTAAGAATATAGCGAATTAATCCCTTTATCTCATAGCCCAGGCCCCACATCTCATGGGTTAGGACCTCGGTCGAACCCGCCTCGTGGGCCCCAAATCACATGGGTACCACCTCACATGGGCCGCCCACCCTAAGTGTGTCCCCGCATCCCACAAGCTACCCCACTCGAGCCCGGTGTGAAATGCGCATTAATCACCCCTGGTGAGGAGTCTCGAACATGAGACCTCCCCCGTGAGCCCCGCTCACCCCGAGTGTGCCCCTGCATCCCACAAGCGACCCCACTCGAGCCCAGTGTGAAAATGCTCCTGCATTAATTCCTCTATTTGTTGTGGGTTGATGGCTCCTCTCCTTCCCCCTTGCCTTCTGCAAATGCTGATTTTTTGTTGACTCTACCTCATTTTCTTCCTCCCATTCTTCCAAAATGTCGGTCGTTTCGTATGATTTGGAAATTTAATTTTCAAACTCTCTTGTTCTTCCGCTTGTCTTCATTTCGACTATGAAGGAAACTTAAAAATTATTTTTAGATTAGATCTAGGCTTATTTTGAGGATCAAAACACAAAATTCGAGTGAGATTCGACCAATGATAGACCACTGTCCAATTCTTTTGGAGGTTAATGAAGTTAATTGGACCTGTGACCCTTTAGGTTTGAGTTGGCTTGGCTCGCGGTAGAGGGTTTTCACTCTCTGGTTTCGGATTGGTGGTCCTCTTTTGAGATTGTTGCCTTGCTGGGTCTTATCCTATTTAAAAAGTTGCAGCTGCTTAAGCAGAAGCTTAAGTTTGGCACAAAGAGATTTACGGTCTCAAGGAAGCTCAAATGTTGGCTCTCCTCAACGATATCTAGGCTTAAGGAACAAGAAAGTCCACTTTCAAAAGAAGTTGCTGCTTGAGCTAAGTATAACTTTGAATATAGTTCTCGTCTTAAGGAAGAAGAGATCGAGTGGGGCTAGTGTTCCCAAGAAATTTGGGTAAGACAACAAGATAGGAATACTAAGTATTTTCGTGGGATAGCCAATGCCCAGGCCTGATTCAATTATATCTCTTCCTTGGTTGTTGAAGGTGAAAGAGTGTCTGATAAAGATAGAATTTGTGAAGCCATTGTTAATTTCTATTCTCAGTTGCTATCAAGCAAAGGTATTTATTACCCCCCTGTAAATAGTTTTCATTTTGATCGCATTCCCCTCTAGGACATTGAATCCCTGGAAAAGCTCTTTCTTATGGATGAGATTAAGGTTGCAGTTTCTGAGTCAAGGAGAGACGTCGTTAGGCCCCAATGGTTTTCCTTTAGCTTTTTTCTAGTCTTTTTAGGAATTGGTTAAGGAAGACCTATTGTGTTTTTTTTAACGACTTTTATCAATTTAACCACTTGCCTTCGGAAATGGGTTGTACTTTTATTGCCCTCATTCCTAAATTCGAGGGTGATGAGAAAACCTTAGAGACTTTAAACCAATTAGCTTAATTAGTAGCCCTTATAAAATTTTGGCTAAGGTCTTAAGTTAGAGGTTAAGGACGGTTCTTCTGAAAATTCTCTCCTTTCCAAAGTGGCTTTCACTTTCGGTAGACAAATCCTGGACAGCGTTGTAATTGATCATGAATGTTTGGGCTCTTGTTGCATTCGGGTAGTTGTGTAAATTAGATTTGGAAAGGCCTATGACCATGTTGATTGGTCTTTTTTGGATAATATGCTCATGTGTATGGGTTTCAGGGACAAATGGAGAACTTGGATCAAAACTTGTGTCTCCTCTGTGAAGTTCTTTGTCTCTCCCGAGGTCTTAGGCAAGGGCATCTGTTATCCTCTTTCCTTTTAATCATTGTTTCGGAGGCTTTAAGTTGCATGCTTTCCAGGGGTCAAGAAGTGGGTCTTTTCTAGGGATTCAGGGTGCAAAATTTCCTCTAGTGTATCGGTCACATTCAATTTGCAAATGATATGCTGCCGCTTTATGGTTGATTTCCTAAGTATGACTATATGTTGGTTCCAAGTTGTTTAAGGTCCGAAGGTCAATATTTTGAAAAGTGAATTCTTTGGAATTAATTTGTCAAAAGAAGACACTGTCTCTTTTGTAGAGTCCTTTGGATGTGGTGTTGGTCCCCTTCCTACTAACTATTTGAGTCTCCCCATGTGTGGGGAAACCGGTTTTGCATCTTTGGGATAAAATCATCAAGCGTATGGAGAGAAAGCTATCCCCCTGGAAGAGCAACTTACTCTCCCTGGGGGCAAAATCACCCTAATCAAGGCCTCCCTTTCCAATTTGCCCCATCATTATATTCATTATATGTTTTCTTTTCATGTCCAAAGTCAGTTATTGCTTGTATTGACAAGCTCCAGAGTGATTTCTTGTGGCAATGGGGCTCTTCTTCCCGAAAGTTTCCCCTTTTGAACTGGAAGGAGGTCCATACCCTTTTTGCAGAGAGTGGGGTAAGAATTAGGCGCCTCGATTTCGTTAATGAGGCTCTTCTGGGTAAATGGCTATAGAGGTTTGGTGTTGAGAATTCTGGTCCTTAGAGGCCTATTCTTGCAGCCAAGTATGGCCTAGCCCCTTTTGGTTGGTGGTCAAAATTCTCCTCTATCGTTCTTCTTGTCTCTATAAAGGGATCACGAAGCTGGTTTGAAAGTATTCTCTAAACTAAGGTTCCCTTTAGGGAATTGAGAGAGAAATAGATTTTGGGAGGACCCTTGCTAATTGGTAGAAGCCGTGACCTCACCGTCAATAATCTTAGGAAAAGGGGAATGATTCTGCCTAATGTGTGTCTTCCCTACCTCTAAGATGTTGAGTCCATTGACCATCTCTTCCTTCATTTCTCATTTTCTTCAGAGGTTTGGTATCGTGTGTTAGAGATGGCTAATGTTAGCTGGGTGATGCCAACTTCTATAGGTGATCTCTTTTTCTCGTGGCATGAAGAATATGGCAGTTTTATGGGTCGAAGAAAGTGGCGTATCATTTTTTTAGTTGTGTCATGAGCTATTTGGTTCGATAGGAATAATTGTTGCTTCCGTAGTTTGAGAGCTTCCATAGTTAGGGTGCTTAGTCGATTGTGTCTGTTTAGGGATTGGGATCCTTGATTTTGACTAGAGGTTCGTCCAGTCAAGAGGTTGGCCTGTTGTATTTAGTTTTAGCTCTCTCTTTTCTTTCTTTTCTTTTTGAAGAAAGTGGACCATTTTGGGAAATATCATTTTTTTTTTCAGTTGTGTCCACCAAACAATACTTGAGTGTTTGATTAGCTATTTGGTTCGATAGGAATAATTGTTGCACACACATAACACCACCACCCCGCCCCCCCCCCCCCCCTCGTGTAGTTTTTAGAGCTTCCATAATTGGGGTGCTTAGTCGATTGTTCCATAGTTGGGGTGCTTAGTCGATTGTGTCTATTTAGGGATTGGGATCCTTGATTTTGACTAGAGGTTCGTCCAGTCAAGAGGTTGGCTTGTTGTATTTAGTTTTAGCTCTCTCTTTTCTTTCTTTTCTTTTTGTGTTGTTGTTGTTAATTCTTCTTTTTGCCTTTTGCTAAATTTAATCTTCCTCTTTCAAAAAAAAAAAAAGAGTCATAGTTCAATGGACCATTTTGGGAAATATTGAAAAAAGGGAAAACGACCACTTTTTTTCATCTTTTTTTTCTTGTATTCATATGCATTGGGCACTAATCCACCAAACAATACTTGATTTGTGTTTGATTAGCATCTATTTGTTGACTTTCACTAGGTTAAGCTAATTGACAACGTTCTTATGAAAGAATGGTTTTGATACAACATTGAATACCCCACACACCCCCCCCCCCCCCCAATTTTATCAATAATTTTCAAGATTCTTTTGTGCTTCATGTACCTGATCCCAATAGTCGGGATATGACTTAGATGATATTTTAAAAAAAGGCCAATGTGGGCTTATATTGTCTGATATGGTTTGATACACCCCAATTTGTATCTTTTTGGGGCCTAGTTGATACACACATCCATACTGTTATTCAAAACTTTGAAGTGGATCTTATAAAGGCTGCCTTTCGGGTATGGTCCGAATGGGTTTCTCATTGCCTTCTTCCAGGTCTTTTGGTATAAGGTTAAGGGGGACCTAAAGGAGTTATTTCTGAATTTTATTTAAGAGGATGGTTGTAAGCAAACATTGATGCTTCTTCATTGCACTCTTTCCAAAGGAGGGGGCAAAAGAGTGTAAGGATTTCCTTCCCTTTAGCTTCATTGGAAGCCCATTAAAGATCCTTGCCTAAGTTCTTTCCGGAAGGCTCATGACAATATGGGGAGGAGTTGTTCTGGAGTCTCGGGGGCTTTTCTCTTTAGTTGGCAAATTCTTAATGGGACCTTATTGCTCATAAGCAGTGTTTTAAATATCGACGATATCAGCCGATATATCCCACGATATATCTTGTATCCCACTTGTGCGATACGAAACACACATGTAGTGCCGATATATCCCACCTATTCGATCCATGTTTTTGTTGTAAATCACATTAAACCAGTGCCAAATGGTTACAAATCTATGATTCTTCATGTTTTCCATGAAAAATTATGGATTTGGAACTTCGATTTTGAGATTTGGGGGAGATGGGTCAAGTTGAAGAAAATTGAGAAAAAACAAAATTTCTCAATTTCTCACAAACCAGTTGCAATCTTTGTATCTAGACACAAAATTAAACATGTATGTAACCTGATCCAGTGATTCTTCTTTTGCTTTTGAATGTATTGCTTGTGTTTCCATACATGTCTTCTTACATTTATAAATTATATGAATAGACTTTGAATAGACTTCCATCAGTTCAGTTGGAAAGCACATATATTAGGACCCCATACAAAGGAAACCCCTATTATGTGCACTTTTTTTGTAATGTTTTGATTTGTAAGTGTGTATTGATGTCTTTTTCAACAATCACTGAAGTTTCATTGAAACATTCGACTAATTTTCCAATGTTCCCATGTTTCCCAACAACAGTGATACATTCTGCGATACAACCGATATATCCCATGCGATAACCGATATTTATCTGTATCCCAAGGGTGCAATACATTACGCGATAACGATATTTAAAACATTGGTTCCAACCAAGCTGCTTCATCATTGCAAATCTAATCAAACTAAAGGTTGTCAAGAGTAGGCCAAACCCAATTTTCGTCCAAGTACAAAATAGAAAAAAATTCCACCACGGCATCATAAATGCCTTGTTTTCCCACTATCCATCTCCCATCTATAAGCCATGATCATGTCCTATCTACTAGCATGTCCAATCATATGAAAGAATTTTGTGTTTTTGTCACACCATTGAGCCAGGTAGCTCTAGAGTGTCCATTTAATTTCCTTTGCCTAACTTTACGTTTAAATTCAATTAGAAGGGACTCCCACTTTCTCCCCCACCAATAACATGCCGAATTCTTCTTTAACATCTAGGTTGAAGTGTTGGACACCTTATAGGATTCCATCCTCTTACAACCCTAATAGACCCCTTCAATTTCTTCAATTTGGACATAGCCTATCACCCTACCACCCATAAACCATAAAAGAGATTTGGTACTCGATAACCCTTCCCATGAAGCCTCCTCAACCCGTATCAGCTCAAAACAAAACAGAACAAGCCACACGACTCCTCATCCGTATCAAAAACAAACTGAGTAATGGTCTGAGGTAACTCTAGAAACATTGCTTTGCGTAACTCTGGGAAGGTACTCCCAGTCTGCTGACACAAGGAATATGTCGAGTCTAAACATAGTCGGATTACCTTAACCTTATGAATTACCTTTAGTTATTACAATACATAGATATTAATAAGAATTAAACTGCAAACGGTGTCTCTAATTGGGAACCGAATTTGAAATGTGTCTATGACTCTACGGTGGTGGACCTAAATCCAAACCTAGAACTAACCCGATTTTTAAACGGGTCCGAAATTGAACCAGCCCATTTAAATCAAGTTCGGTCCCTCAGGTACCTGCAGATCCAAGTAACCATTGACATCCCCAATTGCATACGACTCTCAAGTACTATCCATTTGATCAATGGCTAAGAAAATATCGGAAAAGGTGTTTATCATCAATCTGGACCATACTTGTAACACCCCGAACTTTTCAATACCCGAGTATTGAAAGTTCTCGAGTGTTACAATGAATTTCAACTTAGTATGTACATGTGTACAATACCAATCTAGCTATCCTAACCTTACATCTATTCTCCAACATAAATCCAATCGTGGGAATAATCTTCATCCATGGATCATGTCATCTGACCATCGATTTGTAAAACAGACTATCATATATCCAAGTATTCTCATTTCTCACTTGTTCATCATAACCAACCGTTCAGTCAACTATTCACCGTTAGGTAAAGATATCTGATCGTCCACTTTGAGTTTGGACCACCCAATCATAGTAAACTAATAACCTGATCTCTATATCCACTCGTACACGTATTAAATCAAGATTTTGATCCGATCATCTTGTTCACCACCTATGAAAATGCTTAACCCACCATCAGAACAACAATATGAAGAACTTACACATGTGAACAAGTCACTTGAATCTAACAGTATACATGTTCTACCTCTTGATTACTCCAAAAATACTTGTGTTCATCCGTTTATGAAACTGACCATACATCCTCCTGCATACATGGTCAGAATACTAACCATCAAGTTCTACTATTTTAACATGTCATCTGACCATCCATCATGTGGTTTGATATACGTACCTTCCCTTAATTAATTTGGTGAATAACTATTTATCCATAATGATGTAGATGTAAGTTCTTTTGTAAGAATTGTTTGGAAATGTGCTTATAACCATGTAGAACCATTAGATTTCCCAAAACTCTTAGATCAGCAATAACTACAAAAATGTCATTAACCTAAATCCTTGAATTCCAAATCACATGGTTCTCATGATCCGTTTGATGTGAAATTTCATACCATGCCTATGTATCGTAAATTAACCACACATGTCGAATATCAGTCATTAGATCATTGTAAAGGTAGCCCAATTGACAAATCAACCCCTTAATTGTTGATTTTGGTGTCCATTACCTAAGGAAAGCTCGTAGGTATTCGTAGTAGGATATTTCCATTATGAACAACTTGGATTGCCCATCATATGGACCAAGTGTGAAATATGAATACCATACTTTGGTAGGCTTTTACTTAGGCGTGAAGTTATCCTTTGGAGGCTTACCAACTCTATATAAATCTAGATCTTCAGATTTAACCACTTCCTGTCGTCCATCGCAACTCTAACTTGGACCACACTTTGGCCTCACATGACTACAATATCATACAAAATTTAGACTCCGATCTATGATCCTACACCATTGAACACGGAAGCCAATTCCTTCCTTTTGATGCAACAGGTGAAAGTTTAGATCTAGGCTTTTTCCACCATTGATCAACCACCAAAATTTGCCCAACCGTTTGCCTATCTTAACTACACATTTTTCTAAAAATTGGGCTCTGATCATTAAGCGTGTACCGTTAATTGAGATTAAGTCCGTTTCGGCACACACTAGGAGAACTTTGAAGATAAGCCTCCGATCAACTCCATATTCACAACCATGACATAACACAACCCAGCGAAATTGATGAAGGGAGTGGATTATCATAAAAACCTCACAGTGGACCCCACTTGGCCCCAACAATCAGTCACATTCCACCAAGTCGTGCGAACAGCGATGGAAACAAAAACAGAACTCCTTCCTCGTCCAATTAGCATTTAAGACGAAACCGACTCCGACTCTTTCTCCCAAAACAACACCACCCAAGGAGGGTCACTCTCATTAGATCTCAACCGTTCATAATAGGCCAACCAAGCTCAAGAATACGCCCGGCAACAATCTCGTCTACAGTTCCTTTCTCTTTCTTTTCTTTTTCTTTTTGCCTAAACATAATTTCAAATTGAAACTAGGAGCCGAATGTAGAAACAAATCTGAATCATCTAATCAAGACTCCGTAAGCCTTAGAATCAAAATTCCAATCCGACTATTCAAGCATAATCGGAATTAGAAACGGAAACTCCGTGGTTTGCGTTACATGCGGTATAACAGCCAAGACACTCTATCACGGAACCCACCGAACCAAGACATCTGAACCTTCGATTTTTTATATCTATAAGCTTCCATGCTTCCATCTGGACCATCCACAAGGATCGCCTTGAAGAAAGATGGGCAGGAATGAAATCTACCATTGAAGGAACCATCATCTTCTCCAGTTTAACATCAACCGCGTGATCTTGAGAAACCTTGATCGGGGAATCAGATACATCAATAAGGTAGGCCCCACAAATCCGAATAAACTCCCATAGCTCTCGGCCTAACCATCTAGCAATACATCACCCAAAACGAATCCAAATTCAACGTTGCCTTACCGTAAGCAATTACACCATGCGCATGTTGTGATTCCAGTGGGATGTGAGGATCTCTCCTCACGTTAAGATCGACTGAGATCCCTATAAGAGACCGCTCAATCTAGGACTAATAGTTATATATTTTGGGAGAAAAATCTGGGCAAAGTGTAGAAAAAGAAAGGAGGGAGAGATAAAGGCCAAACGCGGAGTATTGTGCAGTGACTCGCTGAGTTGTTAGTTTGAGTCCAAGTTTAAACTAGCTTTCCCCAGCGCCAGAGGTGAGTACATCATTCAAAGAAATCTCCATGGCAATCCTTACGTGATAACATAATTCGAGTATGAGATTTCTTCTAAAATCAGGTGTAGAGATTCTAACGAGTCGATCTGAGTCGACTCAGCGAAAGGATATGCTAAAACCTCGGGTTTTATTTTTAAATTGAAACCCGTCAACGAACAAGGTATATGACACATCTAAACAATGTCTTCATCAATGTTTTTTTAATCGATTAATAATTGAGTTAATCCCAACATTATCATAAGTCAAACCCTAGCTTAATCCTAACCATTCAAACCTTGTAGTTTAGGGTAAAATTTTGATCTTAAGGTGTGGATCTAGACATTTAGCCTTGGTTGTGGACGATCGGATAACTTAAGGTGAGGGATTCCTTTAAGCTTACACTAATTTGAGTTGACATAATTTATCTTGTTTTTGCATACTTTCATATTACTGTGATTTTCCATGCAATTGTCGTTATGAATTATTTATCATTTTGGGAATTATGGTTAAGATATGATTTTAATTATGCATGATTTTTATGAATTTATATGGGGTGATGGTTACAAGTTTTGCCATTTGCCAAATTTTAAGAGCGACACATGCTTCCACTCTATATTGAGTTGGCCTTTTGCTCATCTCCCCTTTTTCTTGTTGAGTTAGCCTATTTACTACTCTTTTATTGAGATAACTTAACGCTACTTTTCCCCTTTATTAGGCTAGCCTTATGCTACCTCCCTTTATGGCTTAGGCAAGTCTCTTAAAAGTTCAAAACTCCCATGGTTCGATTTATTTTTCATTAATGCAAGTGATGTGTTAAAGGTCTCACATCTAGTGATTCATATATTTTATTGTGGACGTAATGCGCTCTAGGTAGTGACCCTCTTGGTCAACGCGTAATACCATGGATTTTGGCTAGTGCACAAATCGATGTAAGTAATCCGCAATACGTATTACATCGTCACTTCTGGGATTGGATGTCGCAAATAGCCGCTCCATGAACAAATCGTGTCACGTAATTCATCTGATTCATGTGTTGTACCGCCTCGAGGTGTTCACATAAATCCAAGGTAGCGTTAGACACGCCAACGAATCTCCGTAGTGTGAGAATGCGAGGCAAGCTGGGTTTTTTATGAATTATATTTCACATTGTGATGATCACTACGTATGATGGATTGCACACATTTTGCTAGGCATGCATTCATTCATATATATTGGTTGCGTATACCGATACCACTCGTAGTAGAGTATGAGACGTATCGGAACCCTTACATTACTTTTATGAATATCTTGAATTAATGTCAATCTTCAAGGATATCCATCACTATTGAGTAGGGCATTAACCCTCTCCAATCATACAAAAATTGCAGATGAAGCACAGACCAAAGATGCGGATATTGATCGCTCTATGGAAGATTATTCATAATAAATGAGAAGGATAACATTACATTTAGATTTATTTTCCGCTGCACACTTTGATAATGTAATAAGCTCCCATTTGAAAGGGCATTAGACAGTTAACTTAATTTTTGCCTTGATGGAATAAGAAGTACAATTAAATTTATTCTTATGATTGGGTACCTTCATGAATGTGATCTAAATGAAAAAAAAAAAAAAAAGTGTGATTTTTTAACGCATCCAATTTATACATTATTAACACTCGAAATTCTCAGGCACGAGTATGTACTCGGACTATAAAATCTAGAGATGTTACAATACTCATGTAGACCCCACCTTTGATTAATCGTGCCTCTCCAGCATCACTTTAGTTAGATGACACAAACCATCAGATCAAAGGCACAAGAATAAATCATTTTCTTTTCTTTTTTGCTTTTTTTTTTCTTTTGAAAGATAAAAGAACTTAATTAAAAAGAAATGACCACAAAGATAATGGAACTTAATTAAAAAGAAGCAACCACCCATGCAAATCACTAAGGCGGGAATCACAGCCCAACCAAGCCCAACAAGATACAAACATTCACATCTTTTAAACCAAACATCCTACACTTTCTTTCTTTCTTTCCTTCTTTTTCTTTCTTTCTTTTTTTTTTTTTTTTTTTTTTTTTTGAATAGTGAAATTTTTATTAAAAGCCACCAAGACAAAGGTCGAGGAAAAGAATACAACCCCAAATCAAAACTTAAACAATGCCAAAACTTTACAGTCTTTGACATCCTTTACCCAGGCATCCCAATCTAGAACATTTCTTCTAGACTACCAAAAAACCTCCTCCCACAGGCTTTTGCTATTAAGGAAGCACCTTCTATTTATTTCCTTCCAAATGTTCCATAATGTTGCTCTTTTCTTTTCTTTTTTCTTTTTTTAAGGTAACACTACCAAGGATTAAACCCTGGATCACTCACACACACTACATCTCTACCAGCTCATAACACTGCTAACAAGACCAAATGCCATATAATTAATTCATCCTTGCCTATCACCCTTTCTTGCCAAGCCCAAAAAAAAGTAGATACTGAAGAAGGCATTACCCATGAAACTTCAAACAGCATCCAAAACGCCTCTCATACTTGCCTTGCAAAAGGACAATGAATAAAGAGACGATCTATGCATCATTCATGCACATTAAACATATGTTGGGAAGAATCATCGTACACTTCTGAAGATTATCTATGGTTAGAACTCTCTTTCTCCCTACTGGCAATGCAAAGGCCGCCACGTATACACAAGAATGAATGATTCACACACACTGCTAAAAAGGGGCATCAAATCATTGCCCATCCTTTGATTGTCCATGCCTCTCAAGAAACATTTTTGATTGCACAATCCCATCTATCGAGCAAATTTTGGGAGACTGGATGATCAAGATTGCCTATATTGTAAGAGGGATCCTGTAGAAGGAACTCCAAAATAGCATATTTTACTTTACTAAGTTTTACTCAATTGTGAAAGATAAATCTTGGACAGAGGCTCACCAGATATGGGAAACCTAATTTTCCAGTAAAGTACTTTCCTAAAACTTGTTTTCAGTATATATATTCCAAACAGTGCCTAAGTGTTGTTTCCAATTAGTGTGTGTGCGTCTGTGTGACTGTGTGTGTGACAGGGAGAGAGGGGGGTATAAGTATCTGTCTGCATTTTAAGTCCAAACATGCAATGTGCAAGTGTACACTCAAAGCGAACCATGATCCCAGAAAGTTATTGGTAAGACAAACAAGAAAAATCATCCTTCTCACCTCCTTTATAATACCACACTTGGAAAATACTTCCACCACCTGCCAGGAATGTTTGAACCAGTGTCATTACCAGAAATGTATAATGCAAAATTAGAAAGCGAAATGACATTCAACCACTGATTTACCAAGAAATCATCTTCTCCGTGTAGTCCCTAATCTTATGCATACGTGTGTGCTATATATAACAGTGTAATCTAAGAAGACAACACAACCCTGCAACATAAAGATGGTGAGTGTGAAAATAATGACTGCAACTTACCTCCTCAGCAGTAACATCATCAGGCAATCCAGTCACATAGACATGTGTATTGACTTTCAAATCAAACCAACTATCTGGAGGTTTATTTGCTTCCTGTTAAAGTAAGATCTCAAATATGTCAGCATCACTCTCCGACATATGTTTAGAGTGCACATCCTCAACATAGATTCACAGAACCGCGGCATTTCCAAAAGACAAGTGTTCTTCACTTCCCTAACATCCCAAAATTCATGATGATTAAATCAGAGTTCGACGGTGTAACGGTACTGGAGGAGAAACAGAGAGTACAAGCAACTAAGCAGGAATAAAGAAATATTAAAAACAAGCAAATCAGATAAGTTAGCATGACATGTAAAAGAGAGAACCTTTTTTTCAGTCTCCTTTTCAGGCAACTTTCGCTTCAGCTCAGGTTTGGCTTCCGCTATATCAGCAGTATCATTTGTTTCTTCCACTGTAGAGGTTACGTCAGCATTTGATGTTGCAAAGACCTCCTCCTCATCCAAATAAGTCATATCTTCTAATTTATATTCTTCACTTTTACAAAAAGAGCTATCCTAAAATTTTGGAAGAAAAATATCCATAAGATTGCCACCATGTATATTAGCATCTTAAAATGCAAGATACCGGAAATGGCCCGAAACTAATAGATTCAGGTGTAAAAACAAATTTGAATAAAGACATGCACTGTTTCTTTGTGAACTGAAAACAAAGAAGCATTCATTAATTAAACAAAAAAACAAACATCACAACAAATAAAAAGGTAAAGAACCAATAAAAGAAACACATGAATAAACAGCAAAACCAAAGTAACTTACATATCCAAGTAAAATCCAATGCCAGTCTTAACCTAACTGAAATTATATCAAGTAGGAGAAGACAATTTGATGAGATTTCTAGTTGCCATCATCATCATCTGAGCCTTATCCCAATTAATTGGGGTCAGCTACATGAATCTTATTCCGTCATTCCACTCTATCAAGGGCTAGACCTTCAGTTAGACCATAGGTCATCAAGTTTTTTCTTACTATCACCAACCATGTCCTTTTGGGCCTTCACATTGCCTTTCTAGAGCCTTCAACCTGTACCCAATGTTCGAAATATCGGTATCGTGTTACAATCACATCCTTGGGATATAGATACGTATCGATTATTGCACGGGATATACCATTTGGATCGAGTAATTTATCGCACTTTTTGAAAAACATGGGGGAAATGGTTGAATTTTTCAATGAAACTTCAGGGATTGATAAAAAAAAAGACCTTAATACACACTTTTAAATCATAACATCTCGAAAAAGAAGTGCACATAATAGGTTTCCTTTGTATAGGGTCCTAAGCTATGCGCTATCTGACTAAACTAATGTAACTATATTCAAATTGAATGCATAACATTTAGAGTGTATGTGATGATCACTTCATCAAACACTCCTAAACACTTCGAAATTAGTCTCAATTGACAGCTAGTTGATGGGAAATTTTGAAAAATATATATTTTTTATTAATTTTTAATTAAAATTTTATTTTTATTTTTCAAAAATTGACAAGGACTTGAACAAATCAGTAGATCGGCCTCATACATGCTTGATTTCATGTTTGGGGTGCAACATTGCAAGCAAGTTGGGAGAAATTGAAGAAATTCAAATTTTCCCAAATCGGACCACCTACACTCAAATTTCAAAATTCAGTGTATGTGATGACCATTTCATAAAATACTCTTAAATACTTCGACATTAGTCTCAATTAATAGCTAGTTGAAGGAAATTTTCGAAAAAAGCATGGAGAGCATGAAGAAACAATGGATATCGAAATCAAAGCTCCAACTCCACGATTTTTCATGCAAAAAATGAAGAACTAATGGATTTGTAACCATCGACACTAATTTAACATAATTTCAACCAAAAAAAAAAGGTTCTGAAATTGAAAATGCTCACCGGATCAAACATGCGGGATTTATCGGCACTACTTGTGCCTTTCGTATCGCAAAGGTGGGATACAAGATATATCGTGGGATATATCGGCTGATATCGTCGATATTTAAAACATTGTATGTACCAAAACACTTCTTGATCTCCATTGCAAATGACTAAACCATCTATCTACTTTTCCTCATCTTATTACCTATTAGTGCTACTTCTAAGTTTCCTCGAATGCATTCATTTCTAATTCTACGCTTCCTCGTCTTGCCACTCATCCATCCCAACATCCTCATTTCAGCAACCATCATCCTATGAACATGCCATTGCTTAACTGCCCAACATTTTGTCCCATAAAGCATGGCTAGTCTTATAGCTATCCTATAAAATTTCCCTTTCAGTTTGAGTGGTACACAATGATCTTATAAAACTGCAGAGGCACATTGCACCCAACTTGAATTCCATGCACAACATCCTTCTCAATCTCTCTACTCTCATGAATTATTGACCCAAGGTATCGAAAGTGTTCATTTTGGTAAGGAAACTTCTTGGTCAGCAATCTTTAATCAATTCCTTATTTTCATTCCTATTGTTACTAAAATTGCACTACATATACTCGGTTTTAGTCCGACTAATTTTAATGCCTTTAGATTCTAAAGCATCTTGTTCGTACCCGTTCCGGCCAGGCCCTGTTTCGACCAATCAAGGTCATTTGCATGTGATCTATACGGATACACATGGAGCGGTCAGAGAATCTCCTGTAGATATGTATGGTTATGTCTTGGAAAGTGGAGCCACAAAGTATTAATTACGGCCGAACGTTATTAAAGCAGTCGAGAGGACTAGCAACCGAGCTTTAACGATTAAACGACAGGTGGTAAGCGATCGAGTTCGTGTGGTCGCTTGACAGGTGGCTAAAAGAGGAACAAAGGAATAGAACATGAGAAGCATCCAGAAACCAAGTAATGGAAAGCGGTTACCATAACCGTCGAAACGTGGCAAGAATCCAGAATGGCTGGATTAAAGCTATAAATAGAAATAGATTACAACAAAGAAAATCGTCTCATACCAAACCAAATCAATTATCTTTTCAATTATATTTCAAATTACCATTTTCTTTGCAATACATAGTATAATCCTTTACTTTTCCTATCAAGTAAATTACATTCCTTAGTGTAACCATTTACTTTCCGAACTTGTTATTCTATATTCCGTAGTGTAATCGGTATTACTAATTAAGTAGCTGGTAACTTTTAGTAATTTTGGGTCTACGCTCATATGCTGGATTCAGTTCTACATCGGGGAAACATTCTTCGACAATTTGCAGCGGCCGACTGTAAGAATTTCTTTGTTTCATTTAATCTATATCGAAAAGTCCTTTCGTACAAAAGGCAAAGGAGTAACCCATCTTCGGAGGACGAACCCCACCATCTGACTATCGCTTGATCCATTTACACAATGAGCGAGTGGCTGAATAGGCGGTCGATATCTCCAAATCTCGGTCATACTCTATGTATACCTATCTTGGCGCTTGGGGTCATTGTCGTTCAGATCGAATTGAAGCCACAAATCCAATTATGGCACCCCCGCCTACATTGTGTGAGAAAACAACAGTCGAACACCTCTCCACAAATATAGCTTTGAGTTTACATCTTTTGCTGGTCTTGTCAATCAAAACTACATCATATGCAAACAACATGTACCATGGTTTTTGTGAATAGTCAAAAATTCAAGCTTTAGGTATCCATTTATGGTGTTTGCGTGAACCTTGGATACATATCAACACCAAGATTGCTTTGGTGAAGTTATTTTCATCATTTTTTATCATTTCAGCATTATCTTTTAGGGGATGCAAATAAGGATACATTACGAAGGATATTCTAGTTTAATTGCTAATTTTGGGGAAACTAAATTTTAGAGATTTTAGTGCAAATTTTGTCATTTAGGCTGGGTTTGATTAGAGAGAAAACCCTGAAAAACCGGGCAAAAAAATATTAATTCCCCTTATGTAATAGTTTCCTGTTTCTGAAACCCAAAAAGAGGGGGAAATCAATTTCCTTTTCATAGCTTTCCTCAAAAAAACGAGTAAAACCATTATTCCAAGAAAAAATGTTAGATATAGAGATATTCCACAATTGCAAGAGACAACTCCCAATGCTTGACTATTGACCTTTTAACATTTACATGAAAACAATACGCATAACCAAACAATGGAATTACTACTGGATTCCATAGTTTTCTATGTGGTACAACTACCAACCTAGTTATCAAGTCAATGAGATCCCGACACCCAAATCACACAAAATGGACAAGATTACACCGACGAGAATAATGGAGAAAGGGAGAAATACTTTTTTTGATATCAAACTTCTCTTACAAAACTTAAGAAACTCACGCTTAGAAAATCTGCCCCCCATATCTCCCACAATTAGCAAATTGCAATTCTTGATATTTAGGCCCAAAATCTATAAATAAGAGGTCCAAAATCGGCACATGTTAGGCCCTATGGTAGGTTGGGGGCCTGCATCATTCCCCCCCACGTTAGAAAGATCTCAACTCCAGCAAGTTAGACACTTCATAGTAATAGAGGCTTGGATCCATTTTTTTCAATTCATCACCTATCGTCCATGTGCATTCAGAATAAGACTCGTTATTCCATTTCACCAAGTATTACTTGTATTAGACCCGTCAAGTGTCATCGTCTTCATGTGCAACACCTGTTCTCTTTTTATTCGAGAATTGTTTATCCATATCGATAATGACTTCATCTTGCATGTCAGACACCTTGCCATGGGAGGTGTCTGACATTTTCAGGTTTACTTGTGAGATGGGAGAACAATACATAAGGTACTTTCCCTTCTGTGTAACTTAGAAATTAAAATGTAGCAATCAAAGGTCAGCTTTCTCATTAGTTAAGATTTTTAAATCATTCTTATCAGGGTTGGTTTCCCGGTTGGTACAATTATGGTTTCTATAACCTACAGATACTTGTTCTATGTTCTGGGACTCTGCAATTCAGTCTTTGAATATTGGAATACAATTCAGTTTCTGGTGTCTCTACCAAACCCTCGCATTTGAGTATTTTTCTCCACATCGCCATTTCACACAAAGAGGTCCAATATAACATAGCATAAAAGAAGCAGAGACATTCAAAAGCAGCAGTCTCATGTCGCAGCAGTCTAATGTCTGCTCTAGTAGACACTGCCACAAGATCGTGCATGAAAATGAAGGTATAAAAAGCCAGACAACTTTTCAATCACGCTATATCAGACTCTGAAATCAAAATGGAAATGGCAAATATATAAAGCTTAAGCAGATGCAAAACTCAACTACCCACCTGAGGAGCCCATGCTCTAAGACCACGGTCCCATTTGTAAGTAGTACCATCGTCATCCGTGAATTCTTCCTCACCATCTGGAGGCGTGAGAGGCCTGTCGTCAGCATCAGCCTCTGATCCTTCCAATATATCCTCTCCCTTCAAGTCCTTCGGTTCATAAACACCACCAACATCACCTGACCTAGCACCGCGCTTCAATGCCTCTGCTTCAATCTCTGCCTCTCTGACCTCCTTCTGCCATTTAGCAAAATCGTCATCAGGGTCGGAGGCCTCTGCACGGCAAGTCACATGGTAAGAACCTTCTCCCTGAAGACTATACTGGGAGTTGGAGATGCCCTCACCTGTTGTAAAATAATCAGGTGCACTTAAAGGCATCCCTGCAAATAATTCAGGAATCGAGGACAATGGCGTCCATTCGCTTCTCCCTTCAGACCATAAGAGCGTACTTTTGGAGATGTACCCATTCGAAAAATGCTCTGCCCAGGTGAAGCAAATATACTAAGTAGAACGTTCAATAGCTTGTTAGACCATTTGAACTTTGAAGTTTTGAACATGATATAGATGGAACAAGTTTCCTGAAAACATGCTACCGGTTAATGGTAGAATTGAAAATAAAAGACACTGATAAACATGCTACTGGTTAATGGTAGAATTGAAAATAAAAAACATTGATAAACATGCTACTGGTTATGGTAGATTTGAAAATAAAAGACGCTGATAAAAATGCTACTGGTTAATGGTAAAATTGAAAATAAAAGACACTACTAAGATTCAGAAATGACGAATTGAATTAGAAAGAAGAAAATTGTCATGTAACACCTAGGGACTACAGAAGCCTGTACAAGCCTCAAATACAAGCTTTGGTTCAAATGTTTGAGTCCCGTGAATATGTGGGTTTTCACCATCAGTGAAAAAGAAAAGATGGACTTTTGTTACAGTTTCAATATTTACAAAAACATATGGTAAAATCCGAGACTCACACCAGGTGAAACAAGGACAATAACTCCCGGTTACCCAACCAACTGAACCAGCACTCAAGGTTTCATGAATTACACCAATGGTTATTTATACAAATGGAATTTGATAGGAAACAACAATTAACTTTGAATAATGAATTAAAAAGAACGTTTGTGAAAAGAATTAAAAAAACACTGACGATTTCAATATGAAGAATCGTGGCATTGAACACCCATGAATTCAAGATCTAGGAATGAGCCCTTCAAAAGAACAGGATTTCCAAAAAAAACCTTCATGTTTTTATTATAACTTCCATATTCACTTTCTTCTTCTTCGTCGTCTTCTTTTTTTGGCCTGACTTTGCTCATGTAATGCCATAGTCAAAACCCACAAGGCAAAGAATAGGACCAAAAAAGATACTAAATTCAAACAATCAGACCAGTTAAACTGATTCAGTAGCAGGGACATGATCCATATACAAAAATATGTGCAATTGTATGTGTGTGTACTAGAGATTGTGGGATTAGAGCATGGATTTTTGACTGGGCTTCTTCAAATCTACCATAGACAGATGGCTGGGTAGAGAAGTAGAGCCTCAGAAGAAGAAAATAAGATACGAAGTTGAAATGCAGAACTCACCTTGCAATTCTGAAAATGCATATGGGCCTACATGTTCCTGGTTCTCCCCAAGTATATACCACCCTACTTCCGTAATAGTTTCAGAATTTGCACCACGACCATTCTCTGTACCTAAAAAAATAAAGAAATGCAGCTTATCTATCTTTTCTGCCCATAAATCTGGTATCGTACCAACCTTAATTCACTATGTGACAAAGCAGGGGGGAGCATGATCCACAATCCTGCTTCCCCTCATACTAATGAAATAATTGCTGATTAGAATAATATGAAGCAATGAAAAGAAGAAAACAGTTCAATGAAAACGACCTAAATCACTCTTCAAACAAACAATTAATATTTAATCCTATCTACTGCCCCTGTGTGAGCTATACCTGGAGGTGCTTATCAGGTTGGCCCCGCTGTAGATGTGGCCTAGCGTGAATACAAGACCATATGAATGATCCTATAGGAAAAACTCTTCCAAACCAGAAAAAGGGAGGGGGGAAGAAGAAAGAAAGGCCAACAGTCCACATTCAATGTTCACATCCAGCCGTTAGGATAGTCCAACTAACCCAGATTTTGGTTCAGCTCACATCCATGGTGGGACCTGAGTAATTAGGAACTGGATCTCGCACATGTGTGCAATGCGTACAAGGGAGCAGCAAGTAGGGCAGAATCAGGACTCCTCAACAACTGAAAACTACAAAACATGACCACCTTTCAGCGAGATGGAACTTTTTTGCCCTAGATTTTTCCTCAAACATGAACATATGTTTCCCCCAACCACAAATATATTCTCCCAACCTTTCCAATTCAACTATATTAACTAAGAGCAATGATCCAATAAGAATTCTTCAGTGAAAACCAGTGTAAATTCTGTGCATGGCAAGTAAGCCCACCTGAAATTAATGACGAGACATTTGATAGGATCACCCACAAGACTTGCAAAATGGATGCTACGAGTAGGGCCAACTTTAGCCTCACCCTGACCACCTATTTTCCAGGCCCTTAATTGGATGGTTGCGATCATCTGATCACGGATGAGCACCTCCCATCCAACAATCTCTGATGACTCAGGGTGGCCCAAACTGGCCCCAAAGAGTAACTGGAGCCACAAGAATCCTTACCAGATAAAATCGCTATAAGAGCAAATATATATCCCTCCAACAACAATGGTCGCATTCAAATTCGAGACAAGAAATAGAAATTTTCCAATAATTTGTATCCACATGCACATGAATGATGACACATAACCGTGCTGGCATACCTCGCACTAGGTAACTATGGAGGTTCCTTTCGCAAACCGAGAGCCACATGGTAGGACTTTAACGAGATCCAACCGTTCCATCAGGTACGCTGCCTCATGTTAACCCTTGAATCCAAAAATCATGATAATCCAAAATTCAGGTCGGCCACAACATCAGAAACAGTTGGAATGGAACCCACCATTAGTTTTGTCTACAGCCAACCATGGTGTTTATACGCAATCCAATCCATTCATCCGATGTGACTCATCAGGGTGAAAGAATTACCCCAAAAATCACGGTATTCCAAGGTGAGCCATACCACATCAATTTAGAGTTTTAGGTACATTTTTTTGAGGGTGGCCAACTTGAATGTTGAATTGGCCTGATTTTTTGCATCAAGGCCAAACAGGGGTGGTGTACCTGATGGACAGTGCGGATTTCATGCACGTCAAGTCATGTCCCCATGTTATAAGAGAAAGAACCCCAGTGGGTACCCAGCACAAGGTACACAAGTGTTTTCCTAATTAAAGTTCACAGATGAATTAATCTATGAACAATTCCCAATTACATTACAAACACTAATGTAAGTTTTAAACTTTTCGCTGCAAGATACTTACGGGTCGTTCAGATGGTGGTAAATGGCTGAAGTTGTAAATGATTTACTAGTAAATCACTTAAAGGCTGTAAATGATTTACAGCCTGTCTGTTTGGCTTTAAGTTGTAAGTGATTTACTAGTACATCATTTACAGTGTTTGGATAGCCTGTAAATGGTAAATGAAATCTGCCTTGTAGGCTTTCATTCAAAAAAAATAAAAAATAGAACCGTTGCCATCTCCTCATTTACTAGTAAATGAAAACTCACCTTTTTGCTGGTAAATGAGAAGGGGGCTTTAGTAAATGATTTGCTCGCAAATTAGAGCATCCAAACACAAGTAGTAAATGATTTGCTAGTAAATCATTTACTACTTGCCCCATTTATCACCATCCAAACGACCCCTTACAGGGAAGTGACTTCTCACCCCAGCCCCATGAAGTTTCCCGGCAGTTTTTCCCGTAAGCTGAATTTCCTCTCTCAAACACTACCTGTAAGTCACTTCCCACTTAGAGAACTTACAGGCATCCAAACGACCCCTAAAATCACACTCGAAAAGGCAATATTAATAAAAATAAACAAAGCATTTCGCCGTTCTGAAAATTAGGGTTTCTACAATCTCATAAGGAACGAATATGAATATGCATTTCATTACAGAAAAGGAAAAAATCGCGAATGAAAATTCAAGAATTAGATAGAGAGAGAAATACCTGATTCCATCGGAATTCGATGGGAAGATTCAAACGAACCGAATCGTGATCTGAGCAGCTGAAAATTCTAAACTGGCACGATGGATTAGGGTTTTCTCTGTGGGCTTTTGTCTTTTTTTCTTTTTCTTTTATTTTTTTTTTCTTTGTTTTTTTTCCGATCGCCGAGGTTCGAGAAAGGGGAGAAGGGGACTTAGAGGGAAACAGATTGCCTACTCCCCCTGCCACCAGCCAATGGCTGATGGTCAGTGCTCTGTGGGCCCTACCATGATGTATGTATTTCATCAATGCCGTCCACCTATTTTTACAGATCATTTTATGAAATGAGACCAAAAATTAGGTATGTACCAATCCCAAGTGGATCACATTACAGGAAACAGTGTTGAATGAGCGTGAACCTTTAAAAACCTTTTGGGCCGATAAAAGTTTTGGATAAAGCTTATCTTTGTTTTTTTCCTTCATCTGAAACGCAGGTTAGAGAGACCGGGAATTGTAGGATCCTCGACCGGAGGATACCACAATCTACTCGGCTTTTCGGCTACAACATGGAATGTTTCAATCATTTGGACCGTTGCTCTAGTGGGCCTTCACTCAGACCATTTCTGTGGTACTCATCTCAACCTTCCATTTTTTTTGTTTTTTTTTTTTTCCGAAAACTCGAATGGGAGATGTGATACAGTGGAGCCGGGAACACAGGAATATGGTAGAGTCGTTGGAGGCGATTAGGCAATGTTGGCTGTGATGTGTGAGCTGTGGGGCCGACTTTGATATTTTTATTTTATATCCACACCGTCCATCCGTTTTTAAAACTCATTATAAGCAATTATTACAAAAATTAAGATGATACTAAACTCAAGTGGACCACACCACAGGAAATAGTGGCAACAATAACATCCACCGTTAAAACCCTCAAAGCACCTGCATAATGTTTATTTGTCATCGAACATGTTGATAAGGTCACAAATACCTATATTAAGATAAAATATAAATATATGGATAAATGGCCTCGATATAAAACATATACATCAGGGTGGCCCCACAGTGCCCAACGCATCGCGTACCACCGCTGGGGTGGTGTTGGCAACACTACCCAGCGTCCGAGTCTTCTTTCCACCAAAGACGTGGCAGGTTGAGCAAGGACGCGGATTGCGTACTGACAGCGTGCTCTGTCGCCTCATCATGACGTATGTATCATATTCACGCCTTTCATTCATTTTTCCATGCTATTTAGTGAGCCTAAAAATGAGATATATCCAAATCTCATATATATCCGAATCTCATATATACCACACCACCGGAAAGAGTGATGATTGAATATTCACCATTAAAAACTTGGGACAACAAAAGTTATGGATTAAGATGATATTTTCGTTTTCTCTTCATCGAGGTTTGCTTGACATAATCAACAAGTTAGATGACAAATAAATATTACATGGAGCCTTAGAAAGTTTTTAATGGTGAACATTCAATCACCCTTGTTTTCTTGTGGTATGGTCCACTTGAGATTTGGATCTCTCATTTTCGGGTTCATGCTCTATAATTAGAGTTGTACACGAGTTGAACCGAGTTGAGCTCAGCACAACTCGGCTCGGCTCAACCAATAAATAACCTCAGCTCGAACTCAGCTCGGCTCAGTTCAGTCGGCAGCTCGGGATATTTTCTCAAACACATAGAGTAACATCTTCGATTTTTCACATAATGCAAAATAGTAATAGTAGTTTACGAGTATTTCATCAAACACTCGGCGAGCGACACGAAAATCATGATTTGAGGATAGTTTTATAATGTAAAGTTTTTTTGGTAGTGATTTATTTCGTATCTATTCTTTCCTCGCTACTTGCCAATCACACAGAGAATGTATGCACCCGAAAAACACTTCATTAAGTTATTTCATCAAACACTAGGCAAGCAGCATCAATATCAAAATAACCGACTCGATTCGAGTTTAGGTTCGATCGAGTTTAGGTTCGATTCGAGTCTAGTCGAGCTCAGGAAAGCTCAAACTCAACTCGGAATTTTTTCGAGCTCCAAAAAATAAGCTCAACTCGGTACGAATTCAATTTCGAGCCGAGGCGGGTCAAGCTTTTTCGAGTCAAGTCGAGCGAGTCGATCAAGCAAACTCAACTCGTGTACAGCTCTATCTATAATGATATGAAAAATAGATTGATAGCTTCCATAAAACACATATATATCATACAAGGCCAACAGAGCACTGTCAGTAGCCACCTCTCTGCTGACGCTGTCATAACGCAATGTGCGTCCAGTGAGCCATTGATATTTGCCGTCCATCTAGTGATAATTGTCATATGTTGCTTCTGTTTCAAAAATCACACTTCTAAAGGAATTATGACCATCGATTTCCTCGCTTTTTGAATTCCACTAATTAAATGGCTTGGATCATCCGAATGGAATATGTTTTGAACAATCATCCACTTATTGTATGAGAAACTAGATGAATTGTCCTAATTAATGGGCTATTTTGCCACATGTGTTGTGGGCAAATGGTTATACCACGCTCCGGTTCTCCCGACTTTGTGAAATAATCTACAAACCGGAAACATGTATGCATATTCGGTGGTGTTGCCCGTGCCAACCCCAGGGTGAGTGGCGTGGTGATGTGTTGGGCGCTATGGTGGTGGGGCCACCGTGATATTTTATATCCATACTCAAGTGGACCACACCATAGGAAAGCATGGGATAGCGACACGCACGGTTGAAACCTTCCTAGGACCCACCGTAGTGTTTATTTTCCATCTAACATGTTGATAACATTACAAAGACCTATATGAAGTGAAAAAGTAAATATCAGCTTGTAACGCCCTGAAAATCGGGGGTCGAGCATAAACTCAACTCTTGAGTTCCAACGCATCACTTATGCAACAAAATGAATGATGATTGAATGTTGTCTGTATTAGTGTAGAGAACATGAGTGAGATTAAGCCAAAACAGCATACATACTCCAGAGACAGTTAAATCGTAAGCGGAAGACTGTGATAGATAGAAAAATATATAAACTATAGTAGGTCTCCAGAGTGTGATAAGGTTACCAGGTTAATGAATTACAAGTACAAGTTCAGAAATATACCAAAGGTGTAGTGTCATCTAGACATCTCCATAACCCCGTCAGTCAAGACACGGCTCACATGAAGCCGCCAGAAAATGGCATACACGAGAAAGCATCCTCGTCGTCACAAAAGTTCGGCTCCACCTCAGAAGTAGCGTCGTCATCTGCAATCAGACAATGTCTGGTGGGTGTTCGAAACACCGTCCCGTAACGTGGGAGTGAGTAGCTAACTCAGTGGAACAATAAAGCATAGGTTAACATGTTATCAATTCAAGACGGTCATACGATGATCGTGATAAACGGTGGATGCAATCAAACACTCCTAACTACTCTTATTAATGCAAGTATGAATGCAGTCATGATGGATGCCCTCACCGACATACTCCCTCGTGCGACACCATCTTATGTTCGCGGCATGCTTGCATTCCTCAGTGCTCCACATCTTTCAGGCACATGCGATGTTATGATGAACATGATTACCGAGTTGTTATTAGTCCATTTCAAACAGCAGGATTGAGAAACTAAGGTACCTCCCTTGTATCATTCCCAAACATGATCCATTATAGGGTCGTCAGTCCTAGTTAATCTCATACGATAATGTGTTTCCAGTGTGCACGGAGGTAGTCGTGGGCATTACACGGAATCGTTGCACCACTCCCCCATCACCTCTTTAACGATTCATCACTATACAGATACAGGCCTAGTTCATACTCTATACACTGCGGCAAAACTCATCGCCTCACCGCAAATTCAGAGTATGCTCGAGGTCACTACAAAGGGCTGTCAGGGCTGTTACACGGAATCGTTGCACCACTCCCCCATCACCTTATCAATGTAGGCCGACAGCACGAATATAGTGTCCCATACCACCATAATCGGCTCACGAGTCTGGTTGTTCACTGGTCACTACGAGGGGCACGTGGCCCAGCCAGTAGTAGACAAATCGACCACGGTGTCCCATACCACCATGCCCGACTCATGAGTCTTAGCGGATCGAGGTACCATGGTTAACGGGATTACACTGGTAAGTTTGGTACCCTAGGTTCAAGCAATAGCGACCAAACATGGTGAACATACATTAGACAAATCGGGTTACTTAACGAGCCTGACTAGCTCGAGCGCACGATCAACTGAACGACATGAAGTGCATAAGTACTTCGTGTGGCCTAACCACTGTCGCCAACTGAAGTACGACTCGGGTTCGTTAAACACATCCTACGTGGCGAAATGAATCTCAACCACGATCTCAAGTCTGGTACCGATTGTCTGGACTATAAACATAGTCTCAATTGCAATTAATCCATATTCAAAGCATGTGGAGTAAAGCATAATAAACAAAGTAATTCAAGCATGCTAACAAACATGCCATAAGCATGTATAAAGCATGTTATAAAGCATATCATAAAGCACCATATAAACAAGAATACAAACACATATATTTCACAAGTAAGCGGTTTAAGTAAACAACCTCATGGAGGAAAATCATACATGTCTCTAAGGTAGTTGAGAATCCCATCTCAACACCTACCTAAGGCATCATCATCCAAACACTTACTCTCACAAGCATTTTCACAAACACTTAGCATACACTATTTCAACATACATAGTGTATGTTAGCAAACATGTATTAGGGCGAGTCCTTTCACCAAGCAAGTATTTTACGCACATATGATATATTCATACAGCAAATAATCATGGCAAACACATTTCCAATATATATATATATATATAATATACGGTACTTTTTACAATACACTATTTCTACATACATAGTGTATATTAGCAAAACATATATTAGGGCGAATCCTTTCGCCAAATAAGTATTTTATCCATATATCATATATTCATACAACAAATAATCATGTCAAACACATTTCCAAAATATATACGTATACGGTATTTTTTACGAATACATAGAATATGTAAAATTCCATATTCTACGTCTTTAATCGAAACAGAAAACAGAAAGCACTTTCTACATGTGCAATTGCATGCAGATCATGAATCTATCATTATCTGACATTGAAAGCGTTGAAAACTGTAACCTATACACCTAAAGTCCTCACCTTTTGTCGTAAAATCGTAACGGAGTCGATGGATTTGCTAAGCTTTTATATACGGTAGTTTGACAACCTATGGAACAAAATAGCTTAACTATTTCATAACCTACAACCTACATAACCCCAAAACAGATTAGGGTTAGGGTTTCTTACCTATAAACGGGGTTGAAATCACCGGGAAAGCGATGAGAATGGAGTGGTGGAGCATGGATAGCAGCAGGGAAGGAGGGCAGGAAGATTCTCCCACATTTCTCTCACTTTCTCTCTCTTTTCTCTCTTCTCTCTCTAGGGTTTCTCTCAAATTCGTATTGCTGTGAGAGAGAGAGTTCTAAGGTCCTTATATAGTCTAAAAAGTCACCGAAATAGACTTCAGGACAAGGTATACTTAGGTTATAACCAAAGTGAGCATTTTTCAGCTCAACGGAGGACTTTTGGCGGGCCTCCTTGAGCCAAAGGTCGAACTTAAGCTCACCAACTTTGGATCCAGGTGGAGTTAAGTTTTCGTTCCAGTCGGCTTTTCAGATCACGTGTGGCGGACTAGTTTCAGTTCAACGGTCAGTGGATCTCGATCGGAGATTCCGAGTACATGGATATGTTTATGAAATTTTTCCTGATCCGAGGGTGTATTTGGGTCAGATTCTGACGGTCCGGTTGCCTAATACTGATTCGCAAGCGACTAGTCTCAGATTTCTTTATTTTGAATTTAATTTAGAATTATTTTTACATTTCTCACACTCCCCGCTCCGAGCTCAAGCGAATAGCGTTGGGACACTATCTGGATTTGATTTCCGAAATGGTTGTCAAGCCCAGCGAGGCGGTCCTAAGTCTTTAACTTCGTATTATTCGGACTTCCGACGTGCGGTCCAGATCTGATACGGAGTTTTAATGTGCTCCCGAGAGCAACTGGGTAATGAGATTGATCCAAGATTTTAGGATAACATAGCATCAATGATTCTACAAGTTTTGGGTCTTACAGATCGTATTTAAAGTGATTAGTATGGATTTCGTAGCTAATTTCGTTTAACACTTAGTTAACGTTGTCTAATTTCTAAAGGATTTAGCCCTGTAAGATTTTTGTCTGCGGTGGTACTTGGGCCTTTTTAGTTTATATATAAAGTGATCCAAGTTATAATACTTAGCTAGTTTAGATAGTATCTAGGGTGAAAGTACTTAGAAGGATTTACAGAACGAGGTGGTGAAAGGTGAGATTTGTGAAGGAAATGGGTTAAGAAACGATTTTAGACTGTGGGATTGAGTTCTGATAGGTATATAAGGTGTTAGGATCGACCCATTGCCTAAGGACGTCTAATTCCAGATTGGCAAAAATCCGGGATGTTACACAACTTGATCCAAAATTTTCATCACCCTAAGAAATTTTCAATTGCAGGTATCCAATCACCATTATTTCACGTGGATGGTCCACTTTGAGCTTCTGATCTAATTTGATTTTTGGGTTGATGTCTTAAAATTACCTAGTGAAAGGGATGGACAAGTGAACATGAAACACATACATCAAGATGAGTACACAGTGCGCAATACATCACCACACACCGTTGGGGTGGTGTGTGCGACACCACCTTATCCATATTTCCCATACATGTATCATAGTGGGCCGTGATGTATGTGTCCTATACATGTAGTCCATCAATTTTAATAGCTCATTTTAGGGCATGAACTCAAAATTGAAGTATATCCAGATCTCAAGTGGACCACACCACATGGTAACTATTGAAAACTGCTTGAGCATCACAGAAGTTTTGGATTAAGCTGATATTTCTGTTTTTTCTTAGTCCATGTCCGCCTGAACTTATAAACAAGTTGGGTGACAAATAAACAACGACGTGGGCCCTATGAAGGTTTCAACATTAGACGTTGTTGTCTTACTGTTTCCTATGTTGTGGCCCACTTAGGCTTTTGATATTTTTCGATTTTGGGTTCACGCCCCAAAATGACCTAAAATGAGTAGGAAATAATATGGATGACGTGGATAGGAAAAGTACATCACGGTGAACCCCTCAGAGTTTACTTAGTTTACAATTTGCACCCGTATTTCCCTAGTTGCATTTGGAGCCCATGAGATACGCATACTTGACTGATGAGAAACACCAGCAGTCTTTACCTGTTACCTTCGTACGGATGACATATCACACGTGCAGTAGATCCACGTCATTCATACAGAAGGCCCACTGTTATCTTACTCTCTCTGTCATTGAAAACGAGGTTGATCCATCAATCTGGCTGACCACATGGATGCATGGAGTATTATCTTCAGGCGATTCATTTATGATCACCATTTTTTTCATAGGCAATGACCCCCACATGATGAATGTCTGGGATATCTCACAAGTGAAACATCTTATATGCCTAAGGCCATGCCCCTCTATTATCTTACATGTGCAAGCACCATTATATTTAACAAATGTATATATTATGCAATCCAAACGGATGATCTCATGGGCCCTACCTTATAAGAGGATGTAGGAGGATACCCTATTGTGGTGATGGAGACCCATGTATCTTAGTGAGAGACAATCTCTCTCCTTCTCACTCTTTGGCTTAGTTTCTCTATGTTTTTTCACCTGTTATCTCTTACGATGGTTATATAAAGTGAGGGTCATAATTAAGAAGATTTTATTATTTCATTTTTGGTGATTTTTCTTATCGTAAGATTCGCTATACGGGTAGGAGATAAGTAAGCCTTGTATTTTTACTTTTCTTATTTCTAGTGAAGAATGGAGCTATGTATTACTGCCCCATAGAATATGTATATTGCCAAACCACATAAATTATCATGCCTCGTCTCATGTTTCGCTTTAGTCATTTTGGCTTTTGGCTTTTATATATATATATATATATATATATATATATATATATATATATATATATATATATATATATATATATATATATATATATATATTACCGCGCTTATATTAATAATGTATTGCCATTTTTTCGTAACATACCCCTCATATCCCAACCCTTTTAGCATTTGACTTTTTAATAAATTAAACATCGACCTCGGATCCAACTCGGTGGGTGTGACTAGTCACGCCCACCTTTATATATGTGTTGTATATTCATGTCGTTAATCTATTTTACAAGCTTATTTAAGGGCATGGTTCCCAAAATGAAGAAGATACAAATCTCAAGTGGACCACATCACGGGAAGTAATGATCATTAAACACCACCATTAAAAATCCTAGGCACCTTAGGGCTTGTTTGGTTTTTTCTAATTACATGTAGATAACTAATAATTACTTGTTATTACATTTTCTTAAGGAAATATTAGCTTAAAAGTGCACTTAACAGCCTTAGGACCCAACTTGGTCCTTTTAGGATTAAGTGTTTTATAACATACGAGACACCACACACCTTAAAATATCATAAGTTTGGTTTTCTTCATTTCCATATGTCATATAGAGATATCTTGACATTCTTGGTTGAAATCCTATTTAAAACAAGGCACATTACTAGTAGTGATTCTCCCCACAAACTGAATGACAACTTTGCTTGTGATAGCATTTAGTTGATCATTTCGACTAAGGTTATGTTTTTCCTCTCGGACACACCATTTTGCTATAGTCTGTCAGGTGTTGTGGATTGGTGAACTATGTCATATTCTTCACAATAGTTAGAAAATTAATTAGATAAGTATTCTCATATTCAATTACTACAGATAATTTTTATTTTCCTATCCAAATAAATTTATACTTTGAATTTATAGATTAATAATGCATTAAATGTCCCCCCTTTTTAAAAACTCAACAGGTACATATACACGTATTTAGAATAATCGTCTATGAATATTATGAAGTACTAGTACATTTTGCCTATAAGGGTAAGAATGTCATTTAACTCATGTATGTCAGTATGCACTAGGTCCAACATTTTAGATGATCTCTCGACACTAGAGAACGGTTTCTTAGTAATCTCTGACCGTATGCACACTTCACATTTATCGTTCTCACTCTTATTATACGAGATTAAGTAATTCTTAGCCATGAGGTTTATGATATTATAGCCTACATGTGTTAATCTATGCCATGAGGATACAGACTCAACCATATAAGCGAAATATTTATTTTTCATTCAACAATAACTTAATCGACCTATTATAAGCATACCCTTTCCCCTGCAAAATTAGTATTAATGGACAAGATCAATTTATCAAATTCATATACAACCCTAATCACAAGTTTACCCAAAAGATCCCACGAAATTAAGTTTCTTTTCATCCGTAGTGTTGAGAAGTGGAGCCACATCTGGGGCCGCCCACTACCAGTCGAGGTTGCGCGGATTTCGTGTCGCAAGTCCTTTCGCAACTGGGATATAGAAAGGAGTTTCGTTGATTTCGTGTCGCAAGTCCTTTCACAACTGGGATGCGAAAGGAAAGTTGTCAAAACTATAAATTGGGATCCCTAGGGCTATTATAGGGTTAAGGTGAATATTGGGGAGCTATTCTAAGGTATGGGAAAAGGGTTTTCTCTGTATCTCCAAGGGAGAGGTTAGTATATTGCCTTGTAATCTTCGTTCTTCATAGTGGAAGTTTGCATCCGTGGTATTTTACCCTAGTTTGGGGTTTTTCCACGTATATCTTGTCTCGTGGTTTGTTTGGATTGCTTTGATCTATTTCTAGTTTATATTTCTTCTTGTTTATATTTCTAGTTTGTGAGTGAGGCCTGAGATTGGATCTAGGCTCATTGCGTTTGTTGTCGTGCTACGCAACAACTGGTATCAGAGCTAATAGTTTTGTTTTATTGGGAGTGATGGCAGAAGATGGAAAAACTAGAATTGAGAAGTTTGATAGTTCAAACTTTGCCTTCTGGAAGATGCAGATGGAAGATTATCTGCATTAGAAGGACCTCTATATTCCTCTAGGAGGAAAAGAGAAGAAACCAGAAACGATGACAGATGATGAATGGTTTTTACTGAATAGGAAGGCTTTAGGAACGATCCGACTCTCTTTGTCTAAGAGCGTCGCCTTCAATATATTCAAGGTAAAAACGACAAAAGAATTAATGGAAGCCCTAGCCACCATGTATAAAAAACCCTCAGCATCCAACAAGGTTCATCTTATGAAACAGCTATTCAACATGAAGATGTCAGATGGTGGGAGTGTGGCTGAATATCTAAACGAGTTCAATACAGTCACAAGCCAGTTGGAATCCGTTGACATTATTTTTTAGGATGAGGTCAGAGCATTATTAATCTTATTCAGTTTGCCAGACAGATGGGATGGTTTGGTGATTGCCATGAGCAATTCTTCAAGGTCGACAAAGCTGAAATTTGATGATATGGCTGGTCTAATTCTCAGCGAAGAATCTAGAAGAAAGGCATTAGGAGTTTCAGAGGATTCAAGGAATGCTCTAAACGTTGAAGGAAGAGGAAGATCGCTGAACAAATGAGACAATAAACACGGGCGTTCTAAGTCGAGGAAGAAGTCCAAGGGACCGAAAGACAAAGATGGGTGTTGGCATTGTGGCAAGAAGGGGCACATGAAACGTGATTGCAGGGTGCTTAAGAAACAAGAAGGAAACTCTCAAGGTGGGAAGGATTCAGTGAATCCATCTGAGGAGAGTAACACAGAGGCGTTGATCTTGTCTCTTAATGCGAGGAATGAGTCTTGGGTTATAGACTTAGGTGCTTCGTTTCATGCCACTTCATGCAAGGGAGTTTTGCGTAATTATGTGTCAGGTGACTTTGGGAGAGTATACCTGGGTGATGATGAGCTGTGCAGTATTGTTGGAAAGGGAGATGTTCATATAAGTCAAAAAGACAAAACAACTTTGAAATTGAAGGATGTCAGACATGTATCGAGTTTAAAACGTAACTTGATTTCAGTGGGGCAGTTGGCCGATACCGGTTATGTGATGACATTCACTAGTGTTTCCTGGAAGATCACAAAAGGTGCCTTGGTGATATCTCGAGGCAAGAAGGAAGGTACTTTGTACGTGACTTCAGGATCGTATTGTTCACTAGCAGTCGCATCAACTGGAATGAACGGGCAATTATGGCATCAGAGGTTAGGACATATGAGTGAAAAGGGAATGAAAGTGCTATTGTCAAAAGGAAAGCTACCAGAGCTGAAGTCTATTGACTTGGAATTCTGCGAGGATTGCGTGTATGGTAAGCAGAAGAGAGTAAGTTTCAAGAAGATAGGACGTGCTCCAAAGACGCATCTGTTGGAGCTTGTATACACTGATGTGTGGGGACCGACACAGGTATCATCTCTCGGCGGCTCACGTTATTTTGTTTCCTTTATTGATGATGTTAGTAGAAAACTGTGGGTCTATTTCTTAAAGCATAAATCTGATGTATTTGATGTATTTAAGAAGTGTAAAGTCATGGTAGAAAAATGAGACAAGTAAAATAGTAAAGTGTCTCAGATCTGATAATGGGGGAGAGTATTGTAATAAGAGGTTTGAGGAGTATTGTGCAGCAAATGGAATCAAATATCAGAAAACGATTCTAGGGACACCACAACAGAATGGTGTGGCTGAGTGCATTAACAGGACCATCCTTGAGCGCGCCAGGAGCATGAGGTTACATGTAGGGTTGCCTAAGACTTTTTGGGCAAATGCTATAAATACTGCCACATATCTCATCAATAGAAGTCCCTCAACACCATTGGATGGTAGGCTATCAGAAGAAACGTGAACTGGGAAAGAAGTGAACCTAACACATCTCAGAGTGTTCGGTTGCACTTCATACATTCACATTGATGCATAGCACATAAACAAGCTAGATGCGAAGTCTAGGAGGTGCACGTTTATAGGCTACGGGCAGCATGATTTTGACTACAGGTTTTGTGATGCAGAATCATCAGAAGCAATGACGTAGTCTTCAATGAAAAAGTGATGCATAAGGACAGGGTGCATGAAAATAAGGCTGAGGAGAAAGAATTTGTAGAGTTAGAAGAGTTACCGGACACGGGTGTTATAGCGCCACAGGATGATCTTGCACAGGAGTATTATGAGGCAGGGTTACAAACACCGGTATTGAGGAGGTCTACTCGGGAGAGGAGACCCACGATCCGATACTCACCCTCCTTATATTATCTACTACTGACAGATAATGGTGAACCAGAGTGTTTTGAAGAGGCATTACAGTCAGATACATGGGTTAAGTGGGAGCAGGCCATGGATGAGGAGATGGACTCTCTTAAGTCTAATCGTACATGGGAGCTAGTCACTCTACCAAAGGGTAAGAAAGCTCTTCATAACAAGTGAGTTTATAGACTGAAGGAGGAGCACGATGGTTCGAAACGGTACAAGGCCAGATTGGTTGTGAAAGGGTTTCAACAAAAGGCAGGTATCGATTTCACTGAAATATTTTCACTAGTAGTGAAAATGTCTACGATTCGTATGGTCTTAAGTATAGTGGCTACAGAGGACTTACATCTAGAGTAGCTAGATGTTGAGACAGCCTTTCTTCATGGGGATCTTGAAGAAGAGATATATATGCATCAGTCGACAGGATACGTGGCACCAGGAAAGGATAACAAGGTGTGTAGACTGAAGAAGAGTTTATATGGCCTGAAGTAGGCCCCGAGGCAGTTGTACAAGAAGTTCGATAGTTTAATGTCGGGAAACAATTTTAAGAGATATCATGTAGACCACTGTTGTTATTTGAAGATGCTTGATACGTCATACATCATCCTTCTTCTGTACGTTGATGATATGCTTATAGCCGGTTCAAGCATAAAGGACATCTCAGATCTCAAAAGACAACTGTCTAGAGAATTTGCCATGAAGGATTTAGGAGCTGCAAAACAAATCCTAGGCATGAGGATAAAGCGTGACAGGGAAAAGAAGAAACTGGTGTTATCGCAGGCAGAGTACATAGCCAAGGTACTTGATCGATTCAATATGTGAGGTGCTAAGCTGGTTAGCACTCCATTAGCCAACCACTTCAAGCTATCTAAGGAGCAAGGGGCAAAGACGCAGGAGGAACAGGATTACATGACTAAAGTCCTGCACGCGTCGGCTATAGGGAGTCTCATGTATGCTATGGTGAGCATGAGACCAGACATTGCTCAAGCAGTGAGAGTTGTTAGCAGGTTCATGAACAATCCCGGGAAGGAACATTGGGAAACTGTGAAGTGGATTCTTAGATACCTGGTAAGTACTAAGGATGTAAGGGTATGTTATGGTGGATCGAAAATCAAGCTACAAGGCTACGTGGATTCAGATTTGGCAGGAGATATCGACAGCAGAAGAAGCACTACAGGTTATGTCTTTACTCTGGGAAGTGCCGCGACCGTTGGGTCTCTCGATTCTGAGAAGAAGATAGTATCTATCAAGATCGACAAGCGAATATGTTGTGGTTATAGAAGCATGCAAGGAGATGGTGTGGATGCAAGGTTTTATGGAAGAGTTAGGTAAGAAGCAAGCAGTTAAGGTGTACGGTGGCGACAAATGATCTTAGTACAATACACTTGGCTAAGAATTCAGCCTTTCATTCAAGGACCAACCATATTACCATCAGATATCACTTCATACGTTTATTACCGGAAGATGGATCGATTGCTTTGGAGAAGATTCATACAAGTGAGAATCCTGCGGATATATTGACTAAGGCGGTCACAGGGGAGAAGCTGAAGCTCTGTTCAGCTTTAATTGATCTTCAGGCTTGAAGACGGGGAGGTGGTGTACTCCGGATGAAGAAGACAAATGTTTATGGCGATGTGTCTCCAAGTGGGAGATTGTTGAGAAGTGAAGCCATATCTGGGGCCGCCCACTACCAATCGAGGTTACGCAGATTTCGTGTCGCAAGTCCTTTTGTAACTAGGATACAGAAAGGAGTTTCGTAGATTTCGTGTCGCAAGTCCTTTTGCAACTAGGATGTGGAAATGAGTTTCGTGGATTTCGTGTCTCAAGTCCTTTCGCAACTGGGATGCGAAAGGAAAGTTTCCAAAACTATAAATTGGGGTCCCTAGGGCTATTCTAGGGTTAAGGTGAATATTAGGGAGTTATTCTAAGGTGTAGGAAAAGGGTTTTCTCTGTATCTCCAAGGGAGATGTTAGTATATTGCCTTGTAATCTTCGTTCTTCATAGTGAAAGTTTGCATCCATAGTTTTTTATCCTAGTTTGGGGTTTTTCCACGTATATCTTGTCTCGTGGTTTGTTTGGATTACTTCGATCTATTTCTAGTTTATATTTCTTCTTATTTATCGTTTGTGGGTGAGGCCTGAGATTGGATCTAGGCTCACTGCGTTTGTTGGCATGTTGCGCAACACGTAAGACATGCAACACATTGATTAAGATTACCTTCTTTCCAAAGGTAAACACAAGTTCCATAATTCATTTGTCGACAACCTTCCACTGACCTCCATTTCTCATTTAAACATCTTGACCATTAATTACGTCTTCATAGGTCTTGAAAGCAGATATGTCATAGCATACATGGATTGTGACAGTTGTATCATACCAGAAGCCGATGACTTTCCCTTGAACCGTGTTCACTTCAATGATCGTTGCGACTATGTCATCTTCAACTGCGTGAGCCTATTTCTCAGACCTCTTGAGTTCCATACAAGTTAAAGTGAAATACCCAATCTTTCCACGGATATAGCAAGACCCTTTAGGTTTTTCGGTCTTTGTCTTTTGAGACTTTTTGAATTTCTTATTATCTTTACTGGATTTTAGGGATTTGTTCTACTCAGGATTATTGTTATGGGATGACGTTTCTACTACATTCACCTTGGATGAGGACAGTCCATTGGCATCGTCTTTCTTGTCTTGGTTGTAAGTTTTTCCTTAATTCAGTGATTTTTTTAAATATGTTTTAATGTGAATTCTTTGAATTTATATATTAGTTTATTCTTATAATCTTTCTAGCTTGGAGGTAATTTGCTTTGAAGGATTCATGGAAGTCGATTTGTAAGGCCTTTAAAAAAAATAAATTTAAATCAACAATCAAATGTAGTTGTTGGATTCGAGTCAGCGGAGGTTTATTGTCTACCATCATGAAATCAATGTACTCGATAATTAGGAATTTCTTCGTTCCCTTTTATTCAGTTTTGTACTCGAATTCCAACTCATTCCAGATTTTTTTAGCCGAAGATGTTCCCATCCACAAGACATATAGACAAGGATAGGGCGTCCAGAATAAAGTAGATCTTTAGGACGGTAAGAAGAAACTTTAGCTTGTCTTGCCACCTGGTAAAGTTAGTGTTGTCAAACCGGTCTACCTTAATAAGGTCCTAGTTTATCAACTTGATTGATGCAACACTTTCGGTATCCATGAGAATTACACTTGAAGATCTCCGAGACCCCCGCCCTATAAGTGAATACAGGTAATACACTGTTGTAGTGACGGAGACCCGTTGTTGGGAAAATATTTCAAAATAAATATTTTGGATACCGAAAGAGTAAATCAAAAAATTGTTTTCAATCAGGTTGAAGCAAGTATTAGATACATTATCCTTGAAGCATAGTTTACCTCCTCTCATCTTAGACTAAGGATCGCTAACAGATTGCTAGCGAATTGCTTATAAGATATGATAAGCCTTGTTTGGTCCTGCATGCAACGATCACGAAGGGACCACCTTAGGAACTCGGCTAATGTAGTCACTGTATCTGGCAGACTCAGCAAGTAATTGGACTTAAGACTCAGTGAGTTCGAGAACTCTGCATGTTATTAACTTGTTAAAGAAAATTTAGAGATGTGTTATTATAAAAAAGATTAATTGGATTTCTGATTATTGATATGGTCCGGGGGTAGGGGGTTCAGTTTATATAGATGGGGCGAATAGACCATTACACATGAGGCCATCAACGATTAGAATGTTTTAAAAACATTTATGACTGTTGGCTCATTAATCCAGACGTTTCAACCCGTTGGATCATTGATTCAGACATTTTAGACCGTTAGACTAATGATTTGACCGTTTGGATTACTAAATGCCTGTTCATTTGTTTTTTGTTTTATTTTTTATTTTTTTTGTTGCCATTAACCGACGTCGGTTTCATGTAAAGTGCGTCACTGGCACCTCTACAGTTACACAGCCTCACTACCCTCGTCCTCATCCTTGCCAATGTGCATTCTAATGCTCTGCACTAGAACACACAACCTCATGCTCTCTCTCTCTCTCTCTCTCTCTCTCTCTCTCTCTCTCTCTCTCTCTCTCCCTCTTTTCCAAGTAAATAAGCTATAAAAAATGATCGAGTGTGTGTATTGACATGGGTGTGTACTAATAAGCTAACCCAAAAGAGAAAAAAAAAAGGCTATAAAAAAGGATTGTTTATAAACTGAAGAAATTTTCCATCTCTAAGTGACATAGGACAAATGAAAACCATATTTTTTCACAAATTTTCAAATTTTATTTTAGATGGAGAAATGAATTTTTCGAATTTTCATTTGAAAATTTGAATTTCAAAAACAAATATATTATTTGATTTAACCACCATGAGAATTTTCTCAACACCCACATCTCCTAGTGAGAGACGATCTCTCTCTCTCTCTCTCTCTCTCTCTCTCTCTCTCTCTCTCTCTATATATATATATATATATATATATATATATATATATATATATATATATATATATCTTACATGTGTATAAGATGTACGGTCCAGTAAAGGCCTAGTTTCTCTAAGTTTTGTCACGGGCTCTATCTTATGGTGGTTATATAAAGCTATTGTCATAATTAGAGAGAGAGAGAGAGAGCGAGAGAGAGAGAGAGAGAGAGAGAGAGAGAGAGAGAGCGAGAGAGAGATTATATTATTTTACCTTCTGAGATATTCTTTGTTATAAGATTCCTTATACGGGTGTGAGAGAAATAAGCCTTGTATTTCCGTTTCTCTTATTTTTAATGAATAAGAAAGCTATGTATTATTGCCATGTAAAATAGATATATTGTCAAATCACGTAAATCATTATGCTTCTTATTTATTATTTTGTCTGTTGCTTTGATTCGACCCTTTTGACTTTTTTGACTTTTGACTCTTTTTTTTCTTTGTGTTTTGACCTTTCTTATATTGATTATATGTGAATATTTTTCCACAACATACCCCTCATATCCCAACCCTTTCAATATTTGGCTTTTTCTTATAATATAAATTGAATGTCCACCAATGCTCTGGATGCAGATTAGCTGTAACCTTGGATCCAACCCCAGGTCGCACCCACCTCAATGTATGTGTTGTATATTCACACCGTCAATTTTTATATTTTGCAAGCTTATTTTAAGACAGTCCCTAAAATGAAGAAGGTACAAATCTCAGGTGGACCACACCACAGGAAACAAACAATGATCATTGAACACCACCATTAAAAAATTCTAAGGTTCACCTTAGGGGTGGTATGTTTTCCTTTTTTTTTTTCTTTTTTTTTTGTGTTCTAATTACATGTAGATAAGTAATAATTACTTCTTATTATGTTTTTTTAAATGGTGGAAATGATGTCTATATGTTTCAAATATCCATAAAAACCACGGGACCCTCTGTAATATATATGTCATATTTGTGTTGCCCATTTGTTCCGCCAGCTCATCTTAAAGCAAGAGCCAAAAATAATGCATATCCAAAGCTCAAGTGTACCACACCACAAGAGACAGTGGTCTTAACAAACCTAATAATTAAAAGATGAAGGCTTTTTGGATAGTGATGCTTATTTGTCATCCAACTGTTCATAAGGTCATGCCGACATGCATAAAGGGATAGCTTGATCCAAAACTTTTGTTGCCTGTAAGAAGTTATCTACAGTGTGTGCTTAATTCCCTCTAATTGTTGTAGTGTGGTTCACTTGATCCACATGGATGGCATAAATAGAATATATACATCAATGTGGCTCCACGATTTTTGTCCTCTCCTCATCTTTCCTTATTTTAAAGCTGGAAACGAGCCAAATAAAGTAACTGCCAACCTCAACTTTAGGATTGCTACAGTGAATAAGTAAAAGTGACTTAGGGCCTGTTTGTTAAATTTGAAGTCCAGAGTCTGGATATGAAGTTTGAATTTGAAGTTAGTGAATCTAGAACAACCAATTTATTAACTAACGTCCAAAATATTTGAAATGTGTTAATTTGACACATTTACCTATATTAAAGAATCGTAATTGAATCCCTATCATTAAAAACTTAATAGATTCCACTGTAATGTTTATTTGCCATTTAACTGGTTGATAATGTAAAAAAGATCAGGATGAAACAACCACATAAATATCATCTTAATCCAAAGCCTTTATTGCCCACAAGAAATTTTTAATGTATGCATTTTATCTATGCCGTCCATTTATTTTTCCAAATCATTTTAAGGAATGATTCAAAAAATGAGGATTATCCAAATCTCATGTGGCCCAGAACTTTCATAGCCCATTAATGGTCAATCACCACCGTTTCCTATGGTATGGTCCACTTAATAATTGGATTTGCTTCACTTTTTGAATCATGTCCTAAAATGAGCTTTCATTACAGATGGACTGTGTGGATGTAGTCACATAGGTCACAGTGCCCCCTGCAGTCAGCGGTCTCACCCACCTCGATTGATCCTGGGTCTCATAATCTGCTCCCCTAATTCGGAGAGAGGAAATTGTTGCCGTGCTAACCCCAACAACTGGAAGCGGATGGGCTGGTGTACCACACGCCACCACTTTGACTGGTGTGTTGACGTCAGTAAATTCTGTGGGTCCACCATAAGGCATGTGTTATATCCTAACCGTCCTTTCATTTGGAGAGCTTGTACTAAGGCTAAAACCTAAAAATAAGACAGATCGCAAGATCAAGTGGACCACACTGCAAAAAACTGTGGGGGATAGAACGTGTACCATTGACACCCTTTTGGGGTCACAAAAGTTTTGGATCAATATAATATTTATTTTTCCTCTTCATCCAGGTCTGTGTGACCTTATGGACAGATTGGATGGGAAATAAACGCTATGGTGGGCCCTACGAATGTTTTAATGGTGAGAATCATTTTCCCACTGCTATTTCTGGTGTGGTCCACTTAAGATTTGGATGTAAATAATTTTTGTTATTATGTTCTAAAATGAACAAACAAAATCGATGAACAGTATGGATATAATAAGTACATCATTTTGGAGCCCAGGTAACTCTGACATCCTTTGAACCGTTTTTACAACTCGCAGCCCACGTTACTCCAGCCAATCCGCTTTAACGAATGGAGCTAGAGACGGACATTGTGGGCTTTGTGGGGCCTATCCTAATGTATATGTTTTATCTACACTGTTTATCTTTTTATTTATTTATTATTTTTTAATATCATTTTAGAAAATAACATAAAAACCAAGTCAGATCTAAGGCTCAAGTGGGCCACACTACAAGAAACGGTAGGAATTGGGTGCCTACTACTGAAAACTTCCGGTGGCCTCGTAAGGCTATGATAAAGCTGATTTTTGTATTTTCCATTCACAAAGGTTAGATGGCAAATAAGCTTCATGGTGGAACTCAGGAAGGTTTTAATGGTAGTCATTTCATTCCCACTACATTAATGAGTGTGGTCGATGTGACTATTTTTTGGGATCATGCTCTAAAATAATATAGAAAAATTGATGGACAGTGCGAATCTAACACATAAATCATGGTTGGCTTAGAGAAGTGTGACAAGTTAAAAGTTGGGTAGCGTATTAGGGTTGCACACGGGTCGGTTCGGTCTGGTTCTGGGGTGAAACCGGAACCGAACCGTTCCTAACGGTTCTAGGATATTTGGAACCGGAACCGGACCGTTAGTACCCTAAAACCGAACCGGACCGTTAAAATCGATCCATTTCCGGATCGGTTCCACGGTTCTAGGCTTTTTATAGTCTAGCCCAATTGCATGTTTTATTTTATAATCTAGCCCATGTCCATTCGTATTGTGATCCATTTGATGAATGATTTAAATATTGTATAAGGTGTGCAAAAATACATTTATAGAAACAATCAAATAGTGCATTGTAAACCATAAATCATGAGTCAAATATGGAAACAATCAAAGGGTTCCTAGTTCAGTTGTAGGTTTGGTTCCACGGTTCGGTTCCATGGTTCAGTTCTCTGAATCGGTTCTACATACCCCTAAACCAAGAATCGAACCGTTGTAATCAGTTCTTTGATTCTTGGAACCGGAACCGGTGCACGAACCGTACCAAACTGGACCATTTGGTCGATTCTAGTCTGGTTCCACGTTTCTACCGGTTCAATGTGCACCCCTATGTTGTATCATGCAAAAGAGAAAATGGCCAAAAACCAAATGCTTTCCGAATTCCGCATTAATTAAACGAATTCCACATTAAGTTAAAAATTGAAGTGTTAACAAATAGGCCCTTCCTTACAATGTTGTCAATGCATTTATACTGTGAAATGAAAAACAATCAGGTCTTTAATGCTTATTTGCGTCCAACCTATATTAATAAGGTCTCACAGACCTGGATGAAGGGAAAACATAAATAGTAGCTTAATCCAAAACTTTTGTGGCCCCTAGGAAGCTTTTAATGGTGAGAATTCAATCATTACCGTGTGGTCCACCTGAGATTTGTATTTGCTTCATTTTTTTAACAATTCCCTAAAATAAACTGGCAAAATAGATTTGTATTTGCTTCATTTTTTAACAATTCCCTAAAATAAACTGGCAAAATAGACAGACGGCATGCATTGAGGTTGGCCCCAGGTCAAGTCGCACCCAACTGGCTGGATACACAAGAGTCACAGCTAATCCGTGTTCTATTGCTGTGGGTCTATGTTAACCATCCATCATTGCGACTAATAGAGAGGATGCAAGACACACCACACCATACCACTATAAGGGCCATGAAATCAAAGGGTTTGTAAACACTATAATTCCTCCACTTGGGATTGACGCTGTGTGATTTATACAACCCCAAACAAGTCCACTATGTGGTGGCCCAAACACATGCTAGCCCGGCAGTAGGGAGGCCCACAGTGTTTGGAAATTAATGCATAGCTACTGAATTAACCACCTGATTACGGGACCGAAAACAAACATGAATCCACACACGGTTGTGCTATCCAACTCTCCCAAACAAGTACTTGCGGCCCACAACTCAAACTAAATATAATTCGAAATGACGGCCAATCAAATAAGAACATGTAATTTGTTCAAAGTCACTGGATTGTATGATGGGCAATCTAAAGTGTGGCCCACCAAGTACTGTATAATTGAAAATGGGCCTTGCCAATTTTTTATGAACCCTTTATAGATGGTTACACAGGGTTGAGTGGAAGTATCAAGGGTTTCCAGAGCCACATGGAACGTAGGGATTCCTGCCATAAAAGCTATCAATCTTCTTCGACCAATGCAGATTGCCCCTTCGACTATAGAGACCTCTGGTGGCGGGTGCTGAGAGGCCACCGTGATGTACGTGTTTTCATCCGCGCGGTTCATCCAATATGCAAGCTCATTTTAGGGAATGAGCCCAAAAAAGAAGCAGATAACCTCAAACCAACCAAATCACAGGAAACAGTGGTAATTAAATTCCCACCACAAAAGCTTTGGATTAAGCTGATATTTGTCTCCCTTTCATCTATAGGTCCGTATGACCTCATGATAAACATCACAGTAGGCACCAGGAAGGCGTTTCAGTTCTAAGTGGTATGGTCCACTGATGGACAATCGTTATAAAACACACATCATGGTGCCCCCATTGTGCCTGCCACCCGGGATATCCTTGGTGGCAGGGTCACCAGGGAATTCGCTTCCTTGTTGGAAGGGTGGACCCGCTAGACTATAATATTAGTTCGCTACCATCAGAAAATAGCCTTGACACAGTCAGATGTAGCACACATGTATAGCAATCAAGACAAAAAATCCGGAGCAGACAACAGAAAGTCACCTCCAAAACTACTCCAAGCAATCCAACCATCCAATTGATGGTTATAGTATGGATGGATAAACAGAAAATGGGAGCGGTCCAAATTCAAGGGCAAAAGCAGACTGCTACGATCATCTCCCTGGTGCAGTTTTTGGGTTCTGTTCCATCTAAAAATGGGTTAGGGGGAAACAAAGGGTCTGGATCGCTGTTCAAATATGCCATGAGTACAGTTGATTTGATCACGTTAGCATCCACATGACCCATCTAAGTTCTTTAGGTCCAGTCCATGCTTCATGGGCTGCCTTGAAAAAAGCATACCGATCAGATAATGCCAAACCATGAAGCCTGTGGCATGCGCCTGGAGATCCAGTCAATTAGGGTCAGTTTGGGCGGTGGGATTAGAAGGGATTTGGTGGGATGGGATTCAAAAAAACATAATTATTGCTCATGGCAGGGGTTGTCCCCTATTAGCATGGGATAAAATTAATGCCCTGCTTTGTTGATAATACGGTGGTATATTGAATGAATATACTCATCATCATTTGAAATTATTGACAATAACACGATCTAAACATTTGTTTCATAACCTCATTTTACGGCATGGACCTAAAATGCATGGACCTAAAATGAGATAGATCCAAAACTTATGTAGCACCAAAGAAGTTTTCAACGGTAAATATTCAATCCCTGTTGCTTTCTATGGTGGGGTCCACTTTGAGCATTAGATTTACCTGATTTTTTGGCCCATGCTCAAAAATAATCTCCATAAATGGGTGGTTGGTGTGGATATAGCCCACATATCATGTTGGGACCTACACAACTTTCCAAACATTGAGTGAAATTGGCACAGGACCAATGCAATTTCATTTAAGGTAATTCCAAGCATTTCCATTTTCCCAAACATGGAGTGGAATTCGCACGTAATCCCTTCTAATCCCACTGCCCAAACTGACCCTTAGGCTTTGGACCATCCAATAGTTGTGTGTATAGTGGCGAGCAACAAGAAATGAACCTAATTGAAGGTCCAGAAAGGTGATGCGTATGCACCGGGCCCACTTGATCATTTATGGAGTAATCATCACTGAGGATCAATCCATGCCATATACCGCCAAATCAATTCCAGCTCTGTCACCTGAGCATGTATGAAAGATGTGAACCGAAGAGTTTATTTGGATTTTCCAGGCAGGCACACAGGGTGCTTTTCAGTAAGGACTGAGAAAAAAGTAACTGGTTACCGACATGGGGCAGACAAATGGAATGGAGGAAAAACATATCCCCATATGGAGCAACTCAATTTTCTGTACCACGCAATAGGGCTGGCAGGACATTATCTGTGCATTGCCAGATTATCCTATAACCAAAAATGTGTTGACATAATGACATCCAAACATGCCATTATACCTGCAATCATGGCTTCATGGAAAAAATGAGAAGAAAATAACGACAAAAGCAGACAACAAATGAAGCCTCAAGATGTGTCCTAATAATTTAATAAACCATGCCTTTATCACCTAGAATCAAAATTGAAATGGGTTCTATTTTGGTCATCACTGGAAAGAAAAAACAAACACACCTGCAAATGCAAAAATGAGGTTTCGATGGCAACTGAAAAAGCAGGAGAGGAGATAAAGATGTACAGAGCAAAGTACCAAAAACTCCATTCTCATTCTCCTTTTGCACTCTCACTCATCATCATCCTCATCATCTCCTCCAGCCGAATTGAGAGCATTCAATCGCTCAATCAGCTTAGCCTTCCTCTCCTCGTAGGTCAGCTTCTTCAAATTATACCTGCCCAGAGCAAAATGATACACTTGTAGTCAATTCCACGCTATATGCAAGGATAGTACATTCTTGAGAACATCAAATCAATGAATGTCACCATTGACAATGCCACTTGATATTTTCAAATGCAGAATTGCCGCACTAGAAAGATAGTGCCTGGAAGAGGCTTTTCTCCATTGCTGGATAAAGCATGTTCTAAACTCCTAGTAGTTAATGAGAATCAGACATAAGGAACGTAAGAGAGATGGGTTATTTTAAAAGAGAAAATATCTAGTGCCAAACGATAATATCCAAGCCAGTTAACAAGCATTGGATCTTTGTACATGTGGACACATGCACGAAGAGAACCATTCACCTGTTAGGTTCCTGCTTTCAATGTGCCGTCCTCTATATGCCCAAGAATATGCAGGTTGGGTGATCCCAACCATCACTTGGAATAATTTTTCCAACTGAAGGTTCACTGCTAGTTGGACTTCTTCTCTAGCCAACCACCAAGAAATCCTCAAGACACACACACACACACACACACACACACACAAAAACACATCTTTGTCTATGACTACCCAACATGTGCGACATTTGTACATAATCCATAGATGAGCTCAACAGATGAACAGTGTGTTGGATACTCGTTTTTAAGGAAACGCATATAAGCATATACTTGAACATTCATCGTCAGCATGTCTCACACTTTCTTGGCAGATTACATATAGGTTCTGGCATGATCAGAATCAACAAGTGGGACTAAAGAACATAATCTCCACACTATAAAGACAGTTCCTCGCCAACTTGGCTACCAAATGGTAGAAAGAGGCCTTCACCTTCTTGTAAGATGGTATCGGATTCACTCTGTAATCTCATCCCCTTTTATAGGGGTCATGCATTGATTACGAGCTATGATCCAGGATGAATTCTTCATATCAGTTGTCTGCAAATTCCAGCTGTGGGTCTAAGTCAACCCACCCATGATCGACAAAGACCACACAATTAACCATAGATGGTACATGACCCTAGAGTGACAAAGATTGGACAGTGACAACCAGACAACGGACATGCAAAACGAATGGTAGGAGCAGAAATGGTCTTATGGTCCATTTTGCAGTATGTGCAATCCATAGTGGGCCCTCCTATCCAATGGTCCACTATGACCACAGGTGGCTCACTCAGACCGTTTGGGAATTCGCTGTAACAATGTAGAAAGAATTAGTACAGGATTATAGCTCCATATGCAAGAACCTTAAGTAGATTTTTTCTATAACTTGCAAAACCCTAGTTAAAACCTTAGGTGAAAACCACCAATACCAGTCATTATAACTTTCGCAGGTCATTCCCAGAGGAATTAGTGGTTTCTTAACCTGAGAATATATGCAGTTTCAGTTTAATGGAACGAGGTCCTGGATTCCAGACTATTGATCTGTTGGCCCCTGCAGTAGATAGACCGTGCATAAAAAATCTTCCAAAGTGGAAGAACGTATCCTCTAATCTCGTGCCATTTTGAATTGAATGTGGAGCATTGCTGTATTAATCTTTTTAAATGTTTGGTTGCCATAAACTGAGAAGTTGGGACTGTCCTATTCAGGAGATTTCGAGGCACAGTACATCCACTGACATGAAAAAATGGTCGATAGTCCAGATTCCATTGACCTTGTACTAACAACCGGAGTTTCATTTAAATGTATCACTATGGGGCAGTTATTGTGAATGGAAGCAATTAGATCTCATCATCATTCATGTGTTGAGGATCGTGACTTGTGATGGACACCCTGCTTGACAAATGCATATGCAGGATGTGAAAATGGAAAGAGCAGCGCCCAAGTATATACATCTCTTAGCTGATAAAAAACGAGAAGACAATACCTCTTGTGCTCCTTTGGAGGTGCTTTCTCTGTTTTCAAAGGAGTTGGGTCGGCCCGGATGGCAGCGTGGACCTTCTTGTATAGCTCTTCAATGTTATCAGGCTCAATTCCTTTCTTGATGTACTCACTGAAATGCGACTGGTATTTCTCTGGCTCATCCTCCATCAATGTCTGCAAAATTCCCATTCGTATTAGTGGCGATATAACAGTAAAGAAATTGCGGGTCTATTAGAGGTTTGGTGGGATGTGTTCAAATCTTATCTCGGATCTAGTACTGTTGATTTTAATCACTAGCAGAATTTCCTAGAGGAGAGGTTCAAGTTTTGAATCTAACCCTCATGTAAGAAGCAACATGACCACTGAAGATATACTTTCGGTGAACCTCAGGATCAAGTTGTTTGTCATCCTTTTTGAAACCAGCAAACCTCTTGTCACTATGAGGAATGTCAAGTCCACCATCTAAGGCACCCTGAGAAAGACCCAAAACCACATCTGTTTATCAGAATGCAGAAAAATAACTACACAACTAGAAATGATTTGACTAAAATGAAAGGAACTTCAAATGGTAAAAAATGAAACTAAACAACTAGAAATGATTTGACTAAAATGAAAGGAACACACCCCAGCTTCAAATGGTAAAAAATTAAAAATTAAAATAAAAGAGGAACTACTTCAGCCAAATACAAGTTAAACAGAACAATTTTAACGCTTCCACCAAGAATCCAAAGAATCTGCTTTTGTCAGGAAAATAACGAGATGTATGTCTAATATTTCAGAATGAAGAGAGCAAAAGAAAGGTTGCTAAGCCATTTTTTGGGACAGCAGGATGACTGATCAGGCTTAAGCCAGAATTTTAATATTAACTAATAGCATAAGAAAATGAAACAGAATCAGCCTAGCTTGCATGTACCCAAAATAAATAGCTTTAAGGGGATGACAAGGCATTAGATACAAGGAATGCTCTAAAATATTTTCAATAAATCAAATAAACTGTAGAATCTTGGGCAATGAAACTCAATGAGATGTTTGAGACCAGAAAGATTCCAAAGCAAACCAATGATCACATTGGCAGATGTAACGGAGCTAAATCATGGAAATCAGTTAAATGGAATTAGTTGGTGATGTTCCTATGAAAAATGAAGCTCAGTTCACAAGTTCATAGATCAATGCTGAACCACCATGAAAGGCACAGAATTGAAATAGATCGATCGTATGACAAATAAGGGATAAGTAGATAAGATTATAAGAATTGTACTCACAACTGAAAAACAATTCTACAAAAGAATGGAGAGAGAAATACCTTAAGAGCACCAAAGACGCGATTGCCGGTTGTTGTTTTGATCAGACCAACATCAAGGAGTGCGCGGAATGGCCTCCTGCTCTCCGTTGGCTCCACAGAAAAGTCCTCACCGGTGGCCTGCAATAAAGATTTTTCGCTATACGTTAATACATCAGAGTAAGGCCAGAACAAATTTGGAAAGCTAAAATCAAACATGGGATGTACCTCCACGTTGCCTTCGTATTCATCATCCATCTCGAGCATTTTCAAGACACGCCGAGCCAAGAGCAGTCCAGTACAGTAAGCTAATGTTCATGTCAGCAATAGTCAGTGAACGTCTTAATCCATGCAAAACACTATGTAACATAACAATGAATCAGATACCTGCAGCATAGTTGGTAAGACCCACTTCAAGCCCATACCGTGGCAGCTCATGTGCATAGGCTGCTGCAAGCACCATATCCCCAGCAATACTAGCAGATGTTATTTGCGCAATAATATCCTTGTTGGTCTAATTACAGTATACCGTTAAGATTATAAACACTAAACGCCATCAAAGTACACGAGAAAAAATTCAGTCAGAAACTGCAATTAGACAAATTGTTGGATACAAATCGAACAACGAAGCGGTACTTGGGCGTATTGTATTTGTTCTTGTCTTGATTAATTAGCCGAATCCTCGCTCGGTAGTCAGTCTTTCCCTCTGTACATGCAAAAGGAAATAGAGACATCAAACAAAAAGCTTGACGATACCTACAACCTTTGACAACTACCAACTGGACAGAACAAGGATACCTCTCCTTCTCTTGAACTTCACTTGAAAACGCTTGAAATAAGCCTTTGATTTCTGAGCTTTCACGAAGACCTGAGACAAATTGAAAACATTGTTGGATTTAAATGGAATAAACCCATAGCAAATTTAAGGGCAATCTACAACAGCATTGGCACATGAGCACAGGAAGCATGCCAATCTTGCAGTATTTCATCGAGTTAAAAATATGTAATGAAATATCCCAGATGGATAACGAGTCCAAGATCAGCAAAACCCAGATGCACCAGATAATCATTTGAGGATTGAAGCCAAAGTATAGTGGCTTCATGGCAGCAGTTCCCGGGGGGGAGGCCTTAAAACATAGAAGTGTTTTAATATCAGCTAATCAGAAAAAGTAAAAGGTGAAATGCCAATTGATATGATAAACCAAAGAGAACTCCATGGGGGGGGGGGAGAGAGAGAGAGAGAGAGAGAGGCCTTAGAACATAGAAGTGTGTTAATATCAGCTAATCAGAAAAAGTAAAAGGTGATATGCCAATTGATATGATAAACCAAAGAGAACTCCATTGACATTGGAGTCGAATGGCTCGACCTAACAAACTTTCACACTCTCGTATGCAATCTCATTTTGTCAAGTTATAGTGTTGTACAAGAAAAGGCTAGTAAAATCTAACCAAGAACCCTACAAAACCTTGTCTATAAAACTAGAAAGGACTAACCAAAGTGTGACTAGAAACAATGGCAGCAGCAATACTGACTTAAGTACAACATCATTTGGGCATCCACATATTGCTCATAAGTGAACGTGTCAGATTGATGTCAAAGCCATCAAAACAAATATCTCAAAGCCTATAACAGGAGCCAATCTTATCTTGAGATATACCGAAGCAGTTGTAAAAATAAATACATAAATAGATATAAATCCCATTGATGATAAGCAAATAAACGGCACACAGCATTTGGGCATCCACATATTGCTCATAAGTGAACGTGTCAGATTGATGTCAAAGCCATCAAAACAAACATCTCAAAGCCTATAATAGGAGCCAATCTTATCTTGAGATATGCCGAAGCAGTTGTAAAAATAAATACATAAATAGATATAAATCCCATTGATGATGAGCAAATAAAGGGCACACAGCAAGGACAACATATGCTAAGCCAAATCAAAGGGAGCTTCAAAAACACAGAAATAACTCCAAATGCCCTTTATAAAATCAAAGAAATGCCAATCAGTAAAAAAAAATATACAACACCAAAAGCACTAGGAACAAAGAAGAAAAAAAAATTAATCGCCTTCGAAAGGTTTCCAAACCAATGAAGCCATGCGAAATTCTATATATCCCATGAAAAAAAAAAACAGATAAACACTAAAAACAGCCTAAGCCACAACAGTTCTATCAAAATCCATATAAATTGAATGAACAGGTGAAATGATTCCCACATTAAATTAGTAAAAATCTTAAGAATATTGGGATAATAACCTATCACCATATCCATATGCATGAACCTTCTTTTTTTTTTTGAAGAGGTGCCAAAATGTAATAAATTAAATAAGAGGAAACAAGTTCCAAAATACAAAAGAGGCTCATACACCCAGACACAGATATAGAATCAATCAATTACAATAGGCATGAAAAAAGGCTCATTTGAGTTTCTCCGTCCCTGGATCTACAGAATACTGCACCCCAGCAAAAAGAACATCTGCTGAGTATCAGGAGGATAAGGTTCCTAACTCCTGTTGTGAGCTGATGCCTGGGTCAGCCCTTTACCCTCTTTCTAGATGAACAAGAAAAACTGAAAAGAAATTCAGATCAAACCCTATCCATGCATTAAACAATAACTTAAAACCAAAGCCCAAATGCATATCTCAAATGAGGGATTATGAAAATACTGAATCACGGCAAACATACAGTTCACTAATTCTCCAGTTCCACGCAGGCAGCCACCACACGCGTGCCATGGTGACAACCGCCATTGATCTGAAACTCCATTCTCAGCACCATCAAATGGTGCTGAGAATCAGGACAAAATAATTCCTCGCTGATCTGAAACTCCATTCTCAGCACCATCAAACCTGAACCTAAACTAATCATCTTTCTCACCACACATTGAAAGAAAATCCATCACCAAACAACAGAATCTTCAGTAAATCGACACTAAACGAAAACAAGGAAAAAATCAAATATAAAGAATCAAACAACAGAAACCTGGTTGCACGCAAAACGATCAAAACCAAAATCCAAAAAAAATTAGGGAAAAACAGAAACTGAGTACGGAAAATCATGGAAAATGTGGATTCAAATGCAGAGAACATGATTTCGAAGCGAATGAAGCTGTAGGAGAAATCTGGGATTGGAAAAACCATACCATTTTTCCTGGAGAGTTGAAGAGCTGATTGGGAGCCTCTCCGCGATCGTTCTTCCAAAACCCTAAAGGCTTTCTGCTGCTAGAGAAGGGTAATATATAAATGCCGAAACCCTAGGTTTCATTTATTGGCACATGGACAATTTTGCCCTCGCAAGTAGTTTCAGGGGCGCAAACTAATAGCGTTGGATGCGATACAGGAGCATGGCACGTGCAACAAACGACTCTTACCACAACCAACGAAAGGGTATAAATGTCTAAACGCTGCTCGCGGTGTTTTTATGCCACGTGAGACGCACGTGGATATGAGAAGGGAGGGAGAACGACTCGGATTCGGTAGTGACCCGGTACTGGTCAGGATGTGGGCCCCACCATGATGTATATGTTTTATCCATGCCGACCATCTATTTTTCCAACTCATTTTACAGCATTGCCTAAAAATAGGTAGATCCAAATGTCAGGTGGACCCACCATAGGAAACAATGGTTATTGTACGCTTACCATTAAAAACTGATTAGGGCCACCGGAAGTTTTGGACCAAGATCCAAATGTCAAACAACGGTGATTGAACACCTACCGTTAGAAGCTTATCGAGGCACAAGAGCTTTGGATGATCATGATATTTGTGTTTTCCTTGTGTGACCTGATCATCAGTTACATGGCAAATAACCATTAGGGGTCGTTTAGCACCGTGGATTATTTTTTTTATTTTGGGGGGTGGGGCGGAGGGGCGAGGGGACCGGTCCTATTTGAGAGGGTTTGTAATCCGGTAAAAGATCCACAGTAAAAGCCTTGATTACTTATACACTATCATTTTATTGGGTATATGATACACTAATGATGATCAGCACGGTCCAAATATTGTCCATATAAATCAGCGCTGTCCAAACATTGTCCATGTAAATCAACGATTAAAAATCATTGGTTAGTTGCTTAGACATGATCTTGTGCTTATTGCCCATCTGAGACTTGAAATTTCATCATTTTTGGGCAAAGCATATATTTCAGTGGGCTTAACACAACTATTGTATTAAAAATTACGTACCTCACTAATTAGAGATATTAAAACTGATTTAGTAAATCCAAGTGGTTTCTAATCCAAGAGGTTCCAAATGTAGGGGTTACAAATCCACACTCCCAAACATGGCGTCACGGAATGCTTTGGAAAGTTTTTAATGATGGCCGTTCAATCACCATGGAGTGGCCCACCTGTCCCAAAATTTGACACATGCCTTGAAATGAGCTGAAAAATTGGATGCACGGCGTAGATAAAACACCTACATCGCTGTGAGGCCCACAGTACCGGTGATTGCCGGGGGGTCACTATGAGAGGAATATAGGGGATGAGGATTGCATGCGAAAATAAGCTAGTTGGAGACTACTCATGATGTTAGGGAGAAATCCACACGGTCTATCCATTTTGTCACATCATGTTATCATATAGACCAAAAATGGGACAGATCTAAAAACTCAAGAGGGCCTCACAACATGAAAAAGTGGATATGGAAATGCCGTCCCTTGAAACTTTCCATGTCCCCTTTAATGTTTATATTCAATTCATTCCATTTGTAAGGTCCTTTCTATTGTGACGAACTTCCTGTTACGATGAATTGAAAATATGAAATTTTTAGCCTAATCCAAAACTTCCGTAGCCTCACCAATATTCAACACGGGACATTCAATCCTTACTATTTCCTATTATGTGGCCCACTCGTGTCTTTCACTTCCTCATTTTCTAGCCCATGTCTAGTGTGATTTGGTTTCCCACAAGCATCACGCACGGTGTGCAGCAGCTAACTTCCCCTGTAGAGTTCCTGGGACGTGGATTACCTAGTAGCCTAGTCCATGCTAACCAAATTTTATGGGGCCACCGCGATGCGTGTGTTTCATCCATGCCGTCTATACATTTTTCTAGTTTATTTTAAGTAATTTGACAAAAAATGAAGTAAATCCAAAACTCAAATGGACCACACCAAAGGAAATGATGGAGATTGGAAATGATTCTTCAAGTCACAAAAGTTCAGGATTCAGGCAATATTAGTCTTTTTCTTTCATCCAACAACCTTATGAACATGAACATGTTAGATGACAAATAAACATCGTGGTAAAGCGTAGGAAGGTTTCAGTGGGCATCACCATCCCCATTATTTCATGTAGTGTGGTCCACTCAAGCTTTGGATCTGCTTTCTTTTCTGGCTCATGGCTTAAAATGAGCTGGCAAAACGGATGGACGGCATGGACAAAATACATACACATCATGGTGGGTGTGGTGGAGTTTACTCACCATGGATTCGCTTCCACGAGGGAAATGGTAGGGGTATGTGGCCATCCATGCATGTTATCATATCTGAGGTTTGGCCCACTTGAGTATTAACAGGTGCTTGGATTTTGGGCACATATTCTAACATGAGTTGCCCAGTTGATTGATAGAGTGGATGCTACTAACACATCATGGTGGCTTTGCGTATATATGTAGATGTGTGTGCGCGCCAGCACGCACACATATGAAATGGCACCATGAAGTTGACCCTTACCTCATGGGAGCTTGAACTTCCCATGAGGTTGAGCTCTGTGGGCCCCACCCTGATGTGTAAGGGACATCCACTCATGCATTTGATAGGTCCCCTCTAAGTTTGGGATGTGCACAAAATCAGACATGGTCATAACATGGGTGGCCCACCTAATTTTTTAAATGGCTTGCAAATTAGCATAATCCATCCAAGTGGGGGATACAATGGATGGGCTGGATGTCTAAACCGTATTTCACTAAGCCCAAAGCATCCTCTCTCAATTGTTGTATGTGGTGTGGCCCCCCTAATTCATGGATTAGCCTTATTTTTAGGCCCATGTGTTGAGTATGAAATATTACATATTTTCCCCTGGTTATATATACATTGGTTTTATTAATGTGATAGTGCTTAATCGATTTATTTATACATGTGTTTATCGTGTGATGTGATTTTGAGAGCTTAAAGTGAAAATGATGCTAAAAGCATGAATTTAATACTCAAGAATTACCAAAGCGAGTATTGGATATTTAGATGTCAAGATTGGAGAATTCAATAGTTCAAGATCCAAGAAAACCAAGTGAAATAACAAGAATTTTGAAGTTGCAAAGTGCAGGAAATTGGTAGTGTTGAACTTGATAGTTCGATGCTATCACAGTAAGTGTTCGATGTCACGAAAGAAGCCCGATCCTATTAGAAAAATCAGAGAAAATCAAGTTAGGTTACTAGACATATAGGTACAATCTTCGATGCCATCCAAGGTGTAACGTCCCGGAAAAATCCGTACAAAGACCTGAGTACCACCTCAGGCAGAAATCACCAAGGACCAAATCTTTTAGAAATTAGACGAAATTAACTAAGTGTTAAACTAGATTAGCTGTGAAATTAATACTAATCACTTTAAATACGAACTGCAAGACCCAAAACGTGCAGAATCCTTAATGCTACATTGTCCTATAACTTAGGATCAATCTCAAAACCCAGTTGCTCTCGGAAGCACCTTGAAACTTCGTATCGGACCTGGACTGCGTGTCGAAAGTCCGATTATTGCGAAACCAAATGGTGAGGACCGCCTTACTGAGCTTGACGACCATCTCGGAAATCAAGTCTTAATGATACCCAAAAACGCACAACTTGAGCCCAGAGCGAAATGTGTGAGAAATGCGAATATCTTTAGAAATTGAGTTCAGATTTAAGTGATTTGGGCCATTCGCTTGCGGGCCAAATCTAAGCTTTCAGACCGTCAGAATCCGACCTAATTACACCCTCGGATCAGGGAAAATTTCCAACACATGTCAGTATACTTGTGACCTGATTGAGTACCAGTGACCGTTGAACTGAAACAGGTCCCCCGCAGCTAATCTACTGATCTGATCGGACCGAAAACTTAACTCGACCTAGATCCAATGTCAGGGAGCTTAAGTCCGACTACATGTAGAAAATGGGCCTCCAGAAGTGCTCCTTTGGATCGAAGCAAGTGTCTTTTGGCTATAACCTAAGTATACCTTGGCCCTGAGGCCATTCCCATCCATTCTGGGCCTATATAAAGGCCTTAAATCATCTCTCTCTCATCCCGTACGAATTTGCAACCCTAGGAGAGAGAAGAGAGTAAAGAGAGAAGGAAAGAAAGAGAAAGTGAGAGAGAAAGTGGGAGAGAGTTCCTGGGATTCAATCTCATCGCTTCACGATCTTAGTTACCATTTCTACAACGCTATTCCGGCGATTCTGACTCTGTTCGTAGGTAAGAAAACCTAACCCTAATCTATTTTAGGGTTTCTAATAGTGTAAATGATGAAATAACTAACCTATTTCATGCTATAGGTGACCGTCGTGCCGTAGACAAAGGCTTTGTGTTTAAACCGAGTTCATTACGAGTCTACTGGCGAAAAGTGCGGACTATAAATGTTTAAGTTATGGTTTTCGAGGCTTTCAATGTCAGGTAATGATTTATGACTGACTTGAATGCTATTACATGCTTTGTTACGAGGTTTCCCACACTTTACATGTATATATGAACTATGTTGAACATGTTGTATTCCATATGTTTGTTGATATGCTTGAATAAGTATGAAATTAAGATTCGTAGTTGTCATGATTATTCGTCATGAATATATAGCCGTTATGCCTGTGATAACTCCTTGGTGAAAGGATTTGTCCTAATTCCTGCTATTGCCAACATACGTTACATATGTTATAGTGTGTAGTCTAAGTGTTTGTTAAAATGACCGAATGAGTATGGAATTTGGATTTGTGCTTGCCATGATTATTAACGATGAATATACGCTTGTTGAATACGTGGCAACTCTTTTGTAAAAGAGCTTACTAGGATATATGTTATATCTAGTATAATTTATGTATGTTAAAACGTGTAGCCTATGTGTTTGATAAAATACCTTAATGAGGAAATACCTATTGAAATGCATGTAATGAAGGTGTTGAGATATGATTCTTATCTCCCTTAACTAGGGTTATAGTTTCCTCTATGTATCCTATATTATTACTACGTGGTTTATGGTTGAATGCCTATGTATGCTAACATGTACACTATGTGTTTGTTGAAATACTCAAATGAAACTTATATTTAAGTTGGTTGCTACATACTGTTTTGGACTAGCACATATGTATTCCTATCTTATTTAAAGTGTGTTTGGGGCTACAATGTAGTCCAGGCAATCGGTAATGGATCATGATTTGGTGGCTGAGGTCGTTTCGCCATACAGGACGTGTTCTATGAATCCGAGCCGTACTTTGGTTGTCGACAGTAGTTAGGCCACACAAAGTGCTTCGCACTTCATGTCGATTAACTCGAGGTGCGCTTGTACTAACCGAGCTCGTCAAGTAACCCAATTAGCCCGATGTATGTTCACCATATATGGACACTCCTGCTTGAATCTAAAGTATCAACTTACCAGTGAAAAGCCCATTTAACTATGGTACCACGATCCGCTAAGACTCATGAGCCGGGCATGGTGGTATGGGACACCGTGGTTGAGCTGTCGGCCTACGCTGGGGCGACGAGCCTCCCCGTAGTGATCAGTGAGCAACCCAGACTCGTGAGCCGAATATGGTGGTATGGGACACTGTATTCGAGCTGTCGGCCTTCATTGGCGCAGCTTGGCTGTGGTCCCCAGTCGGGTCGGTGACGAGCCTTCGAAAATAGACTGTCAGTTAGTAGGGTGTTAGTGGAGTGACCTTGAGTATAAAATAGGCCTACCGCGGTGCAGCCTGGTTGTGGTCCCCAGTCGAGTTAGTGACGAGCCTTTGAAAATAGGCTATCAGTTGGTAGGGTATTGGTAGTAGTGACTTGAACTTGCCTATCGTATGCGATTAACTAGGATTGACGACCCTAGATGGATCATCGTTTGGGTTAATGATATAAAGGGCGGTACCTTAGCTTCTCAATCCTGCTGTATGAAAAGGATTTATAAGAACTTGGTAATCACGCTCATACACCACATTGCATGTGTCATTTGCCGTTGGGTAGAACACTGAGGAAGTGACTGACATGCGCGACCGTGAGATGAAGATCGCAGAGGGAGTGCAGGCGATGGCATGCATAATTTATATATACCATTTTTACATTAATCAAAATACTTAAGGATGTGTGATTGTATTGCTTTATTATTACTACTTGACTGAATTGATAACATGTTAACCTTTACTTTATAATTCCACTGAGTTGTTCACTCACTCCCACGTTACGAGATGGTGTTTTAAACACCAACCAGACCCTGTTTTAGTTTTGGATGATGGCGATGCTTGCGAAGTAGAGCCGGACTTTTATGATGATGAGAGTTTCTCCTATACGCAACTATCAGGTGGGTTTATGTAGACCATGTTCTGTAACGCCCTGAAAATTGGGGGTCGAGCAGGAGCTCAACTTCCGAGTTCCAACGCATTACTTATGCAACATAGATAATGATGATTAAATGTTGTCTGTATTAACATATTAAACATGGATGAGATTAAACCAAAACAACATATCATACTCCAGAGACGGTTAAATTATATAAAGTATATAAACTGTTGTAAGTCTCCGGAGTGTGAACATGTTACCAGGTAAAATATATACATGTATACTTCCCAAAATGGACCAAAAATGAACATACATGTGTGTTTCAAAGGACAAAATAGCAAGTGTAAGGGCATCTAGTTAACATCCTAGAAGTTCCCGTCGATCAGGCCACGACTCACATGAACCCGCCTGAAAACTGCATGAAAGAGAATGCCTCCTCGTCATCCTCATAGTCCGGCTCCGCCTTGTAGGCATCGCCTCCACCTGCAACTAAGACAGGGTCTGGTTGGTGTGTACAACACGGTCCTGTAACGTGGGAGTGAGTGATCAACTCAGTGGAACCATAAAGCAGAGGTTAACATGTTATCAATTCAGTCAAACAGTAATGATAAAACAATACAATCAAACATCCCTAAGTACTCTGATTAATGGAGGAATGGTATGTATAAATGATGCATGCCCTCGCCTGCACTCCCTCTGCGATCTTTATCTAATGGTCGCGCATGTCAGTTACTTCCTCAGTGCTGTCTACTCAATGTCAAACATCACATACAGTGCGGTGCATGAGCGTGATTACCAAGTTCTTATTAGTCCTTTTCATACAATAGGATTGAGAAACTAAGGTACCTCCCTTATATCATTTTCCAAACAATGATCCATTATAGAATCGTCAGTCCTAGTAAATCTCATACAATGTGCGGTTCTAGGTCATTGCAAAGGGCTCGTCATTATAATATAGTGTAGGCTTAGTTATACTCTAGTTGTTACGGAAAGGTTCGTTGCCTCTACACAGTCTTAGAGTATGCTCGAGGTCACTATAAAGGGCTCGTCACCTTATCAGTGTAGGCCGATAGCTCGAATACAGTAGTGTCACATACCACCATATTCGGTTCACGAGGTTATGTTGCTCACTAGACACTACGTCGACCCAGCGTAGGCCGACAGCTCGACCACGGTATCCCATACCACCATGTCCGGCTCATGAGTCTTAGCGGATCGAGGTACCAAGGTTAACAGGATTTTCACTGGTGAGTTTGGTACCTTAGGTTCAAGCAGTAGCGTCCATATATGGTAAACATACATCGGGTCAATCAGGTTACTTGACGAGCTCGACTAGCACGAGCGCACGTCGAGTTGATTGACATGAAGTGCGTGAGCACTTGCGTGGCCTAACCACTGTCAACAACCAAAGTACGGCTCGGATTCGTCAGGCACGTTCCGTGTGGCGAAACAAGATCAGCCACCTATTTAGGATCTATTACTGATTGCATGGACTATACCGTAGTCCTAAACATATCCAATTCCAACAAGTATTCATATGAAATAGTCAAAGCAGTAATAAACACATAATTTCAATCCTACAACCATTTGAGCATGTTGTGAAGTACAAATACATAGGAATTCACACATGCACATTTCATAAGTAAAGCAGACAATATGGTATAGGTTACATGGACAAATTTATATACATAGAGAAGGTAATTGAGAATTTTTATCTCAACACCCATATAAAGTACCCGATGCCAAGTACTTGTTAATTCAGACATTTTTACGAACACTTAGACTACACTTTTTAACATACACGACGTATGTTGATCATAACATGTATTGGGGTAAATCTCTTCGCCAAGGAGTTGTTACACATACAACTAGTATAAACACACGACAATTAATTATGACAAACACACTTTTAAATTCCATGTGTATACGATCCTTTTTACAAATATACAGAATACACTAAACTTAACATACTTCATATATATCTGAAACGCGAAACAAACATTACATTTGGCATGTGAAATAGCACCCACGTCAGTAATAAATCATTAATCAACATTGAAAGCCTTGAAAACCATTACCTATACGTTTATAGTCCACACCTTATGCCGGTAAACGTGTAACGGATTAGTTTTAGACACTTAATCTTTATCAACGACGGATTGGCAACCTATAACATGAATTAGGTTAGCTATTTCATAATTTACACTATCTGAAACCCTAAAACAGATTAGGGTTAGGTTTTCTTACCCAAGTACGCCATTCATGAAACGCAAATTTGATACATAGGGTGGCTAGAAAAGCTTTTCAAATCCAGCTCCCAGCTCATTTCCTTTTCCTCTCCTCTATTTCTTAGGGTTTAAAATTCGTATGGAATATGAGAGAGAGGGTTTAAGGCCCTTATATAGGCCCAGAATTGATGGGAATGGCCCAAGGGCCATGGTATACTTAGGTTATGTTCAAAGATCGGTTGTTCCAATCCAACGGAGCACTTCTGAAGTCCCATTTTTTGCGTGCGGTTGGACTTAAGCTCTCTAACATTGGATCTAGGTCAGGCTGAGTTTTCGTTCCGATCGAGTTTACAGATCGACCATGGCGGACCAGTTTCAGTTTAACGGTCACCAACATTCAATCAGGATCACAAGTAAACTGACATGTGTTAAAATTTTTCCCTGATCTAAGAGTGTAATTGGGTCGATCAATGATCTGAATCTTTATATTTGCTCAAGATGAACGATAAGGTTTCCTAAAGATCACACACTTTGCCATCGAGGATTGTGCGTTTACCAATCTTTTCGAGATTTGTCTCAGGTGGTCATGCGCATCGAACTTTCGACGTGCGATCCAGTCCATAAGTTTCAAGGTGCTCCTGAGAGCAACCGGGTTTAGACTTTCATATGATTACATGATCTGCCAATTTCACAAATATTTTAGTTTAACACTAACTAATCCTCATTTAATTTCTAAAGGATTGATTTCTGGGGTAATACTTCGAGACGTTACATGTTCGATTGACTGTTGATTAGATGCATTACACTTATTTTATACATTTGAGCACCCATTATATTCTTTTTGTTCATTTTTGAGTATACATGTATATATTTAACTTGTTCACACTCCAGACTTGTAACCGTTTATATATTTTAAATATTTAACACGATCTTCAGCTTGCTTATTTAACTGCATCAGGTTGATATGATATCTTTGTTTTGCCAAATCTCACTCATGTTTAATGCACTATGCAACATTTAATTATCATCAATGTTTGATAAGTGATACGTTGGATTGTCGATTTTCGATGCGTTCAGGGATGATTCAATCTCATCGAATTGATGCTCGATGCCATCGAAGCCAATTCGACGACATTGGAAAAATCATGAATTATGAGATTCACCCACTAAACGGTTTTGAGCATTCTTTGATCTCGTCAAAGACACATTCAATGACATCGAAGGTTGGATGATGCCATCAAGGACTTATGCATGCGCGAAAAGTTCGTTATGGTACTATTTCTAAATTTGAATCGAACTCGTCGATTGGACTTCGATGCCATCGAAGCCGCGATGGCTGCATAAATTGAAGTTGAATTCAAAGTCGGTCGAATCAAAACCTATATAAAGAGGTTTTTTGAGTTCTTCTGGACATGAATTTGTGTAAAAGGAGTAGAGCAGGAAGTTGTGTTGCTTCAAGAAGTTTTTCATCATCTTCAATCCTTATTTTCTAGTTAGTTTTTATATTTTTCTTTGAGAATTTTAGTTCAATCACATCTTCGATTGGCTAATCTCCTAGCTAGAGATAAGAGGAGAAGCTTGTAGTTCGTTTTGATGCTTATTTTACTTTGATTCAAGTTATTTTACTCAGTGAGCTGACTCTGCTACAGGTATTCTTATTCTCTTCATTCTATTCTTTTTTTCATTTTTTTCATTGTTCTTATTCTCTCTTCTCTGGTTTCCTCTTTGATTTCCCTTCCAGGTTATCCAACAAGGTTTGGACTCGATTGAATCATTATGGCTTAGTGAGTCACGATTCACCTCTCTCACTTGATCAATTTATCCTTCCTTCTTTTATTTTCTTCTTATAGTTTTCTTATATATATTTTTTTTCATATAGTCCTTCCTCCAAATGGTTTGGAATAGATTGTACCTGACAACTTTGTATTGTGACTCAGAAAGTCATGGCTCAGGCCTTCACTTGACCTTTGTTCCTCTATTGACTTCTCACCATTTTGACATACTTTATTTGTCATTATTTGAAAGTTTGATGAAATGCTTCATCCATGCGTGTAGATGTTTTTAGATAGTTTATCGAGCTGCAGTTACCTAAGAATTTTCGAATGGTTTATGACAAGTTACGGTGTGCGATAGGTTATTATGATGGATTAGGTCGAGTTCTATACCGAATTCATATATGATGTCATTGGATTAAATCTGCTACAATTCAGTGATCGTTTGCTGATCATGAGGGCCACATGGTTGTTTTAGATCGAGAACAGTAATCATATAGTGTCGGACGATTAATGGGTTCTTGATGGGTAGGAAAGCCACATTAATGGTAGATTCATAACTAATGGTTATTTCTTTGTTCGGAGGCTATTGGATGTTCCTGATGAGCCTTATGGAGCTTAGGGAGTAAAAAAATGGAGGTGGGTTTGTAGGTTGAAGCCTCTGCTCGACACTAGTTTGCTATAGGGAGAATCTTGTTGAAAATATGAATCAAACGTTGGAATCGGATCTATTCGGTAGTGTTGATGGACGAACAGTTTGGATGGTATTTAGATGGTTCTACAACTAAGACACGCGACTATAACATTCTTATGTTGCGAGAAATATTGAGTCGAATACGCTATTTGGTGACAACGTGTTCATGTTGGATGGATTGGGAGTAGAGGGCGGCTTGGATTGCTATACTACAACACATACTTCTTATAATTACAGGAAGAATCAAAAGGACAAGTTATAAAGACCGTTGGGAATGAGATTTTGTGAGTTAGGATGACTATGGTTGGATGCTTGGACAATTGCAATTGTACGCTTGGATGACTATGATTAACTAGAGATATATCTCACAAATCGTGAGTAAATCAACTCATAATGCAGAGAAAAAATTCCTCTTGCAAATGTGTAAATGCTAATTGGTTTCGATGTTGGTGGAATAATAGGTTGCATGCCAATGTGAGTTGCCTACGAGCTAGGTGGGGTCCATGATGATATTTTAGAGATATCTAATATGTCCATTCAGGGAATGCACTAAAGTATGAGGGAGATTTGAAACTCGAGTGGGTTGTGCGGTAGGAAACCAATGAGGAATGGATGTTGGTCATCAATGAATATATTGACAGTTGAGAGCATTTAGAGGGACAATTTAGATAGTTGGGCGGTGTGTGATGGTGGAGACCGTGATTTGAACGATTCATATGAAAGTTATGATTGCTGCTGCAACAACGTCTCAAGATCGAATTCATTGAGAATGAAAAGATTTTTTGGAGGAAGACATAGTCATTTAAGGTCTTTTGATAATGTGTAACATTAAGGGGTTAAATATAGTGATCCTCTATTAAGATCGAGCACACACGCGTGAGTGACGTGGTTCTAGATATCGCCCATCTAGTGTAGCTCAAGTAGTTTGGATGGTGCACGTCTCAAATTTTTATTTAGGTAATCTTAAAACAATTGTCTCAAATCAACAGTTGCAGCGGTTTGATCCACAACGCAACTAATATGATTGATTGGGATGCTAAAAGGTCAAGATTGTGGTATAGAGTGGAAGGATGAGATTTGATTATTCTAAATTACTCGACGAATGGTTTAGATCGATAATATTATGTTTTTTAATGAGCCTTTATAAGTTTTACAATGATACAATGATTCATATTAAAATTGGACAAGCAAATGACTTAACAAGTTCACGGAGAGTAGTCCTAATAGTTTAGATTGATAATATATTAAGCATATAATAATATAAATGCTCAAAATGTGTAGAATGTTTTGTATATGCATGTACTTAAGAGTGGGGCTACTAGATGGTGATCTTGATGGTTAGATAGACTTATACAGGGATAGTAGATAAGAGGCACGTGTCAAATTTACATATCGATATGTACATGAGTGGATGTGATGATTCAAAGTTGGTTTACCATGATTGGGCGGTCCAAAAGTAAAGTGAGTAGTTCGATGTATTTCTCTAGTAATAGGTAGTATTTTCAAAGACTAGTTTGATGACTAATCAAGTACACAAAGGTGCATTGGGTCTTGATGGCTGTTATGAAGTGTATGTGGGTGTAGGTATATGTATACAAGCTCAAATCCAATTGCTATTATCCTAAAAACAAAGATTTACATTGGGATAAGCACTCTTGTACCTACACGAGTATTAAATTTTTTTAGGTATTACAGTTTGGATCCGCATGTATGCTTTCATTAGAACTGGTAAGTTTCAAGTTTTGTTTTATTGAAAAGTTGGCTAGGTGAGCATTGAGAAAATCATAATTTTCAAGAATCTCTAAGGTATATTTCATCTAAGAAAGAAGTATGGCTTATTTGAAGCAGCAAACCTCAATGCCCAAAAAATATTTTAAAAGACCAATGTCTTTTATTTTGAAATGATCATATATAAAGGCTTTGAGTTTGTTGATAGAATGGATATCATTCTCACAAATAATGATGTCATCATCATAAATAAGAATTGTGGTAAATAAATTAGCATTTAAATGAGCGAATAAAAAATATTTTGCTTTAGGCTGAGTGTATCCAGCATCAAGTAATACAATATAAAATTTGACAAACCACTGTCGTGATGCTTGTTTAAGCCTATATAGAATTTCGTTGAGGCGGCATACCCTATTCTCCCTCTCGCGTATAAATCCATGTGGAATTGTCATGTAAACTTTCTCGTGTTAATCTTCATGCAAAAAGAACACATTTTTTTTTGCATGTGGATCAAATTTTGAATGGTATGTTGCGAGAGTTGAAGTATAACAGAGACATACAAACATTTGCAAATGTGAGTAAGATTGTTTTGGAATTGAACAGAGCTTCATAAAGGGTTCGGCTTGAAAGTTGGGGTGTTAATGTATAGTTGATGAGATTGATGTGGTGAGTATATGTTCACCTAAAAAAGATTTTGAAAAATGAGCTTGGAAGCGAGGGGGCATGCAACATTCAAAAGATGATGGTGTTTTCGTTCAACAACACTATTTTTTTTTGCAGAGTTTCAACACATTTATGTTGATAGATGACATCATTTCTTGAAAAATGAGTGCATAACAAATTCATAATCACTCTCACTGCATATTTGTTTATTTATTTATTTTATTAAACTGGGTATTAATTAATGTAAAATGAGACTTAAGGATAAGACGTGTCTCTGGTTTATGGCAAATAAGATAAACCCACCTGCATTATGTAAAATCATTAATAATGGTTAGAAAATAATGTGCACTGTTAATCGATTGAGTATGATAATTTCCCCATATATATCACAATTTATCAATCGAGATAGTTAAGTGGAAGATAATTGATTAACAAGAAAAGAAAAATGAACTTATTTAGCAATATGATAAATATTACAATGTTCGGAATCTAAAATAAAAATATCGAAATTACTTTTAGCAAAAAATTCAAAAAGATGTCAAAAATGATGTCTAGGCCTGTTATGCTAAAAACCGAAAGAGGAAATAACAACTATCGAATGCGACGAAGGATTGTTGATGAAAAAAATAGTAGAGGCTATTATTCTATTTACCTACTCCAATCGTCATCTTTAGAGGCATGTCTTGTATAATGCACGAAGTGGCAAAAGAGGTTACAGAATAATTGGACATGCAAGTGAGTTTACAGGTAGAGAAAATATTAAAATTGAAGGTAAATACATACAACACATCTTATAAAATAAGAGATGTGTAACGCCCTGAAAATCGGGGGTTGAGCATAAGCTCAAACTCTCGAGTTCCAAAACATCACTTATGCAACATAGATAATGATGATTGAATGTTGTCCGTATTAGTGCATTAAACATGAATGGGATTATACCAAAACAGCATATCATACTTGTAACGCCCTGAAAATCGGGGGTCGAGTATAACTCAACTCCCGAGTTCCAACGCATCACTTATGCAACATAAATAATGCTGATTAAATGTTGTTTGTGTTAGAATAATAAACATGAGTGAGATTATACCAAAAATAGGAATTCATACTCCAGATCATTAGTATAAAGGCTAGCGGAAGACTGAACTACATATACATGTATGTAATGAAACAAAAATTATATTTGTTCTCCAGAGTATGAATCTATCTGAGTTACCATATACATATATTTGTTTGCGAACAAAATGTCAAAAATAATCTAAGGAATGATCCCTGCAAATCCCTTCAGTGCGGCAGCCTAGTCGAAGCCGCCATAGTACTGCATATACGAGAACTCCTCATGGTCCTCGTCATAATCAGGCTCTGCCTCCAGAGTCGTCGGCTCGTCTAAACCTGAGACAGAGTCTGGTTGGTGTGAGCAACACCGTCCCGTAACGTGGGAGTGAGTAGCTAACTCAGTGGAACAATAAAGCATAGGTTAACATGTTATCAATACAGTCAAGCAGTAATGATAAAGCAGTAAAATCAAACACTCCTAACTACTCTTATTAATGCAAGTATGAATGCAGGTATGATGGATGCCCTCACTGACATACTCCCTCATGCGACACCATCTCACGCTCGCGACATGCTTTCATCCCACAATGCCTCCACATCTTCTAGGCACATGCAATGCATGATGAGCATGATTACCGAGTTTTTAATTAGTCTATTTCAAACAGCAGGATTGGAAAACTAAGGTACCTCCTCATGTATCATTCCCAAACATGATCCATTCTAGGGTCGTCAATCCTAGTTAATATCGACGACGATGGTGTGTTTTCTAGGTCACTGCAGAGGCTGCCAGGGCTGTTACGCACAAAGGTTACACCACTCCCCCATCACCCCTTAAACGATTCATCACAATACAGAAACAGGCCTAGTTCATACTCTATATATCGCGGTGAACCCTAAGGCGCACTGCGATTTCAGAGTATGCTCGAGGTCACTACAAAGAAAATTTGTCGTGGATTACGCACAAAGGTTGCACCGCTCCCCCATCACCTTATCAATGTAGGCTGACAGCACGAATATAGTTCTCATACCACCATAATCGGTTCATGAGTTTGGTTGCTCACTGGTCACTACGGGGAGGCACGTGGCCCCAGCGTAAGCCGACAGCTCGACCACGGTGTCCCATACCACCATGCCCGGCTCATGAGTCTTAGCGGATCGAGGTACCATGGTTAACGGGATTCTCACTGGTAAGTTTGGTACCCTATGTTCAAGCATTAGCGATCGAACATGGTGAACATACATAAGACATACGGGTTACTTGACGTGCTCGGCTAGCTCGAGCGCACAACAAGTTGAGCGATATGAAGCGCAGGAGCACTTCGTGTGGCCAACCACTATCGCCAACCGAAGTACGACACGGGTTTGCCAAACACATCATGTGCGGCGAGATGAATCTCAACCACGATTCCAAGTCTGGTACCAGATGTCTGGACTATGGACATAGTCCCAAGCTCAATCAATTCTCAACCATAACTTGTGAAATAAAGCATGATAAACAAAGTAATTCAAGCACACTAGCAAGCATGTCATAAAGCATATTATAAAGCATGTTATGGAACAAGTTACAAAGCATGTAAAAAAAAAAGCATGTTATAGAGCACTATACAAATAGGGATACAAACACATATATTTCATAAATGAGTGGTTAGAGTAAACAACCACGTGGAGGGTATCATACGTGACTCTAAGGTAGTTGAGAACCCCATCTCAGCACCTACCTAAGGCACTAACACCTAAGCACTTACACCCACAAGCAATTTCAGAAACACTTAGAGTGCACTATTACAACATACATGACGTATGTTAGCAATATATGTATTAGGGCTGTCCTTTCTCCGAACTAGCATTTTATCCGTATATATCATATTCACACAGCAAATAATCATGACAATTACATCTCCAAATTTATACGTATGCGGTATTTTATAGAATACACAATTTCCACATACATAGTGTATACAAGGAAACATGTATTACGGCGATTCCTTTCGCCAAACAGGTATTTTATCCATATACTATATAATCATACAACAATTAATCGTGGCAAACACATTTTCAAAATGTGTACGTATACGGTATTTCTACGTATACCTAGAGTATGTAAAATTCCATATTTTGCATCTTTAATCGAAACAGGAAACGGAAAGCACTTTGTACATGTGCAACTACATGCAGATCATGAATCTATCATTATCTGACATTGAAAGCGTTGAAAACCGTAACTTATACACTTAAAGTCCTCATCTTGCACCTTGGAATCACAACAAATCAGCAAGGTTTGAAGGGCTTCCGTATTCGGCAGTTTTATCGCCTAGAGAGTGAAACCGGTTAGCTATTTCATAACCTATAACCTTCACTCACCCAAACAGATCTAGGATTAGAGTTTCTCACCTTAAAACGGAGTCGGTATCACCGGGAAAGCGTCTAGGAAGAGGTGGTGTAACCCGTGTGGTGGTCGAAAGCAGTAGGAGGAAGATTCTCCCACAAACCTCAAGCTTTCTCTCTCTTTTTCCTCTCTCTCCTTAGGGTTTTATCCCAAATTCGTATGGCTGTGAGAGAGGCTATTCAAAGGCCCTTATATAGCCTAAAAACTCTCCGGAATAGACTTATGTTCAAGGTATACTTACATTGTAAGTAAATTGGCGTTGTTCCAACTCAAAAGAGGGTTTCTGGCGGCCCTTCTTGAGCCAAACGTCGGACTTAAGCTCACAACCCATGGATCTACGTGGGTTTATGCTTTCGTCTTGATCGGAATCCCAGATCACGTGTGGCGGACCACTTTCAGTTCAACGGTCAGTGGGCCTTGATCCGAAATTCCAAGCACATGTAAATGTTCCTGAAATTTTTTCTGATCCGAGGGTGTAATTTGGTCTGATTCTGACGGTCTGGTTGCTTAATACTGATCCGCAAGCGAGTGGTGCTAGATCACTATTCAAGATATTTATTTTGTAAAGAAAATAGTGATTTTCACACTCCCTCGCTACGGACTCGAGCGAATGGCCGTGGGACATCGTCTGGACTTGATTTCCGAGATGGTTGTCAAGCCCAGTGAGGCGGTCCTAGTTCCTTAACTTCGTGTTAATCGGACTTCCGATGTTCTAGACCTAATGGAGTTTCAATTCGTTCCCGAGAGCAGTCGGGTAATGAGTTTGATCCTAAACTTTAGGGTAACCTAGAGTCAATGCTTTTGCAAGTTTTGGATCTTGCAGATCGTATTTAAAGCGATTCCAACAGATTTCATGGCTAATCTAGTTTAACACTTAATTAACTTTGTTAAATTTCTAAAGGATTTAATCCTAAGTGATTTCTGGTCGAGGTGGTACTCGAGTCATAGTACGGAAATTTACGGGTCGTTACAATACTCCAGAGACAGTTGAATTTCGCAAGTAGAAGATTGTGATAAGTATATATAAAACATATAAGTAATTGTAGGTCTCCTGAGTATAATCATGTTACCAGGTCAATAATTACATGTAAATTCTCAAAATATACAAAATGATAATGTGTAATGTCATCTAGTCCAAAACCCTGTAGCCCCGTCAGCGCAACTCCAGGTCTACATAGACCCGCCAGAGAGTTGCATATAGGAGAACTCCTCCTCATCATCATAATAGTCCGGCTCTGCTTCATAAGTATCGCCATCACCTACAACTAAGACAGAGTCTGATTGGTGTTTAAAACGCCGTCCCAAAACGTGAGAGTAAGTGATCAACTCAGTGGAGCTATAAAGCAAAGGTTAACACGTTATCAATTTAGTCAAGCAATAATGATAAAACAATACGATCAAGCATCCTTAAGTACTCTGATTAATGCAAAAATGATATGTATTAATGATGCATACCCTCGCCTACACTCCCTCTGCGATCTTTCTCTTACGGTCACGGCATGCACCCCTTCTTCTGTGCTCAACACCAACGCCAAAGGCACATGCAATACGGTGCATGAGCGTGATTACCGAGTTCTTATTAAATCATTTCATATAGCAGGATTGGGAAGCTAAGGTACCTCCCTTATATCATTTTCCAAACAATGATCCATTCTAGGGTTGTCAGTCCTAGATAGTCTTATACGATGTTGCGGTTCCGGGTCGCTACAAAGGGCTCGTCATCGCGATGCAGGCCTAGCTTATACTCTAGTTGCTATCGAAAGGCTCGTCACCTCAGCGCAATCTCAGAGTATGCTCGAGGTCACTACGAATGGCTCGTTACCTAGTCGTAGGCCAACAGCTCGAATACAACGTCCCATACCACCGTATTCGACTCACGAGCTGAGGTCGCTCACTGGTCACTATGGGTGGGCTCGTCGCCCCGGCGTAGGCCGACAGCTCAACCACGGTGTCTCATACCACCATGTCCGGCTCACGAGTCTTAGTGGATCGATGTACTAAGGTTAATGGGGTTTTCATTGGTAAGTTGGTACCATAGATTCAAACAGTAGCGTCCATACATGGTGAACATACATTGGGCAATCGGGTTACTTGACAATTTCGACTGGTACAAGCGTACGTTGAATTGATCGACATAGAGCGCGTTAGCACTCCACGTAGCCTAACCACTGTCGGCAATCTCCGTACGACTCGGATTCCTCGAACATATCCGTTGTGGCGAGGCTAACTAAACCACTCGTTCGGGAGCTATTACTGATAGCCTGGACTATGTAGTAATTTCAAACACATTTAAACAAAATAGGATAACATGTGTGATAGGCATTTCAACATTAAATAATTGATTCGAAGAACGTAACCATTTGAGCATTTCACAAAATACAAAGTAAGCATGTTTCGCACATATGCATTTCATACTAAATCACACAATTTTAAATCTAAGTTGCATGAAGGGATTTATACACATAGCTAAGGAAATTGAGAATCTCACCTCAATACCTTCATAAAGTACAAGTTTTCGAATACTTACTCATTCAGACATTTTTACAAACACTTAGACTACACACTTCAACATACATGGCGTATATTGGCCATAATATGTATTAGGGCAATTCCTTTCACCAAGGAGTTGTCACACGTGCAACCATCATGTATCCACGATGGATAATCATGGCAAGCACGAATCCCAGTTCCATACTCATTCAGATATTTTCACAAACACTTAGACTACACATTTCAATATATATGACGTACGTTGGCTATAACATTATTAGGGCAATTTCTTTCACCAAGGAGTTATCACACGTGCAACCATCATGTATCCACGATGGATAATCATGGCAAGAACGAATCCCGGTTCCATACTCATTCAGACATTTTCACAAGCACTTAGACTACACATTTTAACATACATGACGTACGTTGGCCATAACATGTATTAGGGCAATTCCTTTCACCAAGGAGTTGTCACACGTGCAACCATCATGTATCCACGGCGGATAATCATGGCAAGCACAAATCCCAGTTTGTGACTCCCCGAACTTTTCGATGCTCGGGCATCGAAAGTCCTCGAGCGTTACCATAAGATTCAACGTAACGTATACATGTGTATGATACCAATCCAACTATTCTAGCTTTACATCTTTTCCCTGACACTAACTTAACTATTGAGGATGATCTTCATTCATAATCTAACTGTTGAATTTCAAGATAAGCTCACTCATCACGTGATTTGATGTAAGTACTTTCCCATGAAGAACACGACGAAGAGCTCCCTATCCGTAATGATTTAGATATATATTCTTTTGTAAGAACTTCTTAGAAACGTGCCTATAACCATGTAGAGCCATTGGATTTTCCAAAACTCACACATCAGCAATAATTACGGAAATGCCATTGACCTAGGCTCCTGAATTCCAATTCACACGGCCCTCATCATCCGTTTCATGTGAAATTTTATACCAGGGCTAATTATCGTAAATTAACCATACACATCAAATTTCAGCCCTTAGATCATGGTAAATCAGCTACTTGACCTCTACATCCATTCGTACATTTATCAGATTAAGATTCTGACCCGTCCATCTTGTTCACCCCATATGGATATGCTTAACCTACTATTAGAATTAAAATTCGAGGAACTTACACATGTGAACAAGTCACTCAAATCCAACAGTATACGTGTTCGGCCCCTTGATCACTCTAAAAACCCATTTCGGTTCATCCATTTACAAAATTGATCGTACAATCACCTAAATACGTGATTAGAATACTAACCACCAAATTTACTTATTTTTAGCAAGTCATCTTACCACACATCAGGTTTGGATCCGTCAAGTGGGCCATCCAAATATTACGATGAATCGGTCATTTTGAAGATCCTAAAGTATATGACCAAACTACCAGGTGATAGTTCAACTAAATATGTACAACTGACATTCTGAAACACAAGGTGGGTTGGCCATTTAAAAAGTATCTTGGACATCATCGGGAGATCGGGGCCCAAACTTGACCGATGGAAAGAGAATGAAAAATGAGGAACCTCCGCCAAATTTCAGGGCATTTGGACGGTGCAATCAGATATAACTGACAGTGAAAAGTGGTTGAAGAAATGATGACAAATTTGTAATTAAGGATGCATGGCACATACGTAAGGGTGAAGATGGTTTTAACGATGGATACTATTCAATGCATTAGTAGATCGTGTGGCCCACCTGAAGTTTGGATCTACTTCAAATTTGGGACCATAGGTTTACATGGCGTGCCAAAGACGGTGAATAGAGTGGATCTTCCAGAAGATCATCACAGGTGAACCCCATCTATTTTGAATAACAAGGTAGAAAAGGAACTATCTGTACAGCGGATGTAAAATGGGAAGTGACTGGATTATCACCACACGTTGACTAGTGGTGTGGCTCATCCAAAACTTGGATCCACCCCATATTTTGGCCCATGACCTAAGATTATCATACAAAGCAAATAAAGGGAGAGGATTTGTTTAAGCGACATCACGAGGGACCCCACCTACCCCTCAGAATCAAACGAGAAGTTTGTCTTCCGCACGCTGTAACAACGTGCTCAAACTGGAAACGCCAAACGAAGTACAACGATGGTTTTTAACCCATTTTCTTGCTTCTTAGGTGGGCCGTTTGATCAGTGCATTCACCTCAAATTTAGGCCCATGTATGATCATGGCATGATGAACTAGATGAGCGGGTTAGATCCACCCAAAACTATTATAGTGGACCCCACATTGTGTGGGTGTGTATAAAGGATTGGGGCACCAGCGGTGCACCGGTCCTGCAATAGCTGTCAAATGGGTGCTGAACCGACGTTTTCCAAAATAGAGGGATTCCCTCTCTTTCACGTTTCCCACCCGTTTGGCGTTTAAACGGACTGATTCCGTTTTCATGATGTGTGGCCCATCAACACCACCTATTTGGATGATCCAAACCGTCCATCCTGTAGAACACAAAATTCTGACCAAAACCATGGAACTTTGACACATCAATACCCGCGTGTACATGCATAGTGATGAATGCAAACTGCTGATGTGGTGAGTATATGTTCACCTAAAAAAGATTATGGAAAGTGAGCTTGGAAGTGAGGGCGCATGCAACATTCAAAAGATGACGGTGTTTTCATTCAACAACACCATTTTTTTTGCAGAGTTTCAAAACATTTGTGTTGATAGATGACATCATTTCTTGAAAAATGAGTGCATAACAAATTCATAATCACTCTCACTGCATATTTGTTTATTTATTTATTTTATTAAACTGGGTATTAATTAATGTAAAATGAGACTTAAGGATAAGACGTGTCTCTGGTTTATGGCAAATAAGATAAACCCACCTGCATTATGTAAAATCATTAATAATGGTTAGAAAATAATGTGCACTGTTAATCGATTGAGTATGATAATTTCCCCATATATATCACAATTTATCAATCGAGATAGTTAAGTGGAAGATAATTGATTAACAAGAAAAGAAAAATGAACTTATTTAGCAATATGATAAATATTACAATGTTCGGAATCTAAAATAAAAATATCGAAATTACTTTTAGCAAAAAATTCAAAAAGATGTCAAAAATGATGTCTAGGCCTGTTATGCTAAAAACCGAAAGAGGAAATAACAACTATCGAATGCGACGAAGGATTGTTGATGAAAAAAATAGTAGAGGCCATTATTCTATTTACCTACTCCAATCGTCATCTTTAGAGGCATGTCTTGTATAATGCACGAAGTGGCAAAAGAGGTTATGGAATAATTGGACATGCGAGTGAGTTTACAGGCAGAGAAAATATTGAAATTGAAGTTAGATACATACAACACATCTTATAAAATAAGAGATGTGTAACGCCCTGAAAATCGGGGGTTGAGCATAAGCTCAAACTCTCGAGTTCCAAAACATCACTTATGCAACATAGATAATGATGATTGAATGTTGTCCGTATTAGTGCATTAAACATGAATGGGATTATACCAAAACAGCATATCATACTTGTAACGCCCTGAAAATCGGGGGTCGAGTATAACTCAACTCCCGAGTTCCAACGCATCACTTATGCAACATAAATAATGCTGATTAAATGTTGTTTGTGTTAGAATAATAAACATGAGTGAGATTATACCAAAAATAGGAATTCATACTCCAGATCATTAGTATAAAGGCTAGCGGAAGACTGAACTACATATACATGTATGTAATGAAACAAAAATTATATTTGTTCTCCAGAGTATGAATCTATCTGAGTTACCATATACATATATTTGTTTGCGAACAAAATGTCCTCGTCATAATTCAACAGTATGAATCTATCTGAGTTCTCGTATATGTAGTATCCCTCACTTGAAGATATTATCATTAAAAGTAGATTTCACTATTTCGTTGTAATACTTAGTATTATCATGGTCACAAATATTAATTATATCATTAACGTTAAATTATAACTAATCATATTATTACATCGTGTAAACTACACATGCATTATAATTCAACTCCAAGAACTAAACCCTAGGGTGAAACCATAAAACTTAGGCAATCTCAACCCTAGGTTAAAACCCTAACCATAAACAATGTATAAGGCTTGGATCTAACTGTATAACCTTATAATTCATGGTAGGGTTCGGTTCTAAGGGCGCAAGTACTTAGCGAAACTAGAAGGTGATTCAGTTCATCAGGTGATGATTTTTCCCCTTGAGCTTTCCATATTCTCATTAGCTTAAGTTATAGTTTTATTTAAGTTCAAATTGATATCTCCCTTTATAATCACATGTGTTAGCTGACGAAAATTGAATTGTTGTATTACATGCTTTATGATTATCTTGTATAATTGCTCATGCTTGCGGATTCCTTTTTGTGGATTGCTTATGGAACTTAAACTGGTACATTAGTGAAAAATTCCCATATATGAATGTACACCCATACTTGGGATGTAACTTGACTAGTTGTGATTATAATGGACCTTCGACTTGGTGGTTATTGAGTGGTGGTCTAGATAGATCATTGATGTGGGCCTACCATCCAAGGTTGTTGTGTCCAATGGTTTTCAAGGATGGTCTTTTATCGCATGATTTTGATATTTGTCCTATGTGGCTCGTTTTAATACTCGCCCTGCGTGGTTTTATTTTGATATCTTTCCTATATGGTTCGATGTTTTATATTATTCAACCACGCGATGGTAAGCCCCATATATTGTAATATGATTGGCCACTAGTCGGCAGATTTTCATTAAACATCCTAAGGTGGTAGTCTCATGGGCCGGGGATGGTGGTTATGGGACACTATGCCCGTGCCGTCGGCCTACGCTGGGTCATGCGCTCCCCGTAGTGACCGTGAGCTTATTTAAAATGGCTGGTTGCAATTGGACTAATAATGGGTTGGCTAATCATGCATGCATAGCACAAACCAACATCTATTGTTGTCATACGTAATATACAGAATCGCCTGTCTGGATGTTTTACTCGAGGCACCAACCATCATCTGTTGTTATCGTACATATTTGCCTGTCTGGATGTTTTACCCGAGGCACAGACCGTCTGGATGTTTTACCCAGGTCGATGACTGCATGGGTGACGACCCCAATGTCCGTCTGGATGTTTTACCCGGGACATAGGCTGTCTGAATGTTTTACCCGGGCTGAAAATTGCATTCATGCATCCATGCATACAATAAGACTGCATTTACTCTGTTTTGGTTGTCTGGATGTTTTATACTATTTCTTACCTAATGCGGTGGTGTGTAATCTTGAGGGGAGTTCACACTGAGTTGGCCACTCATCCATCAAATATATAACCGTACAGGTAGCACAGGTGACCCAGGTGAAATTCATGTTTATATTGTCAAGGAGCAAGCTACATTTGACGGGGATGCATGATTGTGATCGCTAAGAGTTGCTACAGGATTTCATATCTCAAATTTATTGTAATTTACTTTATTTCACATGTAATATTATTTCATTTTGTAATTGTAAGAATGGGGACATTGGTTTGTATAAGTCATTATGGGCATCTTCTTGTATATCTTAAATGTAAACGAAGACTTTCCTTTATGCTTACTTGTCCCTTCTACGCTCATCTGCTTACTCTGACAAAAGAAGAAAAGAAAAATATATATTTGACCATCCTTTAAAGTTAACACTCGGGTTTTTGGGAAACGGGTCGTGTACTCGGGTTCTCAAAACACGGGGCGTTACACAGTTCCATACTCATTTAGACATTTTCACAAACACTTAGACTACACATTTTAACATACATGACATACGTTGGCCATAACATGTATTAGGACAATTCCTTTCACCAAGGAGTTGTCACACATGCAACTATCATATATCCACGACGGATAATCATGACAGGCACGAATCCAAATTATAAACTCATTCAAACATTTCAACAAACACATGGAATGCAATATATTTAATATAGTTCATATATATCTGTAAAGCGAGGGAAACATCATATTTAGCATGTGAAATAGCACCCAAGTTAGTTATAAATCATTAACCGATATTGAAAGCCTTGAAAACTATAACCTATACGTTTATAATCCGTACCTTTCGTCGATAAACAAGTATCGAACTCAGTTTGTATACTGAGTCTTTATGTACGGCACAACGACAACCTACAGAATGAAATATTTTAGTTATTTCATCCTTTACACTATTTGAAACCCTAAAACAGATTAGGGTTATGTTTTCTTACCTAAGAATGGAATCGGAATCGTCGGAATAGCGATACAGAGGTGATAGTTAAGCACGTGGAGTGGCGGGATGGAATCCCACAAACAAACTCCAACTCTCTCATTCACTTTCTCTCTCTTTCCTTCTCTTTCTTCTCTCTTTTCTCTCTAGGGTTTGCAAATTTGAATGACATGAGAGAGAGAGAGAGAGAGGGTTTAAGGTTCTTATAGGCCCAGAAGTGATGGGAATGGCCCTAGGGCCATGATATACTTAGGTTATAGCCAAATATTGACTGTTTCGATCCAATGGAGCACTTCTAGAGGCCCTTTTCTGCATGTGATCGAACTTAAGATTCCTGACATTGGATCTAGGTCGAGTTAAGTTTTCGGTCCGATCGGATTTACAGATCGATCGCGGCGGACCAATTTCAGTTTAACGGTCAACGACACTTGATCAGGGCCACAAGTATACTAACATGTGTATGAAATTTTTCCTGATCTGAAGGTATAATTGGGTCAGATTCCGATGGTCTGAAACCTTAAATTTGGCCCGCAAGCGAACGACCCAGTTTATTTAAATCTGAGTTCATTTCCTAAAGGTATTCGCGTTTCTTACACACTTCGCTCCAAGCTCAAGTTGTGCGTTTTTGGGTATCATTAGGAATTAATTTCCGAGATAGTCAAGCTTCAAGAAGTATAAGCGTATAGTTTAGTAGTCATCTGGACTTTCGACGCGCGTTTAGGTCCAATCTGAAGTTCAATATGGAATAATTTTAGAGATTGATCTTAGATTTTAGGGCAATGTAGCGTTAATGGTTTTGCAAGTTTTGGGTCTTGCAGTTTGTATTTGAAGTGATTAGTGCTAATTTCATAGGTAATCTAGTTTAATAGTTTAACACTTAGTTAATTTTATCTAATTTCTAAAGGATTTGGTCTTGAGTGATTTCTACCTGAGGTGGTACTCGTGTTTTTGTATGGATTTTTTCGAGACGTTATAAGATGATAATAGAAAAATAATACTAATGTGAAAAATTTGATGTAAGATTATCATTAGGAAGAGTCATAGACATACAACCATGGGAAGAAATAGATGATTAATGAGAAACAAAACTAACCGCACAATCAGTTGCACCGGTGTCAGTGATCCAACTGACATAATTATGAAGATGTGCAAGATAAATATAAATAGTTAAAAGGTTGGTCGATCGATGTGAAGTCCCTGCTTGGTGAGCCATGGGTTGTGAGTCACCTATATTGATAAGCGCAAGGAATCAATGACATTGTTCAGGTGTAAATGACAAACTAGGCTAAGAGAGGTCACTTCGTTGGTTTTTAGCAGATGGGGTTGCAACATAATTCACAACCGCAACTAGATTATTACAGTTGTACTTGCTATCTCTATGAAGGTGATTTCCTAGTGGGTAACCATGAATAACATAACGCTCGTCGACATTTTGTCATACCAACTACGATGGGTGCAAGTGGGCCTTTCATGGCATGAGTTTTGAGTGCTTTAGGTCATTTTTCTATGTAGCGTGATAATTCCCATGTAAGCATATTTAAAAGGTCTGGAATTGCCAATGAGGGTGGTAGCTTAAGTTGAAGGTAATGGTAGAATGACAACCTCGCGTTGACGTTCTTCTTTTGAGTATCAATGAATTTTTTTTGTTAAGTGGAGAAAGTGAATCTATGGGAAGAATTTGTCCCCGAATTGTAGTATAAGATCCATATAATCTTATAAGAAATTCATAATATTTCCCAGTTGGTGATAATTAAACAACTTTTTCACTGCGCTACAAGAGCATGAATTGGCTGACAAGTTGCAAGCTCATCTTAATATCCTTCCAGTTTTGTATGGTAAGTAATAACTGACAATTGCTCTTAGAGAAGGGAACAAATGTCATTTTGTATATGAAAGAATCTTGGAGCATTATTCGGAGAGAATCACTTATTGAGAACACTCCATACTTCATGAGCAGATTCAACATAAATAATACTAGTAACAAGATTTTTAGATAAATAATTTAGAATCCATGATAACACCACATTATTGCATGACTTCCATTGAGAATTGTGTTGGATTTGCAATAGTTAATGGCTTTGGAATGGTTCCATCAATAAATTCAGTTTTATGTTTAGTGCCAAACGCTATTTTCATATCACGACTCTTAAGTGGTGTAATTGTCATGAGTCAAGGTTTGTGAGGTGAGAATGGGTCCTGCCTTATCTGAATGATGTAAGAAAAATGGATTGTGGAGATCATCACTCTTACTGTCTTTAAGTTGAAATTGGGGCAATATTAGAACCCATTTTGTGGTGGACGTAATAGGTGATGCTATTAGGAATAGTAGATTATGTGTGTTGGTGCGATGTGACTATGGCCAGCTAAAACAGAATGACAGTGGGCGTTAGTGTGTTCCACAGAATTGAGAAGTAAGCACATCAGCCCATCATGACAAGGAGAAGCGCTACAGTACTGGAAGGAATACACGGCTATCAGTTCAGCATAGGAACGCATGCAATATGTGTGCCCTTTCCACAGGTCGCCCTTTTCGTGACTAGGACATGAGATGTGGTGTTGCCTCTAATATCAATTGTTAAGAACCTAATCAATGCACCGAAAAGCCCTAAGACTGATGGATCATGTAGAGTTAGGCTATTAAACTTTCGGGATTGTTACACACTATTGTGGCATTGGCTGAGCAGCATGGACGGGTGTGGATTACAATCGGTGGTGAGTATGACGAATGACAGTGGATATGAAATTTGTAGCCGGTGGTGCAAGGTCAATCGATAAAGAGTCCAAAAAAATGGTAAACCAACCACGGGAGGAGACAAAATGGGCTGCCGCAGGTGGATTCTTGATGGACAATTATAGGTAGAGAGAAGCCCTGTAGTGGCCTGAGAAGAAGGATGGAAACAGTTTGAAAAAAAAAAAATTAGAATAAATTTCCTCTACGATGATGGTGCAAAAGGTACGTAGAGGAACATTTGACCATTGCATGACTTAGATTGAAGGATGACTCTAGTACCATAATAAAAATGACTTGGATTATTAATATTCTCTAAATTCTTATGTATATTTATCTTATATTGTATGGAATATTTATACAAACAAAAAATAGTACATTGTATATGGACAATTGGAAATAAAATTTAGGATTTGAAGAATCAATTAACTAGGCGTAGAATTAATTAGCCAACTCTAATTAGGTAACTGTCTTGTTTGTTCATAGTCCATCGCATCAACTATCTTTTTTTTTTTTTTAAAAAAAAACGGTGGCTGGCCTTTGTTTTTAGTTTTAGTTGTTTTTAAAGCTATAAAAACTGTTGGCATGAAAACTGTCCATGTTGGAATACTTCTTATTGGCGAAAACAACGAATTTTTATAGAACTCAATTTTAAGCATCTACCGACCAAGCTCTAGACTGTTTAATGGCTTGTGATGGGTGATACCTTAATCATTTTCTATCAGGCCGTTGTATTTTTATGGAAGTTTTAGTGCCAAATAACCCAAGTTTTCAAGAATAATTGCAGGTATCATATATATAAATCTTCAAGGAAGCAGATACATAAGGACGGATTTGATTAGGCTAGGTTGCTCAAGGCATCAACCCAAGTCAAACCCATCACACGTTGGCTAAAGATTTTCAGGCCAACCCAAACTGACATAGACCCAACCCGAACAGACCTGAAGTTTGGGCTGGGTCAATGAGTTCGGTTGCCGGACCCAAATTGCACCCCCACCCGAAACCAGTTGCAGCTCCAATCTCCTCATGATGCTTCTTCAATGTCCTATTGTTAATCAAGTCCCATAAATGGCAGCGTGAGATCCCAGCTGCTCATTAGAAGGGCCCCACTACATAGGCGCGGATTGGGCACTACCCCCGCCAGGACCTAGCTAGAGACGGATGGTCCTGTAAGGGCTCGCTCTGTGAAGCCAACCGTGTTGTATGTGTTTTATCTAAGCTGTCCATCTATTTCTAAAGATCATTTTAGGGCATGAGTCCAAAAAATAGGCAGATCGAATTCTCCAGTGAACCACACCATAGGAAAAATTGGGGATTGAATGCCTACCGCTAAAAACCTCCTCGGAACCACATAAGTTTTCGATCAAGCCGATATTTATGTTTTCTCTTTATCCATGTCTATGTGACCATATGAACAGTTTGGGTGGAAAATAGACACCACGGTGGGCCCTAGGAAGGTTTCAACATTGGGGTTATTCTCACCACTGCTTCCTGTTGTGTGGTCCACTAGAGACTTATATCTTACTCATTTTTAAGATCATGACCTAAATTGATCTTTCAAAATGGATGGACGGATTGGATAAAAAATATGAATCACGGTGGGCCCCACAGAGCTTCTGATAGACCGTCCCTCTCCAGCTAGGTCCCGTTGGGCGTGGTACCCAATCCGCACCCATCTTAAAATGGGATTGGGATGTTCCGGTCTAGACCCCCAAATGCAGAAGATTTTAATAGACGGTGAGACGAATCATCCATCCAGCCGTCCAAATTCAATGCAGACGCCTGGCCCACCCAATGATCAGATCAACCTGACTTTTGTATCAAAGGAAACTCTCAACATGGTCCGTCTGATGAGTGATCTTAATTTCCAGACGCGTATCAATATGCCGCGTGCGAGAGCTGAGTGAGAGTGAGAGTGAGAGTGAGAGAGATTTTTTCTGTCATATATAACAACGGATAATAAATACAATTTCTCGCGGCAGAAAACGAAAGACGAGGAGCAGACAAGAGACATCGCCCCAACGGCTTTGACAAGCCACACGATTCTTCCCCGATCACATCCCCTCTCTCCACCTCCTCTTTTATTCGATTCTCTCAGATAATCTCGCCATCCAAACAATATCCATGTCTTAGATATCCAAATATCCATACCTATAAATCCCTCTCACTTCGTCAAAAAAATCCCAAAATTCCCGCCAAAATGGCGTTTTCTCTACCACCCAAGCCCCAATTTCGAAGACCCACCTGAGAAGTCTCTTTAAATGTCAATCTGTTTGTTGGGTCTATCTGATTTCGCTCGGCTTCGATCCAATAAGGTGGTTAGATTTCATGAAAGTGTTTTTTTTTTTTTTTTTTTCGATTTGCAAATTGGGAAGTTTGTTTTGACTGTGATTTTGGCAGAAGATGGAAATGTCTTGAAATTAGTGTCTTTGGGTCGATTCGACAATGTTGCCTGTTTGCTCTGCCACCCCAAGCAGTTCTTCTCACTCTCTGGTAACATTTTTACTGACATCCCAATTTCAAAATTGCTATGAATTTTGATGTGAAATCAGTCATAACACTATAAGTTTCTAGTGCTATCTTTGCTTCTGGATACATGGCCAATTCGATCAATCTATCTAAACTGTTAATTTGGTCCGACCCACGGTTTGCAAATCACCATGCAAAAATCATTCTAATCAGTCGATACCATCCATCCAAAATCTGGCCTTCATTTTTACTTTTTAGCCACCTGAATCCATACCCATGATAGAATGATTACAATGGCCTGATAAAATATTATTCTTTTTGAGCCACAATAATCCAACATGGGCACACTAAATGGATGGTAAAAATAGTTAATTGGATCTTTTTTCTCTAAAATATCTTGACCATTTATCTGTTAGGTTATTGATTAGACAGTTAGAAACATTCTAGCAGTGTGATTTTTGTAAACTTTGGGATGGACCAAATGGACAGTCTAGATCAGTTGTTGGTACAACCCGGTTATCGAGTTAATGAGCTCTCGATGCCCAAATTGCAAAGAAAAAAAAAATACTCACTAACCCATATCTTCAATTATATCAATTACACTCTCAACCCATCTTTAAACCAGCCCCCCATATCTCCCAAAAATAGTAAATTATAATCCATAAATCTGTAAATAATCAGTATAAAAATCAGCACATGTTGGGCTCTACGGAATGCTATGGTCCCATGTCTTGTCGGGCCCTACAATGGGCCTAGATGGGTTGGGCTCTACGGTGGGCCTGGATGGGCCTACATCATTTTTCCTAGGTTAGAAAGAACTTGACTCTGACGAGTTGGATGCTTCATACAAGCAATAGAGGTTTGGATCCAATCTTTTCAATTCGTTGCGTGTGATCCATGTGCATTCAAAATAGGGTTTGTTCTTTCATTTTACCAAGTATTGCCTGTGTTGGCCCCATCGAGTGTTAGCAGTCTTCATTCGCAACACTTGTTCAACTTCTTCCTTCTTTTTCTTTGAGAGTTGTTTATCCATGTTGATAATGGCTTCATTTTGCATATTAGATGCCTCGCTATGGTACTCGAATAAGTCCGCCACATTGAAAGTCGGTGAGATATTTAAGTCATCTGGTTACTTGATTTCATATACATTGTTACCCAACTTTGGCATGGACCAATCTTCTTAGACTTGAGCTCATTAGAAGTTCCCTTGAAAACCTTTATTTGTGGAGATAGACCATAATTAAGTCACCTTTGTTATATATCTTCTCATACTGATGTCCATTCTCAGCTTCCTGTTATTTGGTATTGTTGTCTTCAATCTTCTTCTTTATTTGAACTTTCAAGTCTTGGACATGCTTGGTGAAAGCATTAACATCTTCGCTCACTGTATCTTGTACTGGTATTAGTACTAAGTCAAGTACATGATCTGGATTTCTCCCATTTATGATCTCAAATGGAAATTTTCCGGTAGTACGATTCATTGAGTTATTGTAGGCAAACTTGGCTTGAGACAAGTCCCACTGAGATACGTTGTCGTCTACGATACTCCTTAAGAGGTTACCAAGGCTCCGGTTGACTACCTTGGTTTGGCTGTCTTTTTGAGGATGATATGTGCTAGAGAATTGAAGCTTCGTCCCCAATTGCTTCCATAAAGTGCGCCAGAAGTGGCTCACAAACTTTGAATTACAGTCCGAAGTTATTGTCTTCGTACCCCATGAAGTTTCACAATTTCTTTGAAAAATTTATTGGCAATATGCATAGCATCTATCATCATTTTGCATGGAATGAAGTGGGCTATCTTCGAAAAACGGTCCACCATGATGAAAATCGAATATGCTCCCCTTTGAGTCTTAGGAAGACCCATAATGAAGTCCATAGAAATATCCACCCAAGGCATGACTGGAACTGGAAGCTGTGTATAAAGGCCGATATTTTCACATGACCTTTGGAAACTGGAAGCGGTGTATAAAGGCTGATATTTACACATGACCCATAATGAAGTCCATAGAAATATCCACCCCAAGGCGTGACTGGAATTGGAAGTGGTGTATAAAGGCCGATATTTACACATGACCTTTGGAAACTTGGCATCGACGACATTGTGTTATGAACCATTCAATGTCATGTCACATACGGGGCCAGTAGTATTTTTCCTCTACCATGGCAAATGTTTTATCCTTTTCAAAGTTTCAACCTAGTCCTCCGCTTAGATAGGATATTTTCTCGCATTGATCCTTTAGGAATGCACATGCGAGAACCCTTGAATAGATATCCATCATGTGAGATGAATTCATACTTTCGATCTCGACTATCCACACACCTATCATTTACTTTGCCAAAAATCGGGTACTCTTTGTATTGTTCTTTTAATGCCTCGAATCTAACAACCTCCACAGTGGGAGTTTCAAGTAGAACCACTCTCCTACTGAAAGCATCTACTGCTTTGTTCTGGCTTCCAGCTTTATTATGCAAAAGGAATGTATATTCTTGTAGGAAAGCCCTCCACTTCACATGATGAGTACTCAACTTCTTTTGGGAGTTGAGATATCTCAACGCCTCATGGTCCGAGTATAGAATGAACTCCCGATGAATTAAGTAAGGTCTCCAATGTCGTAGTGCCTGGATCACTAGATAGAACTTGAGATTATCATAAGTGAGTAGTTATTCCGTGCATCATTAAGCTCTCAATAAAGAAAGCGATCGACTTTCCTTCTTGACTCAACCCGACACCAATGCCAACATTTGAAGCGTCGTTTTTCACTTCAAAAACTTTATTGAAGTTCATAAGTGCAAGAACCGGAGCTTCTGTCATCTTCTTTTTTATGGCACCGATGCTTCAATCCGCCGCTTTAGTCCATTTGAACTTGCCTCCCCGCATGCCATTGATGACATGTGCGATGATGGTGCTGAAATTCTGGATAAATCTCCGGTAAATGTCGCCAAGCCGTGGAAAGAATGAACCTCCAAAAGGGTTTGTGGGATGGGCCACTCCGCAATGGCCTTGGTTTTCTCTTGATCAACCTTGATCCCTTCTGCAGACACAATATACTCCCAAAGCCAACACTATCGACAAGGAAGGAGCACTTTTTCAAGTTAACAAATGGTGACTACCTCCGTAGTACATCAAATATTTGTCATAAATGATAAGATGAATAGATGCATCATGGAAAAAAACAAAAATATCATCAAAATATATTACTAAGAACTTTTCCATAAAAGGGCAGAGTACTTATGTCATCAGCCTCATGAAAGTGCTTGGTGCATTTGAAAGGCCGAATAGCATGACGAGCCACTTATACAATCCACCTCAGGTCTTAAATGCGGTCTTCCACTTGTCCCTGAGCCGGATATTTGCTTCGTAGGTCAATCTTTGAAATGACATTTGCTCCATGCAACATGTTTGGCATATCGTCCAAGCAAGGAATAGGAAACTGGTACTTGATAGTAATTCAGTTGATCGCACGACTGTCCACGCACATCCTCAAAGATCCATCTTTCTTTAGGGTTAATAATATAGGAACATCACAGGGTGACATGCTTTCCTGAATTAAACTTTTCTGTAGTAACTCGGTAACTTGGATCGGCATGTTTAGCGGGACTCATTTTGTAGCGCACAAGATTTGGTAGACTCGAACTTGATACTAAATCAATGTGATGCTGAATGTTCCTCATAGGAGGAAGTCCAGTTGGGAGATCTTCGGGCTCCAAGTCTTTATATTCATGAAGAAGCTCTTGTATAGGAGGCGGAACATTTGACTGCTTTGTGTCTTTTTTCGCAACTAAGACATAGATGATGACAATCTCCTTATTTCCCTCTTCAAATTTCTGCACATTGAGTGTTTTTTTACTCTCTTCTTTATCATATTTGGGTGTTGGAAGATGTTTCATTGGGTGCAATGCGATATTAACACCATTCTTTACAAAGGTATATGTGTTGGCCCGAATTGTGTGCACCATATCGTGATCCCACAACCACGATCTCCCTAACGAAATGTGGCATGCATCTATGGGGACTACATCACAGCACATCATCCTTGTACTTAGATTCAATAGAGAAGGAGACTAAGCACCTGGAGTTAACAAAACTTCTCACCATTTCTTGAACCAACGAATCTGATATGGTCGCGGATGTTTATATTCTTTGACTTTTATTTTGTTCACAATTTCTTATGAGACAATGTTCTGACTGCTCTCCTTGTCTACCAAAATGGTGCATATCTTCACACTAGAAGTACAAGTGGTGTGGAAGATATTTTGTTGCAACCATCGCCCCTCATCAACCATTCGAGGTGTTGATAGTATAGTCCGCTAATAACCAATGACTCTCAGCTATCACCATACACATCTACTGCATCTTCCCCAATAGGCACCTCATCTTCACATTCATGGTCTTCATATTCTGTGCCCGCTTCAATTTTGTTTTGCATGCGGTCGGGAGTGTCTTCAATATATTTTCCTTTCCCAACCAAATTTACTTTAATTGTGGACTGATGTTCAAGACAATGAAAGGAACGATATCCCGGTTGCCCACACTTAAGCACGCGAAATGAGTTTGCTTTGTCCCATCTTGGGTGTATAGCCCCTCGTCCATAATCACCTCTCCCCCAAGTTGGGGCTTGGCTTTATTGTTGGACGTTGGTCCATTGTCCCTCGGCCTATGGGAAGACCTATGGTGCCTTACGTGGGAAGTTAGCATGATGCCCTGTTGTCGATGACGGCCCTCGTGAGGTGCCAAATCGTCTCCCAAGTCCCCAATTAATTATCTCATCGGCTTTCAATGCAATTGTATATGCATCAGATATTTTTAAAACATCTTTGAAAGCTTATTTATTGATGATATTTGGGTTAAGACCATTAAGATATCTTGAAATTTTTTTGTCGCCATACTCACCAAACCTTGCCCATGATGTCAAGGAATGGAACTCCTCGGTGTATTCATACCGACTGGTTCCCTTGACATAGATTGTGACATCTTTATAAAGGTCATGGGTGTAAGTCGCAGGTAAGAACTTCCCTTTTAACTTCTTTAAAAAAAAAAAAAAAAAAATCTTTTCCCTAGAATTTATTTTCTCCTTACCTCAATGGATTCGTTCAACATGGAGATCATCCCACCATGTTAACGCGTGATTGGAAAACTTCACAACTACTAACTTTACCTTCCAATTATCCGTGACTTCCTTGTACTCAAACAACTTTTCCACCTTGCTTAGCCAATCGATGAAGTCATTAACATGCAACTGGCCGTGGAATTCTGGAATTTCTATCTTAATTCCGGGCCCTCTATCACGTCCCAACTTTCAAATAATTTGATCATTGGTGTCTTCATAAACTGGGGCCGCCCGTCGTTGGTTAGGACCTTGGTGGGGACCTCTCCCTACGTGTCCACATGCTCTAACTTCGGTCTCCAGATTTCCCCTACGTTGGATCATGCCCACTTTATTAGCGAGGTTGCCTACCATATTCATGAGTTGATCTACTCGTTCTATGAGTGTGTGGATCAATTGGGTTACTTGTACAAACTCTTCCCGTGTCACCCCCTTCGAAGCCATTAGAGGCTGATGTATTGTAAGAAAATTCCAAAGACAACCTGACTTTGATACCAAAATGGTGTAACCCAGTGATGCAGGACGTGAAAATTAATTATGATATGCAAGATCTCAGGCCTTAGATCAAACTAATTCAGAAACATTCACATAAAATTTCCACATCCCACATAAAAGTTCAAACATTCAAGCAAGGGGAATTTGTGCGGGTCTACGCCTACACATGTTAGGGCTGGATTAATAGAAATTATAAGCCAAACGATACTCAAAGGGAGGTAAAACTCATCCATACACGCACAGTAATCAGTTATTAATCCAAGAGATTCACCAGTTTCAATTAAGAGAACTCTAGGATTAGAAAAGGAGCAAGCAAATTGAAAATAATGCAATTTAGGGTTAGGGTTATGGAAAATAAGTATGAGAGAGATAAAATAGGCGGAAATTCTGAACCTGGCGACAGTCCACGCACGTGGACAACGGGCCAGGCCTAACGCACGTGCGAGGGGGCCCCGAATGCGGAAAACGCCTTCTTGGCTCTGGTCGGCCAGGGGAGGGCTTCAAAACCCCCAAGTTTCATGTTGATCGGATGCGCTGTCTGTGCGTGGTGCTCCGTCGAAGTTTCAGCCCTCCTGCAGGGCCAGATTCTGGAAATCGGCTGCAGGGTGAATAACTGCTGCAAAAGTTGACGGATTCGAAACGAGGATGGTTGTAGAAGGTGAGAAGAATGGGTGATAGGAGATGGGCAGATCAGGATAGTTGTGACTTCGCACCATGGTAGTTAGCCCTTCGATGAAGGGAGGACTTCGCACCCAATTGAATTTCCACAACTCAAGAACTCAGAGTAGTAGAAAAAACGCAGGAATTTTTATTAATCTTTGATGAGAAAAAGAACTACAAGGGGTGCCTATTTATAAAAAAACCCTATACCCCAAAACTTGCGCCATATGCGCAACCTATTACTTGACGATGAAGTAATAAAAAATAATAACTAATCAAAATAATCTAAACTGTCCATGATATTTTAAATAACAATAATAAGCAAAACCTAAACTATGAGATTAATTGGACTAGTGAGCCACGATCATGAGAACTCATGATGAGCTTTACTTGACTATCGGGCTCACTCCAACGAACCAAAACTCAATCTTCTAACTAGGAGGCCTTCCCTGGACGTCGTCATCTAGCCAGATCGACGGTGGGGCCCTCCTCCTTGCGTGCGTGCGCGGGGGGGGGGGTCGTGCGCGTAATGTCCCCATCACCCAGTTATCAAGTCAATGACATCTCGACATCGAAATTGCAAAGAAATTAAAAAAAAAAAACTCACAGGAACAATGGAGTTGAGATGGAGAATTTTTTTATATTGATATCAACCTTTTTTTCTTACAAAACTTGAAGGAGAACCACACTTAGAGAATCAATCACAATTGATTATAAACTAATCTAATATTTCCTCATATGGCAAAAGCATAATGAAAAGCAAACACGGAAAGCAATCATATCTCCATATCTAGCTAGTATCTTCGATCATATCAATTACACGCTCATCACATCTTTAAATCAGCCCCCCCATATCTCCCAAAAATAGTAAATTATAATTCTCAAATCTGTAAATAATCAGCCCAAAAATCAGTACATGTTGGGCTCTATAGTTGGCTATTATTCCATGTCTTGTCGGGCCTATAGTGGGCCTACATGGGCTTAAGTGGGTTGGGCCCTACATTGGGCCATGGGCCTGGATCGGTTGTTTAGATTGGTCATGTGATACTATGCAACTCATAGCCATAGCTCTGCAACACAATGCTATGAGAGAACTGAATGATTTCTTTATTCCAGTCGATGACATTGATGAGGATTCATGGGTTCCATAGCCACAACAAATGTATAATTAGCAAATGTTTAGTTCTCTGACGAGCAGGAATCTGCACGTGGGGGCCCACACTCTGGCAATGCAGATCATTGATTTACCGGGAAAAATTAGAGATTGGATGGGCCCAAAAATGTCCCAGATTGGAAGATTCTAACCCTTGGATCTGTGGCCTACAAATAAATAGCTAGGAGAAACTACAGCCAGTGGCCACATTCGTTAGAAAATATGCCAAAATTTGTAGGGTTAAGATCTTCCAATCTGGGAAATTTTAGGGCATCTCCATCCTCGGTGGAGCCCTTCAGATCAATGTTTGGATCAACGAACCGTGAGCTTGCACATATGAGATCCTGTGCCTATTTTCTAGATGCTAATATCTTTGGGCCATTTAGATTTTCTTCAGTTGAAGTTTCTTGGTGTTTTTGTGATTCTTTTAACAAGTAAAAGAACAAGGGTGTCAGTAATCTATGAACTGTTATCACTCTCTCATACTGTGTAGTCAGATTGAGTCGTCTACAATTGCTCCAGTTTCATAATCCCTTGGAATCAGAACCTTCTTCTTTTGACATTATCTGGAATTCTCTTCTTTAGCATGTATTTAACACCATTGATTCCATAGAAGATGCTGCATCCGGCATACAGACCAACTCTACAACTGATAAGATAGGCTAAATGTGTATTTCAATCCAAACCAACCAAACGATAGGCCTTCTCATGGATGGTCACTGTTAAAAAAAATGTTGCAATTGGCTGTTTTCCAATGCTTGATCTGTAGTTTTTTCTCCATGAACATTAATACTCTTAGAATCAGAACCTTCTTCTTTTGACTTTATCCAAAAATTTGTTGTTTAGCACAGATTTAACACAATTGATTCCATAGAAGATGCTGCATCTGGCATATAGACCAACTCTACAACTGATAAGATGGTTAAATGTGTACTTCCATCCGGACCAACCAAATAATAGGCCTTCTCATGGATGGTCACTGGTAAAAAAATTGTTGTAATTGTCTATTTTCTAAACACTCGATCTGTAATTTTTCTCCGTGAACTTCTAAACTATTCCTCAATGTCTAAAAAAGTTGATGGATAGTTGCAAAGTACCAATAACATGATTTATGGTCTATAGCTTATCCAAGAGCTGTTACACCAGTTGGGTAGTATGGATTCATTGCCAAAGTAAACCAATTGAAAGTTTGTAGGATTGTTACTAGTTACTCGAATGGTACTCAACACACACCAATTCCTAGACCTTAATAGAAATACTGGTCTTCACTTTCGAAAGCATGCTGCATTTTCTCAATGAAACTGCTGGTGTAACTTGCGTGAGTATATGGGGACGGGGTAACTTTCACTGACTGCCACATGGGGGATGACCTCTACCAGACTCCAACTTTAGCTATGTGACATTGACAAATTGTGGTGACTCTTCAAATTGTACACATGGAATACTTATATGGCATTCTGGATTCTCCAAATTGCTGACCCAAATGTGAATGGAGCATAACTGAAAAATTGCACTGAGAAGGTAATATTAACCATCTGTAACCTGTTTCTTCCCTTTAAATTTGGACCACTCAGTATTTTGCTTTGAACCATCCATTTGGTAGCCATTAATTGGATGTTAGAATCGATTAATCAGTGTGATTTTAGATATATGCTCCATCCACAATGGGACCCACAATTTGGATTTCCTGATGGCTTTAAATCATTACCACGTGAGGATGAGCCACCACTATTTTTTTTTTTCAATGGTGCAGCACTAACATAAGATTCTAGCCCTTCTCCATAAAGTTGTTCCCCCACGTGGGGCTAGGTTAGAGAAAATTAAAGATACCATAGACACGTGAGGTAGCGCGGTCCTTTCCTCAATATGCTCGGACAGATAACATTTTACCATTTTCAGTTCATTAACTGCTCTGATTACTGAATGTCTTGTCTCGGGCGTCCAAATCAGAGGAATTGTATGATACTTGGTCCAAGGATGTGTCCACTGTCCTTGGGACTGGAGTCAGTACAAGTGATCCCCATGTTCCGTGATCAAGACTGTTGTTTGGATTGGTCCTGTTAATATACATAAGTATGGTGCACTGCAGGTACACCTAGAAGTTTAACATACTCAAGCACGGTGTACTGCAGGTACACCTGGGACTATGTACATTGACAGGCCTCGTCATGGATGCACCATGCCCCAAAATATCACTCTGATGGATGTTTCCAACCCTTGGGTCAATTGCCTGCTAATACTTGGTTAAGAAAGGGGGAAAAAGAAGAAGAAGCAAAGGTCTACATTCAACAGAAAAAGACCAAAGGCTGGAGGCCAAGATCTCGCAGTCTGGGAGATTTTTGGGCCGTGATCAATTCATGGTGGGCCCATTAGATCAACAGTCTTGATCACTGAACCATGAGACCAGTTGCATAAATTCAAGGCCCAAGGACACAACATAAGTTCTTGGACAGGGGATGATATAGTTCCTCTCCCAAGCATCTAAGAGAGTGAGGAGATGGCATGCATCATTTTGGAACTCTTTCTTTCTATTGACTGCTGACCCATTTTTACGTTGAAATTAGTGCATCCAAAATTACTTCTCATAGGCGATTGTACCTTTTTCTTTAGGAATAACAAGGAAAAAGATGGTTCCAAGTTAACCTACTATTGCTCATAGGTGATCATTCCTCTACAAAATAACAGCACAATTGGATACGAGCTTCTCAGGAAAAGTTCTGTTGGAACATTTCCACATCCCTTGGTTTTCTTTGATGTTTCATTTCTTTATGTATTCAATTGTTATAGTTCCCTTAAGGAAGTGCTTATTTAAACTCAACACTTGATGTTTTGGTCGGCACACTTATTTTGCTGAGCCACATGCACCTGTTCAGACAGCCAAATATGTGAAGCTTGGCATGTGTGTGGGACCTACTGGTGCTTGCAGCAGTTAGGTCCCACTATGTGGATGACGTGGCAAAAAAAAAAAATCATGCTGGCCAACCATCAGGTGAGCCAAACACGTATAAAGACAATGGATAAATGGAAAACATGCCGAATCCATAAACACGCATGTGGCCCGTCTGATGAGTTTACCAGTCTGTTTTCTATTGCCTATCCATACAGCAGGTCCACCTGATGCATGACTAGGGTGTCCCACACATGCCAGGGCGACATTTATGTTTACGTGGAGAGGTGCATCATGCATGTGGGCTTAGCATAATAGTACAACTCTTTATTCTCATAAGCTGCATGTCATGGCAATCTTACCGTGAAAAACTTATGATTTCTGAAGATGCATGATCGTGGAACTCATTCCCATATCTTGAACTGATGTTCCAACAGATTTCTTTTCATGTTGGGCCAAGATCCCTTTTTCTGCCTCGTAAGTATATAGAGGACAGATGCACTGTGGAAGATAGGGTCTCTGTTGGCCTGCCGAATGGGATTCATACACCAGAAGTTTCCTTCAAAACACACGCTATGAAGTTTCTGTGTGCTAATGCTGTCGAAAGATCCGACCAATCAGGTTCTTTGGAGTCTTCTAACATGTATCTGTACCGAAATCAATCAGACAATATCATGCATGGATTTTCGAATGAATGCCTTTACAGAGAGCCACAAAAAAAGAGTTATGCAATGAGAGCAATAAACGAATCTTATCCAATAGATGATGAAAAATTTGCGGAAGATCCTAGCATGTCTAGTGGGGGAGGCCTGGTGCTCGATAGTCAAAATATGGCAGAACCATCCATGTCTTCATATGTAGAGTTACAGTCAGCTTCTCCTCCCAGCGGGGATGGGCTTTTGGACCTTCATGATCAACTTAGCCTAAGTGAAAACCTCTCTGAATCTGCAGCTTCTGAATCTTTATCAACCACTAATACTACCACTGGAATTCTCTTGGAGAAACGAACATTGGTTCCTGATACCCTTGATGCAACTAACGACGCACTGTCCAAGTTCAAGGAGAATATTGAGAATTTCTTATCTGGACTTACGGAATCTGTGAACGCTTCAGTTGGTAAGGCAGACAACACCCTGAAAAATACATCCAATGCTATCACTTCATCGCTTGCGAATGGACTCAAGAGCATCACGGAGTCATTCGAAAATGCTGCCAGTGGTGTATTTTCTTCTGTTGATAACACCAGTGAAGTAGCCGGTAATAAATTGTCGGGCTTCGCAAGTGAATTTAAGGAAAACACCAATAAGGTGGGTGTTGTTGCTACTGATGTTCTAAGACGGGCAGTTGTTGCTGTGGAGGATTCTTTAGCAAATGCAGGGACGTTTGTTGTTTATTCTTATGGATCTGTGAAGGCATTGCTTCCAACGGAAGTTCAGGATGTTCTAAATCTGTCTGAAGAGAGAGCTATAACGGTCCTGAGACCTGTTGGGACTGCTTTTGAACAGGTATGTTATAAGAGAATGCTTCTTGCTAACGTGCATTCACAGTCGCCCAAGCCTGATGACCCCACAATGCCAACATGGCATTTTGGCATTATCTGGCCTGTTCATCGGGTGGGCCCCACGTTTAATTTTCCCTAGCAAAAGATTCAGGCTGGTTTGCACATCAGGCGGGCATCACATGTATGTTGAATGTGGAGTTGTGGACTACCCATTCTCTTTGTTTACCAAACCGGCTTATGTTTTTCTTGGGCACATTATCAGTAGGGCTCACCTAATGAACAGCCTGAATTTGCACATGCTTGCCATGTTGGCAAGTGGTGGTGTGTGGGTTTGGCGACTGTAGATGCACATTTGCAACTAGCATTCCTCATTGTGATAGGTAACACTTTACATTCAAAATTAGTTTATGGAACGTGTATTATATCATATAGATCTGTTGCTTGTTGCCACTTTTAAGCAGGTATATGTTGCCATTGAAGGGTTGGAAAAATATCTTGGCTTCGACCCCAATGACCCAATTGTTCCGTTCATTCTTTTCCTTGGGAGTTTCACCATTTTAGGGTATGTCTCTCTTGGTGGTTTTTCTTGAAGTGTATTTTGCTGGCATATCTTGGCTTCATCCCCAATGACCCAATTGTTCTGTTCATTCTTTTCCTGGGAAGTTTCACTATTCTAGTGTATGTCTATTGGTGTTTTTTCTTGAAGTTTATTTTGCTAGCAAGAGAGTTGGTGGACCTTTTATGTTTCCAGATATCCATATCATTTGGCAGTTATTTGCAGGACTTCATATTGGGTGTTCACTTATGGCGGGTATTCCGGAGATTTGTCTCCTGAATCGACTTTGGAGCTGCTGTCTGGGGAGGAGAACGTTGTGCTTATTGATGTCCGGCCTGAGGCAAGAGACTGTAAATTTCACCAGCCTTTTCTTTTGAAGAGTTGTTTTTGTTGTCACTTCCAAAAATCTAACATCTTCAGCATTTTAGTAGGTTACTGCTACCAAACATTCATGGTTGTTATTCTTTCTTTATTCCCCGTCACTTTTAAACTCTAGCGACATGATTCCTACCTGCATTCTGCACCATTGTTGAATTTTGTTGAACTCTAACATAAATAGTTGGATTATATCATTTCAGGTAGGTATATGTGAAAACGCAAACACATGCACATGTATCACTTCCGCCCTTTGTTGGGTGATCCTTCTAAGCACATGCTGCTCCTGCTTCAATTTAATTCTTCAGACTTGTATTCCGACTCTCCCTTTCTAGCTTTTTGTACTTGATAACATTTTGATAAGGATGCTTCCCAGTCCTGCACCTGAATCTATTTCTGCTTCTCTTCATGCTTTGTGCAGCTATACCACCATGGTCACAGCCACAAGAAATCATTGAAAGTTCTACTGATTTGTCAATATAGGTTGCATTTATGATTCAAATTCTTCGGTAACTTTAGTGATGGGCGTTTGACTTTGTGAAGGATCTGAGGGAGAGAGATGGTGTTCCAGATCTTCGACGAGGAGCTCGGTATAGATATGCTAGCGTTACTCTTCCTGAGGTTGGTTGGCACTCATCTGAATGCATTCTTATAGTTTTATTAGGTTAAGCTAGCGATGAAATGTAATCGTTCCATCACGAATGACCCACCTGAGTTGACGCACCTATTTCTCTAGTATAAAATGCGTGTTTTCAAAATATGAAAGCTATCTTTAAGTCTGAAGAAGTAAGAAATATGCTTACTTCAATTTGGAGAACCTGTCGAATTTTCTTTGCTTCTGTCATGATTTTTCTCTGTTAAATGTTCCACCTTTCTATCTATTTTTTTCCCTGATGTTTAAAGATTTACTGATAATTTATTACCGTATTCTTTTTGACATCCTCAGGTTGATGGTTCCCTAAGAAAGCTATTGAAGAGGGGCAGAGAGGTTGATGACGCCTTAGTTGCAGTCATCATTCGAAACTTGAAAATCATTCAAGTATGCAGGGTTATTTCGATATGGCTTACTAATCCATGACTAATAGATGTCCGGATTTAGCTTCATAAATGACGATTGCTCTCGATCCTATTGTTCTCTCATTTATAGGACAGGTCCAAGGTCATAGTTATGGATGCAAGCGGTGCTCAGTCTAAGGGTATTGCAAGATCTTTGAGGAAACTTGGAGTTAAGGCGAGTTCTTTTCAAATCCATTAATTTACAAGGAATTACATGATCCTCAATCCTGATTCCTGAGTGTGTACAGGTGGGGTCCCTGGCTTGTTGATCCAGAATGCTGATTTTCAGACCTTGCTGTGGATATAAGATACCCCGAAAAACTCAAATGAAAAGATCCCACCACCCGATCTCTGGCCTTCTTTGAGTTGAATGTGGACTGTTGCTTTATATTTTCCTGTCTATTTGCAGGCAACAGATTCAAGGGTTAGATTGTTCCATCAGAGGACTTTAGATATCCCTAGTCCATGCTGGGGACCCATCAGGTCATTGTTCCTGGTTTGCTAAGCCATGGGCCTCACCCACTTGTACAAACTCAAGCTCGAAGACCCCGACCCCATGCTTATCCCCGGCTTAAGAATCATATAATCATGGTATGCCAAAATGGTAATGGCTTTTACATAACGGTAATGGTTGTAACTATTATGCGTTATAGGGCCGAAATGGCTTTAACAACTGTTACAGAAAAAAATGACCTGTAATGGCCCCGTAATGGTCTTGAAACAGTTTTTTTTTTTTTTTTGCCTTCAAAAAACAGGGGCTGTAATAGCTTCTACGATCCACATCGTAATGGTAACGGCGGTGGCTTCTACAGCTACTGTTACCATTATAGAACATCTTGCATATAATTCCCTAAGTTACGCTTCAAAGCACATTGTTATCTATTTTTAAACCAAGGAATTCATCTGTTGCATATTAACCATTTTCTCTACCTTTGGATGATGACAGAGACCTTACCTGGTTCAAGGTGGATTTCGGTCTTGGGTGAAAGGTGGTCTCCGCATTAAAGAGCTGAAACCCGAGACAACATTGACTATACTGAACGAGGTACTTTATTATCCTAGGGATGGTCTTCATCCATAACTTCTGAGAACTTAGTGTGTTGGTTTTCAGTCTCTTATGAACAACATCTGCCAGGTAGTTTCATATGAATCAACAGATGATGGATACGATGATTGGGTTTCAAAACCTGTACTCCTGTTGTAGTGCTAAAAACAACTTCAGTTTAACCATCTGAGGGCATACCTAATTGGGTCGTTAGGAAATCTATGTTAACTAAAGAGTTGGGTTTCTTAGATAGGAGCTTTGCTAAGCCCAAGCGTCGTACATGTGCAATAAAGCACATGTACATGCCACACATGTGCCAGCATGGCACGATTGGTCTGAGATCCAACCCTTCCATAAGAAAGGTGCCACTATATTGATGCCTAGCCCAAGAATCAGGCTGATCTACTGGTCAGGTCAAACACAGTTTGCAAAACAAATGTGTGACTATGGAAAACTTGGCTGAACTTTTCTTACCTCTCCACCTGTTTCCAATATTGCGGCCGCACGCTGAGTGGACCAGATTTATTTATGCGAAAACATGTAGAAGGTCGAACCAATCTGATGGGAGGATTGGATATTGCACCTATGTGCCATGTTGGCACATCTGTGGTGTGTACATGAGCTTTATTGCACATGCGTTTGTGCTTAGCAAAGCTCTCTTAAATAGATCTACTTAGGTGTTGCTTTTATTTGTTCCTGACATAAGTTTGTGATAGTAAAGTTTACAACCGAGATGGTTACCTGCACCTGTAAGTCAGTGACTTAATCAAGTACTGGATCATTGCATGTCATGATGTTTAACTGTATAATCATTGAAAATATCTCTGCTTGAAATGGATTATCATCTATGAGCAAAGCATGAACAAACATGTAACTTGGAAGCCGAATATTTCCTGATGAATTTTGATGAAAGACAGAGAAGGGTTTTTCTCTACCTGGTTGCGTCTTAGCAAACAAAAATGTCCATTTTACATTTTCAGCAATCTCCATTTTTCTAGTTGTTGCTTCCAAGGTAGTTGAAATTCCTGAAATAGCGTGGGAGACTGACCCCCTTTGAGTGCCTAGGTGATCAACAAATGAAATATCTAAAAATAAAAAAAAATCATGTAAAGGATCCTAATTTCATGTAGAAAAGTAATTTGACTATTAAAATAACATAAAGCAACAATAGGAAATGATTAAGCAGACATGCAAAGAGTATTCTAAAACATCACACAACCATGAACGGTCTCATTATCATGATGATTGAACTCAGCTTATACAGCTTCAATGTCCTTTAGTAGTTCAGGGTTGTATGATGCTTTTGGGAGTGGGAGAGGAGAGGAGAAAAATCCCCGACCCTGTTCTTCCTTTTGGAGAAGGGAGAGTTCATAGGAAGTTGCCTAGGACATGAAGCAGCTACAGGATTGCCTTGTCGATCACGTAGAACCATACGTATGGGACTCAAATAAATCATAGAAGCTTTACCCAAGTGACATTCCTACGTCTGTTTGCCTAGGTGACTGGTTGAAAGGCCCTGTTTTGGTTCTGCAAGAGGTGTGGCCTTTTCCAAATTAAAGTCTCTTTTTATTGAAATTTGTATTTTTCTTGCAACATAGTAATGTTTACACAAGAATTGGGGACATGGAGCTCCTTATCATTATCAGGAGCCTATTCAGGTTACTTCATCTTATAATGTACATCTCTGTGAAGCGGCTTTTGAAAAGTAGATGATCCAATTTTATTGAGATTCGAGCATTTCATCTTACATGTCCCATCACGAGCAATATAAATAAAATAAAAACTTCAACATTAATTCGTCACAATAAATTCTCAACATTTGCTTGTTCAAGACAATGTTGAAGTGTTAGCAGTCATTTTGTTCCATTCCATCCATAGTTTTGCTTTGTTGGGTTGGATGTCTCTGTTACAGTTCGTTATTTCGTTTAATCTTGACAAAATGGCTTGCGTGTATCTTGCCTAGAGCTATTTACCTGATATAAGTTATTTCGTTTAAAATGGCTTATGTGCATCTCGGCTAGAGCTATTTACCTGATATAAGTTTCTGCATAAGGTCTTCCACGAACGAAAGCAAATATCTTTTTAAAGTCCTATAAAGTTCTTGTATATCAGCACTCTTTATTCCACATCAAACATGCAACAACATTGGTGGACCTCACACGTTCATTGAACGTTCAACTTTTTTTTTTGGCCTTTCAATTCCTTTCATACAGTGTACCTATCTGCTGAGTGACCAGCCTAATATTCGGGCCGGGTTGTCTACAAGGTGGACCTTTTTGCATGGTTTGGGGAGGCCCCACATGCCAGGTTGGCATGTATGGGTACTTATGGATCAGTGTATCAGTGCGTGCGCCCATGCTTTTAGGAATAGTTGTGTATAGCCAACTTCATCATTATGACCATGTAATTGTCCAAATGTATCAGCGTGTTGGGTTTTTCAGGACGGTTGACACCGATTTGCATTCTCGAGTCCACCTCAATGTCAGCAGTATCATGTCTCTCCACTTCTTCCAATACACTGCTGGCAATTCAGAGTTAATATATGGCTACCCTTAACATAAAAAATGTTCCATTATCGATGAATTTTAGGCCCTGTTTGGTAGACGCTAAAAGTGAGTTGTAGTTATATGCTAGAGATTGATGTCTCTAGAACATAATTACTGTTAGCTAAAATGAGATGAACTTGTTTTTAGGCGTCTACCAAACAGGGCCTTACTAAATAATCTTTACTTTGTTTGTTGCTTTTCATGAATACCATGCTTTTTATTTGGAAGAGTTCAAATGCTATGATCCAACCTTTTGCAATTGCAAGGATGATATACAAAGAGAAACTGCTCTAACTACTAGTGCATGATTTTTCTGAATATCAGGTCAATTTTATTGATAAGTATTAATGCATGTAACTTGGAACTATCTGCAGGATGCCGAGGCAATCCTCAAGGATTTCAGACCCACTCCAGTAAAAGTTATTGGATATGGTGCAGTAAGTTTCATGTTGCTTCTACCTTTTACTTTCATAGAACATCATGTGAACCTTCCATCTGTCACTTATTCATTATTAATCAATCACAAGGAGTATCACATCAAGCACATCGGAAGAGGCAGCATACTTGTAGTTACATTTGGCCTTCTTTATTCATAACCACTATGTTCCTTGATTCAAATTTAGTCAAATTATTACTGTTATGAATATTCGATGAATAATTATTACCCCTACTAAAATTTTATCTTTGATGATAATTATATATTTTTATTATCACTAAAATACTAAAATACCCAAAAAATTTCAATCGTCATAGTTGTTGTCATTGTTATAGTCTTGTCCCAGCTATTTGGGGACTGGGTTGACTAGTATCGTGTTGGTTCAGGTTCATGGAGAGGCGACTTTACCAACTCGACAGACAAGCTGTCAGTTTATTACTATTGTTATTATTATTATTATGTGAAATATATATTTTAAATTTCTAAGCTGGGAAAATGGTTTCTTCAGGTCTATCCATTTGTAATGCTTCGATTCCGTACATTCAATGAGGTCATTGTTTTTTAACTTTCTTTTTTTGGGTGCTTGTGGGCAGGGTTTGGCTGCAGGCATCTATGCTCTACTAGGTGTGCCTCTTTTTCCCAATATCGAGGAATGCGATCACCAATGCGTACTGCTTCAATTGAAAGAACAAAATCAGCAAAATGCAATTGATAGAACACGTGAATTCATTAAATGAAGCTGTTGCTTGATTTTAAGAAGCTTACCTCTATCCTAACTCACCATCTGATTGCAGAATGGGAGAAAACTTTGCAAATCGTTGGTCTTATTGGCATTGGGCAGGTACTCCTTTATCCAATTTGTATTTACGGTCAGTGTTGTTAAAATCGTACGATTTGGATCGTACCGTACACTCATACGATTCAGATCGTACTACAGAATCACAAACTGGAATGAATCGTACAATTTGTACATGAATCATACGATTATATTGTGAATCGTATGATTCAACAACAAATTTTTTTCCCAGAAAAACCATATTTACGGTAATAAAAATCGCATTTTCTTTCTTTCTTTCTTTTTTTTTTTTTTTTTTTTTTTTTTTTTTTTTTTTTTTTTTGGTTCTTTTGTTTTTAAAACCTATTTAAGGCCCACATGCATTAGAATATCACTTGTTTTGTTTCTTTTGAGAGAGTTTGGAGGATTTTGAAGCTTGTGGTCCATAGGAAACCTAGAGAAAGAAATTGACATATCTTTTTCATCGTTCAACGCATTCGATTTCTACATTAAAATGGGTAAGAATACATATAAAATATTCATCTATTCTTTTCTATTTCATTTCTTTCATATTTAGGTGAAAATATGTGTTTTTTTGATATATATATATATATATATATATATATATATATATATCAGTGTTTTAAATAGCGGTAGGGTGTTACATAGCGTTCAACCCTCCGTAGCGTGTAGCGAAATAGTGTAGCGTGTAGCGTAAGCTACATAATACTTCTATTTATTATTATTATTTTTTAAAAAAGAAAAATATGATACCCCTTCACGCACCTCAGTGGGCCCCACGTGGGCCATACCACAGAAAAAAAAATCTATATCTACAGAGATATTGAAAAAGAAATGAAAAAATTTATAAAGAACAAAAAAGTAACCGGCATTTTAAAAGGGAAAAAATGAGAAAAACTCAAAATACCAAGTTATTTTCATTGTACATCGAAAAAAATTCAAAAAAAGGAGCGTGCGTACCTATTTTTGTTTCAAGATGAGATTGAATTAATGAAATATGCAAAAGTTGAAGCTCCATAGCCCATCGTAACTGGAATAGGGGAAATCTGATTTTTCCGTCATTTCTTCTCCATTGTTGATGAAACTGCACCAAATTAAGCTCCTTGTAGTCTCCAACAATCGGCTAAAGAAGCCCCTTCAAAGGGCTTTTCGATCGCAAGATTGAAGAGGGGGGAGAGGAAGCAGCGTCGGTTTGCTCTGGGCTTGATGTCGAATACGCTGTTCGATATGAGTTTTTTAAAAAAAAAAAAACAAAAAAAAACTTAACCGCCTATGGTGTGAGTTCACCACTATTTACGGCAGTGAAAAAAACAAAAAAAAATTACAACAGGTGGCGCGCGCTACCTGCGCTACACGCTATGTGTCCGCAGCGTACGCTACGACCCCTGTGGCGTGCGCTACAACGGATTTACGATATTGGATGCGCTACATAGCGAAATTGCAGCGCTACGCTACGTAGCGTACGCTACCGCTACGCTACGCTACCAACAGTGGTATATATATATACATATATATACATATGTATATATATGTATATATATACCACTGTTGGGAAGCGTGGAAGGTGAGCCCTCAAGATCTGATGTTTTACACGAGTTTTGAAACCCTCACAAAGTAGAATATTAATGCTCCAATAGCCCGCCTATCTACTACTGGAGCAGATGGATCTATTCACACCTCTGATCCTACGGTATAGATGACCCCGGATCACGATTTATGGATTAGATCGTCCTAAGGACAAGCCAAATGGACAAATTATAGTGCACACTATATATCTCTGTATACCCTCGGTATTTCTTATGATCTGTTTTACGAAAGAGTCTCATCCTTTTTATAGGAAAGAATGCGAGATAAGATGAGACCAGAAGATCTGATCTTCTCCCTATCTCTCATTCAAAATTGAATTTGAACCCTTTCTCAGAACGGAAGAAGCCTAAACTTGTGGGATCCACCCACTAGTGATTGCTCACCAGTGGGCCCCATTGGCCTAGGTCCAGCATCTCCCACTCAATCACATTGTGGGTTAGGCACAAAAGATTTGGCCATCTAACTTGCCTAATAACAATCAAAGACCAAACATCGCGATCAAAAGAATCAGAGGTGTGGGACCAGCTGGATCACTGTAATCTTCTCACAGGTGCTTAAATACTAAGTGACCACCTAACTAGTACTCAATAACCCAAGCTTTGCAATGCCTGTCCTAGTCCGCATGACCACACCGGATGGAGTTAACTCCCGATCATCCAACTTATCGAGTTATTCTGAAAACTTGAATTTTGACATACTTCGACTAAAACCAATTTAAAGTAATACTTATATATATATGTATATATACATATATATATATATTTACATATATATATATATATATATGTATGTATATATGCTTTTTAAGAAAAATATTGTTTGCAAAAGTCTAATAAAAACAACTCGATATGCCGGCGGATAAGTCTTCAAATGCGTATTTATAGTTCTAGAAACTTGGTGTAGCTGTCACGGGATTTTCTCCATGCAGATGTGTAATTTGGAATTAATCAAGCTGCTTTCCTAGCGTAACTGAGTCTGGCCAATCAAGGACCTTTCGTTATAGTACACTAAAGTAGCGACACTCAATCTCATCCTCATATACACAAGAGGAGGGTAGCTAAGGACACAAGGAGTCACCTACGGGACTGGTTACTCGCACGTTACAATGATTGGATCGAATCAAAGCAATCTGTAGGTAAAAGGTCCCAGCACGTGACTACAATCCACGTCGTAAAGTAGATAATACTAGGTGAATGTCGGGTCTATCATACGCATGTCATTCTACATGAGGTATGTCTCATCTCATAACCTGACTATAAATTCAGGCCATAACATTGATCGCATGAAAAATGAATGGTGCGATTATGTTATTTGACTTTATCAGTCTCATCTTCAATCTTAAAAGATTGTAGGCGGATACAACTCACTCATATCCTCATCCTTTATTATTCACAATAAAGAGAAGTTCATACCTCAATGTAATAAACATGACCCCAAATGTACCTCTCTTATACATTCAAGGTTGGTCAACCCGTGCGAGTGGGTGACCGGCCTGCCGACAAAAATAGAAATCCTACATGATCTCAAGGTAAATGCTAATGATCTACTTACCTAGTTTTTATTCGTGTTCAATACTGAATAAATGGAATGTGTTATTCATTAATGAAAGATCAAAGGTACTACAAAACAAGTACATCAGTCAAGCTTTCCTCAATCCCATCTGCCTGACGTGAACCTGAAATAGATCTCTAGCTATAGGTTTCGTCATGGGATCAGCCATCATCTCCTTAGTAGGAATGTAGCTGAGGGCGACCTTCTTATCTCTTACTTGTTTATGGACGTAATGATACTTGATCTCAATGTGCTTAGATTTCTGGTGGTGTTTAGGGTCCTTTGCCAAGTTAATGACAGAAGTATTGTTGTGTTATGAAGGCACAAGCCTTCATATATTGACTTTTTTTTTTTTTTTTTCAAATTTCCCAGTTTTTTGCAAAATTTTTAGGGCTCTTTTGTTTAGAAGTTATTCAGGCCCCATATACATTATAATATCACTTTTTTTTTTTTTTCCCTTTCTTTCTTATGAGAGACAGTGGGGAGATTTGGAGTTTGTGGGCCTAAATAGTATTTTCAAGAGTTTTCTCATGTATTTGAATTTTAAAGTAATTTTCTTATTTTTTTAATCATTTGAATACATATACATTATACATGTAAATGGGGATGGGGAAAATGCTGTTTTTTCAATCATATAGAAAATTTACATGAACATGGGATGGGGAAAGGGGTTATTTTTTGAACTTGATTATGATATGATGATCATACAAGTACAACACATTGACAATGAATCAATGATACATCATACATCTTTTTGTTGTTTGCATATTCATGACAAAATGGATGATTGGGGTGCGTGTTTTTTTTTTTTTTTTTTTTTTTTTATTTACAATATATATATATATATATATATATATATATATATATATATATTTATGACACGTTTCATGAAATCTAAAAAAATCTTACGATTTATGATATGACACGATTCAGACCCTTTTATGATTTATGATATGATATGATTCAGACCCTTTTACGATTTACGATACGATAATGATTATGACAACATTGTTTACGGTTTTTATCCAGTGTCAAAATGTTTTCAAACTCCTAAAAATGTTTTCAGGATCTTGACCTCTAACATATCAAGATCAGAAATTGCTATAACTATTAGTCAGTTGACCCTTTTCATCTTATTTCTCATGCTATTGTAATGTTTCTTTTTTTGCTTTAATGTGTATGCACATGATGCATTAATGCATATTACCTTAAAAAAATGCATATGTTCATATTTGCCAAGTCGGAAACTTTATTCAAGAAGCATATAGATCCCCTATAGCCCATTGCATGCTACTTTCATGGCTCAGGTGATATGATACACACACATGATATGTTGGCACATGAGCTCGGTTACATGTGTTGATGCCAGTGTTCGAAATATCTCCGATATTATCTTTATCTCCAGCTTAGCGATACTAATAATACTAGTAGCGATATCGATAACGCTGGTAGTATCAGAAATTATAGGTATTTGCAATGTATTGCTAAGTATCACCAACGTATCAATATTGCTAATGTAATCGTCAATATTTTCAACCGTGTAAATTCTAGGTATCGCTTGTATTGCCAATGCATCAATATCGCCAATGTATCGCTAATATTTTTGACTATGTAAATTCTAGGTAATGCTTGTATCATAAGTGTATTGACGATATTTCAATAATATCGCCAATGTATTGATATCATTAAAATTTTGTTTATTAGAAAAAAATTTATTTCAATTTTTTCTTCTTGGGCACATGGTTGTATGTAATGTTCAATTTGGCATTGATAATATCTCGATATTATCGATATCGCAACATGCGAGATTTTGAGACCACAATCTTTCATTTCCTTTCTAATTGTTGATGATTTCTTGGTGAAATATCATGTGTTGTTGATATTTTGCAATACTGATGGATGTTTGGATGGAGGCTGGATGGGTAAATAGGCCGGAGGGGATGGTTGGACTGATTTCTTACAATAGCACATGCTTTTAAGGCCTCATTAAATGAAAACTTGTTATGTATGCATTCTTTTTGCATTTTTTTTAAAAAAATTTCTAAATACGCAAATATGTACATTTTAATGTCTCCTGAAGTTTCGCTGAAAATTCCACCGTTTTTCCTACATTTCCCCGCATTTCTGGTTATCAACGATATTATCAGCAATATCGATATTGTTTCCGTATCCCTGGCCAGCGAAACTTGTAGCGATACCAATACTTCGAACACTGGTTGATGGTGACATGCAATGGGTTGTAGGTGATTATTCCTTTTTATTGAATATTCACTTTATGTTAGTTTTAACACACACACATTGGCCTGCTTCTCCAGTAGTATTGGGCATATCTGCATTTATACACTGCTCTTAGATGTCTGTTAATGCATATTTTCCATATCCATTGTTGGTAAGGTCTGTTGGTTGTACCTGTTTTCTAGACCATTTATCGGCGGTTTGCTTCTTACAAGGGCTCTGAGGATTTTAAGCAAGATTTGAGGTATATTCTTCTTCCTAATCCAGATTTAATCACGATAAAACTTCTGAAGAAAGGCTAGTGGTTTCCATCTTGTGCCTGTCTGATAATCACTGAATTATTATTATTTTTTTCAAATCAAGTTGAGGTGAATGGGAAATCTACAAATGTACAATATGCACCATTGTACCTTTTCTTATGCAAATGAAGTCTCCGCTATTTATCAAAACAAAGTGAAAACTGAAAACTCTGCCGATAAAAAAGAGAGTGAAAACTGTGTTTTTTTCTTTATCCATAGTAGCATTCTGCTTAATAGGGATGATGAGCCCTCATCATCGGTCTTGTTGTAGTTTCTTTTGTCTCTTCTTGGCATTTGCCTTTTTAAATAACATCGAAGTTCTCTCTCTCTCTCTCTCTCCCTCTCTCAAAGAAATAAAAAACCTAAAGAAGATTTGACTTGTAGTGGTATTCTTGTTTTTTGCTTCCATATCATATTACTGAAGGCATCATTTGATACCTTTTAGTTGGTCTATGCCAATTGGTGACACTTTTATTGAATCACAGGAAAATATATGAAGGGGAATGTAGAAACTCCATATGACATAGCCAAAACTCTCTTCCACATACCTTAGTATATATGATATTCTTCTATCGTGCCTCTAAGGAAAGATTTTATATATTTAGCAGATTCAGTTCTTGGGTCTTGCTGCTTATAACTGGCATCTTCATACAACCACAGGTTCACATAAACAGGATATGTAGAAAGTTCATAACAATTGAACTAGAGTGTGTTCTTTTTATGAGCCTCGCTAAGACAACAAGCACCTCCACACATGCCCCTACATGCAGCCCATGTGGGACATGTGAGTCATTCATTTGGGAAGTCTTGCCGTATAGAATCTATAGATTTCCTTCCCCAAAATTGGGCTGGTCAACTCATTAGGTGGCCTACACAAAAACAACAGACAGTTAAGAACTGCCAACAGTCTGTTTCAATGCCCACTTGGGCCTTCTTGACAAGTGGATTGGCTTGATTTTGAATTAGGTCATCTACATGGTGGTTCTCTCTTGTAAAATAGTGGAAAGAGAGATGGAATAAAGAAGAATAAAAAGAGAGGAGAATGGGCTGAAGTTGGGGTCCCCCCCCCCCAATATTATGAAGGTTTCATAATTACAAAAATGCTATTAATAACACAAGCAAAAATTTCCTCTGTCCAAGACCAAAGTAACCCATCTAAGTGGTCCTATGTAGGCCCACATCACATTCATTAACACTCATCTCAAGTTGGAGCATATATATTATCTTTGCCAAGCTTGGAATATATACATGTAGCTTGAGTGGAACGAAGAGCCTTGGTGAACACATCAACAAGTTGGTCTTGAGATCGAACATATGGGTAGAGATTTCGCCACTAAAAACTCTCACGTATGAAGTGACAATCGACTTTGATGTGTTTAGTTTTTTTTTTTTTTTTGGTGATAGATCAGATTGTTTGCTATTTGTAAAGCAGCCTGATTGTTACAAAATAAATGCATAGGTAGGTGCACTGTAAATCTAATTTCTTGATCCACATTAACTCACAAGAAGTATGAGTAATTATTCTATACTTTGCTTCGGTACTTGATCAGGCCACCACACTCAGCTTCTTGCTCTTCCAAGTGATTAGATTTCCTCCCACAAATGTACAATATCTAGTAACAGATCGTCTATTTGCTGAGGAACATTCAAGTATGCATTTAAATATCTTGTGACCCAAAGATGATAATTCTGTTCATACAAAATTCCTTGACCTGGTGCTCTTTTGATGTAACGCAAAATTCGAATAATTGCTTCCATGTGAGGCACTCTTGGAGAACTCATGAATTGACATACCACGTTCACTGCATAGGATATATCTGATTCAGGACATGAGATTTAATTATGATATGCAAGATTTTTGGCTTAGATCATACCAATTTAGAAACAATTACACAAATTCCACATCCCACATGAAAATCTAAACATTCAATTAAAGGGGAATTTATGCGGGTCTAGGCCTACACAGGCTAGGACTGGACCAATAAAAATTATAAGCCAAACGATCTCAAAGGGAAATAGAAATCAACCACTCATGCATAACAAACAGTTCCTAATCCAAGGGATTCCCCAATCTCAATTCAAGGAACCCTAGGGTGAAAAAAAGGGGCAAATAAATTAGGGCTAATGCAAACTAAGGCTAGGGTTAAGGAAATAGGAATGAAAATAAGAAAACCAGACCCGGAGAAAGCTCTTGCGCGCAGATGGTGACCCCAGGGCTGATGCATGTGCGCGAGTGGGCTGGCCGCACGTGTAATGGAAGCCCGCCTCCCCAAAGTGACACCTAGGCTTTGGTCGGTTAGGGGAGACCTCCAATCCCTCTTAAGTTCGACGACGATCCGACGCAAGGTTGAGATTTTGAAAACTGGCTGTGGAGGGATGAATAGCTGCAAAAGTTGAGAAGTTCTAAGCAATAATGATGATAGAACATGAGATATATGGATGGGAGAGGGTAGGGATGGATGGGGATAGATGTGGCTTCACACCACGTAGTTAGCCTTTCGAAAAGGGTGGGCTTCACACCCACTTTTGAATTCTTCCACAACTCACTAAGAGAGCAGAAAAATAAAGCAGGAATTTTTATTAAGCTTGAGTGAATGAAAAGAACTACAAGGGGTGCCTATTTATAGATAAAACCCTATATCCTAAAAACTCGTATCATGTGTGTAACCTATTACTTGGCGATGAAGTAAACTAAAATAAAAACCAAACAAAGAAATCTAAAGCGTTCACGATGTTTTAAATAATAACAATAAGCAAAACCTAAAATATGAAATCAATCCGACGAGTGGGCCACGATCATGAGATCCCATGATGGATTTTTCTTGACTATCGGGCCCACTTTTTTGAACCAAAACTTGTCTTCTAGTTAGGAGGCCCTCCTTGGACGTCGTCATCGAGCCAGATCGATGGTGGGGTCCTCCTTCTGCGTACGTACGTGCGTAGGGGTGGTGGTGTGTGCGCGTGTGTAGGCGGCATGCGTGTGTACGATGTTCTCATCAATATCTGGTCGAGTAATAATTAAGTAAATAAGTTTTCCAACCAATCTTCTATTCCTCTTCGGATCCTGCATTGCATTTCCTTGATTGCTTATAAGCTTGTGATTAGGATCCTTTGGAGTGTTAATTGGCTCAATCCCAAGACCTATCTCCACGTGTAAATCTAGAGCATATTTCTATAGAGATAGATTAACTCCTCCTTTGGATCTGGCTACTTTTATATCAAGGAAGTATCGAAGATGACTAAGAACTGTTGTTGGAAAATGCTGTTGAAGATACTTCTTTAGTTCTTCAATATCATTTGTATATATTACAAACACAATGAGACCTGAGATATCTTTCTATAAAAAAATGGAATGCTCAATTCGTAATTTAATACAACTTTGTTGGACTTGTCAAACCATGCATGTGGAGATTGTTTTAACCCATAGACTGCCTTTCACAGTTTCCACACTTTGTCAGACTCCTTATGGGTAACAAATCTGGGAGGTTGCTCCATATAAACCTCCTCTGTAAGATCACCATGAAGGAAGGCAAATTTTACGTCAAGTTGGAGGAGGGCTCAACTATGATTAACAACTACAGATAGTATAACCTGAATGGAATTCAACTTGGCCACAGGAGAGAAGGTTTCACTGTAACCAATACCAAGTGTTTGAGTATACCCCTTTATAACTAGGCGAGCCTTCAACTGTTTAACCGTACCATCAAGATGAAATTCGATATGTATATCCTTTTGCAACCCGCAATAAGTTTACCAGTTGGAAGAGTCGTAATTTCCCAAGTGTTATTCCCATGAAATGCATCCATCTCTTTCCCCATAGCCTACTTCAATCCCTTATGTAACAGAGCTTCCTCATATGACTTGGGAATAAAGTGAGAAGACAAGGACATGACAATGTTGCGGAAATTTGGAGATAAGCAATGAAATGAAACATATTTAAAGATGGGATGATCGCTATACGCATGCTTATCTTTTCTCATGCTTATCTTTTCTTAGGACAATAGAAATATTAGATGTATTTGGAAAATTCATGAGACCATAAGTCTCTAAAACTGACGCGCCTTTATAGTCAAAAGCTAAAGCTGGGTGCATCTCATTTTGCCAGCCTGGTAGTGAAATGCTTGAGTGATAAACAATCGAGTTACCAAAAGGTACTTAATGTACTTGATAAAAATTCATAGCCAAGAAATTATTATAATTTCGATGAGACCCCTTTTATAAATAATCATCTTTACAGAGCAATGTTGCAATTTTGAGAAAGATTGGCAGCAATAGAAGGCGTCGACTGCATTCCGGTGTGTAGAATGGCAGGAGGGATTTGGCTTGGTTGGGTATGTTGGACGGCACATCATATAATCGGTTGTACTATTTGTCTGTTTTCATTGTGAGTAGACCTTCAACTGAGGCACACTGGGAACGGAAGATGCGATAGATAATGGAGGTTGGATGTCTTCATTGACTACAATAGGTATGGGAACATGTTGTGTATTAAGAGATTTACTATCTTTTGAGAAGAACATGGTAGATTAAAAAAATGTAACATCAACACATACAAATTGTCTTCGAAGTGATGGATTATAACAACGATAATCCTCTTTGTGTGCAAGAATATCCAAGAAAATTACATTTAATTGCTCAAGGATCAAACTTATCATGACTAGACTCCTTATGGATAAAATAAACACATCAAAAAACTTTAGGAGGTAAAAGAAACAAAAAAGTATCTAGGAGCAAAACTTGATGAGGTGATTGATCCTTTAAAATAGATGATGGCATTTGATTTTGAGAAGAAAAAGAAGGATCATAAATGAATAGCTCTACCATGTAAAATAGTGGAAAGACAGATGGAATAGAGAAGAAGAAAGAGAGAAGAGAAGAGAATGGGCTGAAGTTGGGGTTCAAAGTCCCCTCTCCTTTTTATATCATGGAAGTTTCATAATTTCAGAAATACCATTAATAACAAAAACAAAAATCCCCTCTTTGTCCTATGCCAAAATAACCCATCTAAGCGGGTAAGGCTGTCAATGGGACGGGCTCGGGCCTGCCAAAATCCAAACGATGACCCGGCCCTGCCCGAAACAGTTCAAAATCCGAGCTGAGGCCAACTCTAGGCCCGACCTGTTGACAACCTTGCAAGTAGGCCTATATTTCCCATATCACCTTCGTTAACACCACCCATTGCATGGAATGAACATGCTAGTTTGGCATGTGTGGTCACATGTAGAGGCACCCTAGGCAAAAACTCTCCTTTGATATCATTATGACATTCTTTGGTCGGATGTAGAGGTGCCTATTGCCCTAGGCAAAAACTCTCCTTTGATATCATCATGACATTCTTTGGCCGGATGTACGTGTGCCTGTTGCCCTAGGCAAAAACTCTCCTTTGATATCCTTGTGACATTCTTTGTTGATTATTTTATGAAAGAGCCCACCAATCACAATTTGATGTAGGACAGCCTAATCCAACCTTAAATGAGCATGATATTTGAAAGGGGCAGATTTATGCAATATTAAAAAATAAATAAAATATCAGTCTTATACATCATAAACACAAGAAAGAAATAAGGTTAATACAATTTTGTGTGAATTTCTTTTTTTTGAAACTTTTTTTTTGGTAGGGGTATTTTGGTAATTTCATGTAATTACGAATTTATAAGGGTTGCCCTAAACCTATAGTATGTTATGTTATGTTTATGAAAGAAAAAAAAGAGAGCTTTTTGCTTTTGACGATTTCGTCTTCGACTTCCAGTGATTAGAAGAGGGCGTGAGGCCCAGAAAAGTGATTTCTTATCCTCTACTTCTCCTTCTTTCTTTTCTGAAGGTACTCTTTTTCTTTAACCCTATTTTCTTCCTTTTCTCCTAAAATCTTTAGATCTAGAAGCCGATTTTGTTTCTTTTTATCTAAATCATTATATCTCAAAAGATTTTCATCCCTACATAAAACCCATCACCCAAATCTAAATTTGAAGAACCATCTCTAGAGACCCGACTCATATCCGATTTGAATGCCTTAGCTGCAGCCTTAGACCATATGAACTCTCCCTTTTTAATGCAATCAGTAATGGGAGCCATCATAGTGCTAAACCCTCGAATGAATCGACAATAAAATGTACCTAAGCCATGAAAGCTTCTCATATCACATATGTTCCGTGGTTCAGGCCAGTCAACTATGGCATTGACTTTTTCTGGATCTGCTCGCATCCCTACAGACGACACTATGAACCCTAAGAAGACAACCCTATCAGACAAGAACAAACATTTCTTAAGGTTCGCACATAACCTTTCCGCCCTCAGGACACTACAGACCTGCCTCAAGTGGTTGAGATGCAGCTATTTAGTGGTACTATATATGAGTACGTCATCAAAATAAACCACTAAGAACTTCCCCATGAAGGGTCTCAAAACCTAGGTCATCACATGCATAAAAGTACTGGGTGCATTAGTCAAGCTAAAGGGCATGACCAACCACTTGTACAACCCATCCTTCTTCTTAAAGGCTGTCTTCCACTCATCTCTAGGGCATATGCGTATCTGGTGATATCCGCTCTTAAGGTCTATCTTGGAAAAAATGGTGGATCTAGCCATCATGTTTAACATATCATCAAGTCTCGGTATCGGAAACCGATACTTGATCGTGATCTTATTAATGGCCCTACTGTCCACACACATCCGCAACGTACCATCTTTCTTTGGCGTTAATAGCGCTGGTATGGCACATGGACTCACGCTCTCACCGATCAAACCCTTTCGCAGGAGATCATTTACCTGCCTATGCAATTCTGCATGCTTTGCAGGATTCATCCTTTAACGAGGAAGGTTCAGTAAAGTGGACCCCGGGACGGGATCAATGGCATGCTGGATGTCCCGCATAGGTGGAAGCTCATCCGGTAAATCCTCAGGGAATACATCATTGTACTCCTCAAGAACCGAAGTCACCTCCGGGGGTAACTCTACATGAACCTCGGGTGTAACTTCCCTAGCCACTGGGGCGTACACCATCGAATAATCCTGTCTCTTTCTCAAACTCTTTTGCATTTATGATATGTAGAGACTTCGGAATAGATTTCCTCACATCCTTCCTTGACTCACTCGTTTTCAGATCCCTAGCCTTGTCCGTGTGGTTCTTGGGTGGCAACAGATTAATCTTGATTTTCTTGCCCTCATGCATGAATGTACACACATTCGAGCGACCAAAAATTGTGACATCTCTATCGTATAACCACGGCCTCCCTAGAATAATATGGCCTACATCCATAGGTAAAACACCACACCACAACATGTCTTTATATGAACCGATTTGGATGGGGACTAAACACTGCTGGGACAGGCATAAAAGACGTATCAACCCAAGAAACCTTGTAGGGTTGAGGGTGAGGGATGAGCTTCAAACCCAAACGAGTGACTGTGCTAGCTGAGTCCACGTTGGTGCAACTACCACTATTCACGATGACTTTGCAATTTTTGTCACCGCTCTTGATAAACGTATAGAAAATTGTGCTTATGCGCCAATCATCACTCTCTTTGGCCTGCGCTAAAGCACATGTAACTACAGCTAGTGGTGCAGTCTCTGGTTTTTCTTCTTCATAATTACTAGCACCTATCTCTGGGTGATATTCTTCAACTTCATAATCACCCATGTCATTCGCATTTTCATTTGACTCGTCTATAATAAGGCTTTCCCGCGAGTCTTTGCCGTGCACTGGTATGCGAAATGACCTGTACCTCCGCACTCATAACATCTCAAGTGACTACCACTGCTAGGATTGGCACCAAGAACACCTTTGCCCTTATCATCTTTAGGCTTAGGCGGTGTACTAGCTTGCGCCCTAGGTTGACTTCCAATGTTAGGTTTGGTTCCTTGAAAACCAGATCTAACAGTAGAGTCTCGAGACTCAAAGTGCCTCGTGACAGGAGACTTTAGGTAAAGCTCTAACTCCTGTACAACTTGGTAAGCCTGATCTAAGTCACTCACTGCATGGGTCATAAGCTCACGCTGCAGATCCATGCAAAGACCTACCTTGAAACGCGCTAGCGTCACTAAGGGATCCTCCTAAATATCACGTCGCATCATATACTCCTCAAATTTTGCGATGTAATCTGCAATCGACATAGATCCTTGGCGTAATGCTTACCATTGATCTATAAGCTTTTGACGGTAAGAGAGAGGAAGATATTTTTCCTTTAATAACTCCATCTCTACCCAATGCATGACTGGGACACCTCTTGATCTCTTGATCCTACGCTCCGTATTTGTCCAAAATAATTTAGCTTGATCCACAAGTTTCATCTTTGTAAACCGCACTTGTTGGTTCTCAGACATCTCATACCATTCGAAATAATGGTCCATGTCCGCTAACAAATCAAGGAATGCTTTTGGGTCAAGACGCCCATCAAAACTAGGAGCATCTACTTTAACACTCTTTAAGACCCTCTCATCGGCATCATAACGGTCTTGATACTCGACAGCGGGCTGCGAATTTCACGCCCCTCCACGTCCTACCCCTCGGCCACGTGCTCCACGACCTCTACCAAGATTTCTTACCCGTTCCTCAACTACTCCCCCTACGTGAGACTGTTCATCCCCTCCAATGTCGGAGATTTCTCTTAGGGACGCTTCTATCTGATCCACATGGGTATTCGTGTTCCTAGATTGCGCCTCAATGGTGGTCAAACGTTGGTTGATCGTGTTCATCATCTCGGTCAACTGTTCCGTATTGAAAATCTGGTGTAGAATAAATCCTCTACCAGTCCGAGTGGGCATACACAATAAGACTCAACTTAGGTTTCCTAAAACATAACTCTAAGAGATTGTTTTACACAAGACTATAGACACCGATGATCCTAACCTTTAGAATGATGCAAATGTGGAAAAATTTAGATCTAGATTTTTTTTTTTTTTTTTCGTGTGCAAATCTGAAAATTTCAGATCTAGACTCGATATGCGATACATGAAACCCTAGAAAAATAAAATAAAAAAATCTAGACTCTTGATAACTCGATCTAAGACGACCCAATGCAAGGACCTAAGCTTTGATACCAAAAAATTGATGTAGGATAGCCTAATCCAACCTTAAATGAGCATGATATTTGAAAGGGGCAGATATATGCAATCTTAAAAAACAAATAAAATATCAGCCTTATACATCATAAACACAAGAAAGAAGAAATAAGGTTAATATAGTATTGATTATGGCCATCCATCACAAACACGAAGTATTAAGTTTTAAAATATGAATTTAGTTAGATCCGGCGAAAGATAGAACTTTCGTCTTGCAATAGGTCCGTCTAACGATCCAAGTGGATTTTCTAAAAAAAAAAAAAGGAATTTTCTGGATTGGGAAATCTAGAAAATTCAGAAGAAAAAAAAATAGTGATTCTTCAAATTTAGGATTTGGGTGATGGGTTTTATATGGGGATGAAAATCTGTTGAGATCTAATGATTTAGATAAAAGGAAACAAGATCGGCTTCTAGATCTAAGATTTTAGGAGAAAAGGAAGAGAATGAGGTTAAAGAGAAGAGTACCTTGAGAAAAGAGAGAAGGAGAAAGAAGTAGAGGATGAGAAATCGTTTACCTGGGCCTCACACCTTCTTCCAGTCACTGGAAGTCGAAGACGAAATCGTCAGAAGCAAAAATTTTTTTTATTTTTTTATTTTTTTATTTTTTTATTTTTTCATAAACATAACATAACATGCTATAGGTTTTGGGCAACCCTTATAAATTCTTAATTACATGAAATTACCAAAATACTCTACTAAAAAAAAGTTTTAAAAAAAAGAAATTCGCAAAAAATTTTGCGCAAACAGTCTCAAAACTTAAATAAATCAAATTTTCATAGACTAAATGTAAATTTAAGATGCCCGGTGCCGTGAAGGTGGCGTAATGAACGTGGGCCGTGACGATCCAACGGTCTGATCGCACCATCCTCGCGATCCAGCGGTCCAAATGTATCCTCTAAGCAACTTACACATGTCACGAACACATGTGTAAGGTCTTCAACCTCTAGAGACCCGACCCGTATCCGTCATCTAACCACATTGACACGGGTAACGCACGCCTCTTGCGTTGATATACTTTGAATGGCCTGGTGTCCGCATCACAATTGTAGTTACGCTATCAGTTTGGTGGTTTTAAAAAGTCTTTATATGTTCAACAATTTTATAAGAGTATACCTAATGCTAAATGCTAATAACCATGCAATCCCGAAATTTAGCCCGGCCCTGGTCCTAGCCTGCGGTATGTTAGGTCCGAGCCGAGCGTATGGCAGATATAGACGGGCCTGGCTTGGGCTTGGGACAGTTCTTGAATAGGGATTTTCATTTTCAATGTTAGCGCGGCTCTGTCCATTTATTTCTCACACCCAAAAATCATGGCCCGAGCCTAGCCCCAAGGGCTTAAAAACTGAACCCACACCTGGCTAGTGGTCGGCTTGGCCCACGAGCCTAACAGGCGAGTCTGGCCCATTGACAGACCAAACAGGTGAGCCAAACACGTGCGCACATGGACATAATCATCATTTGAACCATATGGTGGATATTCTAAAAAATCAAACCAGTTGGGCAATCCTATCCATTGATTGGAGGATCTTTTCCCATTGAAACATCAACAGTTTGTCAGATATTTTCCAATCACCCATTCATAATCCTAAAGAATCTTCCAATCAGTGGCTAGAATCACCGGACCTGTATGGCTTCTGTGAAAGGTCTGGATCTTGTGCATGTCTATGGCATGTATGGATATTCAGCAGTGTCATCTCTTATTTTACTATCTTATATCATTTATATTTGTCCGAATCATTGAATATGATTGCGATATTGATGTCTTTATATCATCACTGCTCAGCTATTTATCTCTTACAGTTTTAATAATCTATACAAGTTTATAGTGGGCATTGTTGGAAGAACTTTGCTCAGCTCACACGCATGTGCAGTAAAGCTCATGTACACACAACACGTGCCAGCATAGCATGAGAGGTCTGAGATCCAATCCATCTGTCAGAACAACACCACTATACTGATGCCCTAGCCCAAGAATCAGTTTGATCCATTTGTCAGGTGGGCCACAGTCTGCAAAATAGATGTAGGTGTTAAGAACCTAACCAATACGCCAAAAGCCCCAGGACTGATGGAACACGTCAAGCTAGGCTCTTTAAACCATTGGGATTGTAACATTCCACCACACCACGCTCCACAAGCGACGTTCACGGTGGCTTGAACTTAGGACGTGGTGGTCTCTGATACTAATTGTTAAGAACCTAACCAATACGCCAAAAGCCCCAGGACTGATGGAATGCGTCAAGCTAGGCTCTTTAAACCATTGGGATCGTAACAGTACGGCTCTGAAAAACTTGGCTGAAGTTTTCTAACCCATCTAACTGTTTCCAATATTGGGGCTCACATGCTGAGTGGACCAGCTTTATTTTTGGGAAAACATGTACAAGTTCAGACCAGCCTGATGGATGGATTGGATCTCGCACCCATGTGCCATGCTGGCACATGTTTGGCATGTAAACAGGCTTCATTGCACACGTATGCGCGCTTAGCAAAGCTTTTGATAGAATGCTGATTGACGCAGTTTGTTCTCTTGCAACCATGTTCCTTTAGGCTGTTGCTAGCTCCTGTTAGACTTGGAGCCCAGGCATTTTCATGGGCTGCTGGGAAATTAGAACCAAACAAGATCGGATTGCCGATCTCCCCTTCATCATCAGCCGTCCAAAACCGGGTCTTACAGGCAGCTGCGAAGCACGAATCTCAACCGTCCGATACTGAAGAGACCCAAGATCCATCTCGTGAATCGATGACTCCTGCGGGTGAGAACTTGGACCTCTCTGAAGCGTAATATTTGGGATTTTTCATCGAGTTGGTGCTGAAAACTAAAATAAGTATTGACTTTTCGATAAGACCACTGGCATGCCTAAATAAAAAGTATCCTAGCCGATTTGTACCTATGATGGTATTCAAGAGCTTAGCTTTGTTCTTTAGATTCAGAGCCTTTTCTTCTGGCATTGTAATCACATCCCAAAATTTGAATCTGAAGCAAGAACTTATATCAATGGTGTCATCCATGCAGATTTTGATACAAGAGCTTTGTGAGGTCTGCACTGGTGCATAAGGCGTCTCATCTGCACTACACTGTATGTGCCAGTGTGGCAGATGGACATGAGATCCATGCCATCCATCAGGTGGGTCACATCTTTTTTATCCTCCATCTCAAAAATCAGGCCAGTTGAGTCAACAGGAGGGCCACAATTTACATAAAAAAATTGGGCAGGTAAAATAGTTTGTGCGACTTTTTTCTAAGCATTACGACTAATTCTAACATTGTGGTGCACCTGATGAGTCGACTGGCCTGTTTTTTGGGGGCAGGGGATGTACATTGTTGGACCCATGTGATGGATGGCTTGGATCTTATGCCTTTACATCTTGCTTGCATGAACTACCTTACGCACATGCGTGGTCTTAGCAAACCTTTGGATACATTTCTTGGGGTTTCAATGGCTAGATCCGAGGCAGGTTGAGTACCCATTCTCCAACCCATGTAATGGTGTGATTAGCTTTGGTAGTTTGATATGATCCTTGATGCAAGCTGCTGATGATATGCTTGTAATACCTCAAGTCTTTGAATTTATACAAGTGGGGCCTATGGGTATGAGATCCAGACAGACCGTTGATCTGATGGGCCTCATTGGGGTATGCGTCAATCCTTAGTGTTTGATCAGTTACTTTCAAATACAGTCAACATGAAAATGTAGTAATGGTCCACATGCAATGGAAACACAAAACCAAAGATTGGAAATCCTCAAGCTTTCAGCAGGTGGGTTTTTCTGAAGAATGGTCCATCCACATTGAGGACATCATATCAACGGTCAGTTTCAAGGAGCCATTGGCTCCACATGTATGAATTTAAGTGATACCATAAGAGGACTCTGTAATACCATTACTATGCATTATCCTCAGGCTTTGGCTTTGTATAAGTGAGGCCCATGAATCAGAGACCCATAACAGTACCTGGCAGGCCCCATAGAGGGTGGGGATTTGATGATTTTTTGACGAGTGATAACGAATTGGACACTTTTCTTCTTTTAGTGTGCATTTCACATCGGTTTGGATTTGAAATTAGGAAGCATGTGGGCCATCCAGATGCCTCTTTTTACCAAACTGGATCGAAGTGGACATGCGAAAGTTCTTCAATTTAAGAGATCCCTGTTCTTCCATTTCGCTCCTTCATCAGCAGGATGCACGATTCGATAGGCCCACATGCTTCTGAAAGGAAAGAAAAAGAAAAAAGAGTAATCCATCTCCATGTGTTATAATCCCCGCCACCAGTTTAAGGGCCTAGCTTGACGTGTTCCATTGGTTCTCAAGCTTTTGTGTACTGATTCTTAACAAAGGTAGGCCATTGATGATGGACAGTCCAGATTAAAGATTGAACTTTTCTAGCATTGTCAACATGGTCCATCTATTCTCCTAGCCATTCATCACATTGTAACAATCATCCAGTCAACTGACTTTTGAGAGAGATGGGCAATCGCTTTTGTGTACTGATTCTTAACAAAAGTAGGCCATTGATGATGGACGGTCCAGATTAAAGATTGAACTTTTCTAGCATAATCAACATAGCCCATCCATTCTCCTAGCCATTCATCACATTGTAACAATCATCCAGTCAACTGATTTTTGAGAGAGATGGGCAATCAAAGGTAGGTCATAAAATATTTGGTCTGCCAGTCTGAACAAAATTGGATGATCAAGGTCTTATGGTTAATTGATCTAGACTGTTGAACTGATGGATTCCATTTGGGTTTGGGGTGCCCAAAAATACCCAAACTAGATGATCCTAATCATTTATTCAGTGGCTGCAAATGGATTAGTAGGGAAAAAAAGAAAAAGAAAAAAGTACTGCAATGGTCCACACTCAACTATAAAGATAAGCCAGAGATCTTGGTGTTTGAATCTTCCAAACGTTTCTGAGGCAACCAAAAGCCGCGGTGAGGCCCACCTGATAAATAGTTTGGATAAAGAACCATGGACCTCATACAGTATTAAACAGTGAGCATCTAAGCCTTTTAACCTGCTGGGTCCGGATCCTTAGCTGGTGGGCCAGGCCTGTTGATCCCGGGCACGAACTCATGAGCTACGATCAGATGATCTCAGCCCAACATGGTTGCCACCCTAATTGCAGTTAGGGCACCATACAATGCCTTCGGCACAGAGTTCGTGCATCATCATTGAATTTTCAGTTTGTACAAGCGGGGGCTCATGGTTCAGTGATCCAATGGGCCTCAAGGCCCAATGGCCCTCAAAAAAATTCCCCACACTTTGAAGATCCTAGCCATAGGATATTTGGCCTTTTTTAGTTGAATAAGATTGCAATATTTCCTCCACGAGCCATCTATTTGTTGGGCCACGTATTGAAGGATTAGGAATTTTCAATCTGCTACATGGACCAGCTACAATGAGGCCCCTTGGTTAAGATCACTGAACCATAGGTCCCACTTTGTCCAAACAGAAAGTTGGAATGGTTCTTCATAGCATCTATAATTCTTCATTGTAATTACTTTGATACATCAATCCAATCTTCTCGAATGAAGTCATTGCAAGTCTTTTCTTGATACAACAACGCAGATTTTTCATCTAGTGAGCTATGTCATTCCTAACCATCCTGATGGCTTTTCAAATAGACAAAAAAACTAACAGAAGTCCGAAGATCAGATTGCATGACACCAGTGGGGGATGTCTTTGGAGCATGGTCCACCAGATAAACATGGATCAAGAAAAGGTGGGGGCCAGCCAACGAAATTAGTGTTGAGACCACCTTTGCGCATAAAACATGGAGTAGCATTTGCAGAATGCAGATGCGAAAGACCACTGATCATAGAACCAACAAGAATGCCACTGAGATGAGGAAAATGTGGCCTTAATATACAGATTTTTCTGCACTTCGTTCTAAAAAATGTATGTGGTTTTCCTTCTAGTAATTAACAACAGCAGCAGCAACAACAACAACATAGCCTTAATATACAGATCTTTCGGCCCATTCAATAACAACAATAAGATGTCCATTCACTAACATCAGAACAAAAGCTATAATACAGAGATTCTAGCGCACTGCATTTTTTGTTACTCCCTGCAGGAAGCAAACTCATCAGCCTTTTTTGGCATCACTTGAGCATATGATATGTACATGTCATGTACGCCAGCAATATTTTTGTTGAGATCAATGGCGGACAGCAGAGCTCTGAAATTTCCATGGCATTGTATCGGATTGAATGACACCGGTGACTCTGTTTCAAGTCATGCCATGTTCTTTCTTCCAATTCCTAGTTATGCACTTCCATTCTCTTTCTCGAAGCATTCACTTTTCTTTTGCATGGAGAAGGAAAAACTCAAAACCATTTCATTCCTTGTCAGCAATCACGACAAAAACATCCATTGGCGACCATCTCCGCCGCTCGCTTTTGGAAGGTGGGTTGATGACAGCTCTCTCTGCACTTGCAAGACGGTACCCAATCACAATTTCTTTCCTTTGTCGGGCACGTAGAATTATTTCATAGAAACTAAGTTCTTCATCTTCATGAAGGTAAATATCTGCTAGCCTTATATGCAACTCATTTCCCTGCTCAAAAGACCAGAAAGAAAAATCATCAAATGGATTACCTGGGACAGGAAACTGGAACTAACCTCGAACTATCATCAAGTGAGTTATATATTTAAATATACCCAACCATGTGTACATTTTTAAGGTTAGCATGAAGGGGTGACCATCTTAAAGGACCGTTTGGATGTACTCCAAATAACCAATAAGATTCAGATGCGAATCTGAATGAGGTCATCAGGGCGGGCACCTTTCTCAGAAGCCACATTCTGAATATGCACAATTCCACTCCAAAAATCCATATCTAGACAACTCCAAGTGGGTCCTGAAGTTATCTGGATGGAGAAAAGGACCAAGCGCATCCACCCAGCCTCAAAAGATAGAAATACCCAAGCATAACCCTAAATTTTTATATTTTAAGCAGTAGGTCCTTGAATAAACTGGATCCATTATTTAAAGGAATGCTTTGAGAATTGGATCATTAAATCGTAAGATATCACACACCCATTCATAAAATTGGATTTACATCCTAATATTTTTATTGTTCACCTAAAAACTTAGGTGGGCCACACCACGAGGAATGATGGGGGTGGGACACCTAAAAAATGTAAAAAGTATGCAACAATTTACCAAATCATCCATATTTCTAAACTACCATCATCAATCAAATTTTAATCAATTTGTGATATTTCATAGTGTAGGAGATTGTGTTGGTGTTGGTGTCTGTGTGTGATATTGGGTAATCCTGCAAGTACCATATGGTGTATGGTTCTTAGGGTTAATTTCATTATAAAGAAGAGCTCAAGGAGTACACGCAGATCCATAGCTGAAGTGGTAGACTGAGTGAAAGATACCTCGTTTCAACACCGAGGTCTTGGCATCGATTCCCTAGTGGGGTGGCTAACAGTGAAGTGTGATCTGACAGTGGGTGTACTAACAAGCTAACAAAAAAAAAAAAAAAAAAAAAAAAAAGCTCAAGGAGTAAGAGGAAAATAGACTCTAATCCCTCTTTTCTCCTCTCCATACTCTCTTCCTCTCTTTTGTTCCCTACCAATGTTCCAGGCATGGGTATCCTTACATGCCAGTGACGTGGAAACATGCATTGATATCCCCACTATTTGAAAAAATATCGTTGATTGAGGGAAACATAGGAAAAAAGGTGGAATTTTTTGCTGAAATTTCGGGAAATGTTAAAAGACACATGTTTACACAATTAGGAATCAAAATATTGCAAAAAACAACTATAATAATAGTAAGTTTCCGTTTTGTAGGTACCCAAACCATGTGATGTCAGAAACAATAATGCAATTATATCCAAAATGAATTCATATCATTCAAATACCATATAATGGAGCAAATTAGAACCCCAATTTCTACAGCCCAAATGTTGAGATTTCTAACCCAAATCCAGGTCAATGCATGACAATCATGCATAGACAAGGATTTTCATGCTAAGATCTAAAAGGAACTAAAAAAAAAAAGGATTTTCTATTTTTTCACAATTTCCACAAATTTTCTCACGACTTCAGAAGACCCATGTATTGGTGATAATATTGCCGGTACAGGTAATATATATGTGCTCACAAGTCAGCAATATATCGCTGATATTTTGGTAATACAGGCAAAAATACCAATGAAAGTAAAAAATAGAAAATTAACCCAGTATTTGTATCGGACACCCGGCGATACTGATAATATCGCTGATATCATCAACAATATTGGCAATGTTTGAAACACGACTATACCATGCATGTTAACCTGGTATCAATGTATCGGAGCATGAAAAAGAGTAGCTTTCCCCTCTTCCTTGTTCCTTTCATTCCGTGTTCCTTTTCTTCCTTCTCCTCCTTTTTTCCCTTTTAAAGAGGGGGATCCATTTCGGGACAACCAGTGACTCTGAGCGCAACCCCTGCAGCCACTGGTGAGTTCAATCAGACACACCAGGGCCACCAACAGTCCTGCCAGACACCACAACCATCGGCAATCTAGCTGGACTACCACCAGCTGCTAATAGTCCAGCCAAACCACCAGCAGCCACTGGTGGTCCAGCCGAGACCACCATCACCCACCAACGGTCCAGCCAAGACCACCAGCAGCGTTAGACTGGTCCTCCTAGTGTCTTGGGTCTCCAGATATGGCCCTTGTACAGTAAATGATGATGATTTGACTTGATTTAGGTCTTCAAATTGTTCTGGTACATCAGATTTGTGCTTTGACAATTGATTAGTTCTATGGGAAAATATGGGAGATGGTATAGTAATTGGTGATAAATAAACTCATGTACCAATGGGGACAAGTCAAAAAGATCTCCATCCTCAATTGATAATCACTACAGTAAAACTTGATAGAAAAAATTACTCAGTGGTCTTGTTAAGAAGGAGATAATTTAAGATAAAGAGAGCATATGGGGCTGGGACGTCCAGCCCTCTCTTTTTTATAATAATAGTAGAAAAGGTAAAAGTACATATACGCCTTTATATGAAGAAAAACTAAATGAAAACTAAGGGGCAAATAACGTAAGCATTAAACAAAGATAAAAGACCGAAAAATTAAGGACAAAGACCAATAATATATAAGACCCTGGTGTAGGTACCTATGGGCCTAGTCATAGGCCCACATGTACATACATCGATACTCCCCCTCAAGCTGAGGCATAGATATCGATCATGCTTAGCTTGCCAAGAACACATTGTTCAACTTCCACTGTAAGAGCCTTTGTGAAGATATCCTCCAACTGCTCGAAGGACGGAACAAATGAAATGGAAACAACACTAGTAACATCCTTCTCATGAATATAATGTCATTCGACTTATGTGTATTTTTTGTGCTCATGAAAAACTAGACTAGAAGTTATGTGAATAGTAGCTTAATTGTCACAATATATATGCACAAGAGTCTTCACAGGAAATCCCAATTTAGAAACAAATCTTTTCAACCATATAAGTTTACATATCGTATTCGTCATAGCATGATACTCGGCCTCAACACTGGACCATACCACAATTGTTTGCTTCTTAGTCTTCCAGGTGACTAAATTGCCGTTGAAAAAAGTACAATAGCCGGACCTAGAGCAACGAATATATAGAGAACTTTCCTAATCTGCATTCGAGTAGCCTTCGAGATCAAGTTTATCATGACAACCAAATAAAAGGCCACGTCCAATAGACGATTTAATATAGCGTAAGATGTAACGAACAACTTCAAGGTGGCAGGAACAGGGAGCATGTATGAATTGATTAACCATACTTATAGCATGAGATGGACTTGGACGAGTAATCGTCAAATATATCAATCTCCAAACCAAACGCTAGTGCATGCGAGGATCATCAAGAAGTTCCTCATCATTTACCCCGAGCTTCTTATTGACTTCCAATGGAGAATCGATAGCTTTGACACCAAGATTATCGGCATATAACTGTAAGACTAGACTTGAGGGAATGCCTAACACAACGCCAGATGTTAAGTGTCTTCCTTCTTGACACGAAGACTCTCACTAATATGACTTGGAGTACTTAAACGAAAAATATATGAATCGTCTTTCTCAAGTCCACCACCAATCAACTTCTCTGTCTTCAGATCTTGGAAAACACAACGATCGGGATAAAAAGTCACATTACAATTCAAGTCCTTTGTAACCTTACTATCTGATCATGGTGTGCCGTAAAGGTCGTTACGTAAAGGTAACGATGGCAACCGTTACACATTACGAGGTCATAAAGGCCGTAATAACCGTTATGGTAAAAAAGACCCGTAAAGGCTACCGTTACCGTTATGGAATACCTTGTACCTGATAGTAAATTAGCCACAATACTAGGAACCAATAAGATAGATAACAAGGAGAAAGATGGAGAAAATGGAGAAACATATGCAATACCCTTACCCTCAATAGGAATTAGGGTACCATCTACTAGTTTCACATGACCTAAATTTGGATTAGGAGTAAATGGAGAAAAAGAACTAGATGTACTTGTCATATGATCGGTATCCCCCGAATCAATAATCTAAGGACTTGACGCAGAAGTAGTATGAAAGATAGTGGATGTGTTACCTGTTTGGACCAAGGAAGTGGATGAGGAGGCCTAATTTTGAGTGGCATCTCTTGTGAGAATATTGTGTATATGGGATTGTGTATGGGTTATTAGTTGTAATATACTATGTATAGAGAAGCTCTAAATAAGCTTCCCTGTATAGTCTTGTAGAGTGGTTATTTAAACCCACCTTTGGGTTGAAGAAACATAGAAAAACATTCTCCAGATTCTTGAGTTTACATAGTATCAGAGCGAGGTTTCTGAATCTGCCGCACGACCCGCGCTCCTCATTGAGATTCCGGTGGCCCATCATCGATTCTTGCGCTCCCACATCGAGATTCTGGCGGCCCCCATCGAGATTCCATCGACCCCCATTGCTTCCTTCGCAAAGTGTTTTATGTTCCTAAATTATCTGCTAACTTGATTTCAGTTGCTCAACTAGTAGAAAATAACTGTTTGGTTTTGTTTTCTCAGTCTGATTGTTTCATACAGGATCTGGAAACAGGGAAGCTGATTGGGAAGGGCCATAAGAGAGGAAGGTTATTTACTTTGGAGTTCGATTTCGGAGTTGTCTCATCGCGTTGTTTCTTTCTTCCATCTTCTCATGATATTACTTTTCCTAATACATGCTGAAAACTTTGGCATAGTCGTTTAGGGCATCCAAATTCCAAAAATATGATTTTCTTAATTAGCTCTGGTCTTTTAAATGATGAAATCAATATTAGTCCTATTTCCATTGATATGAACTGTGTTAGTTGCAAAGTGTGTAAATCTACTGCATTGCCACTTTCATTAACTCTTGTACTCAGAATCTGTTTGATCTCGTTCATACTGGTGTTTGGGGTCCATCTCCCATCATGGCTCCTGGTGGTTCGTTGTATTACATCATCTTTGTGGATGACATTTCAAGGCACACTTCGATTTATTTAATGAAGCACAAGTCTGAAGCATTCTCATGTTACGGGCAATTTTCCTCACATGTGAAGACACAATTTGCAAAGAAAATTAAAATTCTACGGTCTGACTCTGGGGGAGAATATATGTCTTCCGAGTTTGAGACTTTTCTAAGTTCAAATGGTACTATACATTAGCGAACGTGTCCTCACACACCGGAGCAGAATGGAGTAGCAGAACGAAAGAATTGGCACATTACTGAGGTAGCAACCACCATGATGGAATATGCACGTGTTCCAAAATTTCTTTGGGCTAAAGCAAAATCAACAGTTGTGTATCTGATCAATCGATTACCTTCCAGTGTATTGGCTAATTGAAAAACTCCCACGTTCTTCCTTCATGATAAAGATCCAGATTATAGTCGGTTAAGAGTGTTTAGATGCATTGCTTTTGTTCATCTTCCAGAATGAAAACGGGATAAACTCAGTCCTAGGGCAGCTAAATGTGTATTTCTTCGATATGGGGAGCATCAGAAAGGGTATCGTTGTTATGATCAGTGTGCTCATCGTGTTCGTGTGTCTAGACATGTCACATTTTTTGAAAATTTACTATACTATAAAGTTGTCCATGCATCTCCTTCAGTTACCGTTGTTCCATCTTCCATTTCTCATATGTCATCATTTGAAGAAAATCACTCTCTGCCTCCTTCTCCCACTCCTTTGCAGGTCTACCAATGCCGTGTGAAGCCTATCTCTCTTGAGTCCTCTCCCTCAGCTACTCCCGCTTTCGATCAGGTGTCCTCTTCTCCTATTATAACGCAGGTAACTGTCCCACTTTCCACTACGATCCAATTACGAAGTTCCAGTCGTTCGTCTGTTCCTCCTTGTCGATTAAATTTTTTTGCCTCTCATCATGCTTTGTTTTCTGGATTAGATTCTTTGGTTGTACCTACTTATTCTCAGGCATATACACAACCGTGTTGGGTAAAGGCTATGGATGATGAGATTCAGACACTCGAGGAGAATGCTACTTGGACGCTGGCTCCGTTACTTGAGGGGAAGCAAGTGATCAACAACAACTAGGTATATACTGTAAAATTAAAATATGATGGGAGCTTAGACTTGGCTAGTGGCCTAGGGCTATAAACAAGAGTATGGAGTTGATTATGATGAGACATTTGCTCCAGTGGGAAAAATGAAAACGGTCCATTCCTTGATCGCTATAAGTTCTTTTAAAGGTTGGCAACTCAGTCAACTCAATGTTGAGAATGCTTTCCTCCATGGGAATCTCAAAGAAGTTTACTTGAAGTAACCTCCCGGTTATAAGTCCAAAGATCCACACTTAGTTTGCAAGCTATCTAAAGCTTTATATGAACTCAAACAAGCACCAAGAGCATGGTTTGAAAAATTCCAATGTGTTAACCACAACGGGCTATTCTCAAAGCCAATATGACTCATCACTGTTTGTTCTCAAGTCTGATTCAGGTCTTGTTGCTTTGTTGGTGTATGTTGATGATATTCTCATCACAGGAAGTGATGCTCAAGGAATTGCTGATCTCAAATACTTACTTCACTCCTCATTTCATATGAAGGATATGGGGCTGTTAACATATTTTTTGGGACTTGAAATCTCTTGTAATACTCAAGGTTATCTCATGAGTCAATGGAAGTATACCTATGATTTGATCAAGCTAGCAAACCATATAGATAACAAGACCCATGAGACTCCTCTGGAATTAAATGTCAAGTATGGGAAAGATGATGGAGACTCTCTCAGATGTTACATCCTATAGGCAGCTGGTGGGGAGATTAGTCTATCTCACTATGTTTCGTCCTGATATCTCATATGCAGTTCATGTTGTTAGCCAGTTTGTCGAGACACCTTGCACATTGCATATGACGGCAGTTCATCGCATTATTCGATACCTTCGAGGTACCCTCAATCAGGCGCTTCTCTTTCCATCATCGCATGATCTACAATTATCTGCTTACTTTGATGCAGACTGGGCAGGTTGTCCCATTTCACGACGGTCCACCACTGGCTATTGTGTTTTCTTGGGACAATCATTGGTTAGCTGGAAGTGCAAGAAGCAAACCACAGTATCTAGATCTAGCACAGAAGCCGAATACCGTGCAATAGCAGAGGCATGTAGTGAAATTACTTGGTTCCGGGGATCGTTGACAGATCTTGGGATTCATTTGTCTTTGCTGACTCCATTATATGCTGACAATCTCAATGCGATTCAGTTGGCTTCCAATCCAATATTTCACGAGCGCACTAAACACATTGAAGTTGACTGCCACTTTGTGATAGAAAAATACACAGCTGGAATTATTTCTCTTCCTCATGTGACACCAGAGCTACAACTTACTGATTTATTCACCAAAAATATTGACATCATCCTGTCATAGGTGTCTTCGTGGCAAACTGATGTTGGTTCATTATCCCACATCAGTTTGAAGGGGGGGGTGAGAATATTGTGTATATGGGATTGTGTATGGGTTATTAGTTGTAATATACTATGTATAGAGAAGCTCTAAATAAGCTTCCTTGTATAGTCTTGTAGAGTAGTTATTTAAACCCACCTTTGGGTTGAAGAAATACAGAAAAACTTCTCCAGATTCTTGAGTTTACATCTCTAGGGGTGTACACGAACTGAGCTAACTCGGTTAGCTCGCTCGACTCGACTCGAAAAAGCTCGATTTGACTTGGTTCGAAGTTGAGTTCGAGCCGAGTCAAGCAGATTTTTAGAGCTCGAAAATGAGTTCGAGCTGGCCCCAGCTCGACTCGACTCGGATCGAACCAGTTCGGTGACTCGATTACTTTGATATTGATGTTGCTCGCCAAGCGTTTGATGAAATGACTCAACGAAGTGTGGCTTGTGGCAAGGAAGGTATGTATATGAAACAAATACCGCCTTTTTTTTTTCTTGATTTTTATGTTGCTTAGAAGGTGTTTGATAAAATACCTGTAAAACCACAGCTGTTGTTTTACATACAGTGAGATTTTGAAGGTGTAGTCCATGTGTTTGTGAAAATGCTACACAGGCGAACTCGGCACGAACTGGTCCGAACTGCTGACTGAACCGAGCCGAGCTGGCCAGTCAGGCTTGAGGACTGAGTCGAGCCAAGTTTGAGTTGGGGTCAGCTAGTGGCCAAGCCAAGTCGAGCTGAGGCCAATTCGACTCGGTTTGACTTGATGTACACCCCTAGGCATCTCTAGGCATCTCTTAACAAAGTATCATATTCGGATTTTGGGAGATAAAAGCACATCACCAATTGATGCAACTACAAGAGAAGTTGAGTAAGGTATCGCCACCCCAACAGTAATCTGAGAGTCCTAGCCACCCGAGGTAGTAGAATTGGCCACTTTGCCCTGCGAATGACTATGAAGAACCCAACAATAGTTAACTGTGTTCATGTCAGCCACAATGAGTACACATCCAATCCATGCCACAACCATGGACTCTATCACCATCATGCCCACCTCTTCCTGTACCACGTCCACGTCCACGACCAACACCAATATGATCGAAGTTTTTTAATCCTGTCATTAAGGTAGATTTTTCGACCATAGTTGAACCCATGGTTGTCCGACGCTTTTCATCACGCAATATCAAAGCATATACACCATTAACCGGTGGTAGAGAAGGTGATCCAAGAATCTGAGCACGAACTGGTTCAAAATCAGTATTAAGACCTATCAATAATTCGAATATTTGTTTCTTTTCAATAATTTTTTATATGCCTCCACATCTGTAAAACACACAAATGGAAGATCATTGAGGAATGATAACTCCTGCCACATACCACACATCTTGGCATAATTATCAAATACACATCTCTCCCCTAGTCGCAAGTGACTAATCTCCTAATAGATGTTATAAATCCGAGCCATATTATTATGACCATCATACAATTCATAAGCTGTCGACCAAATCTAACGAGCAATGGATAGCATAAAAGGACATTCACTAACTTCTGTTTCCACAGAGTTTAAGAACTAGGATATAACCAACATATTGTTTGATTTCCATTTAGCATGTTAGGGATTAGTGGTAGAGGATGGTTCTTTTATACTACCATCTATATATCCTAACTTCTCTTTGGTTCCAATAAACATCTCAACTTGATTTCAGTTTATGTATTGTAATCTGCAGGCCAGGGTACTCAGAATGAGCAACTAATCATTCCATTATGAAATTGACGGGGTCTACAGTCTTAGGTGTGGATGATGAAGTCACATAGAATCTCAAACAACCAATGCAAAAATAATGTTATAAGCAACAATAGCAAGGAGAACGAACTACCATAATAAGAAACTCCAATGAATGTCCAAACCCAATCATACACGGAAGAGGTTTTGTGGCAAAAAAAAAGGCTAAAAAAATATTAATAATTCGATTGCTATCCAAAAATATGGTTAATGGAAATTATGACAAAAAAAATACTAAAAAATCTACCGTTATAGAAAAAGTCAGCAAACCCTATCCAAAGTAACACAAAATTCTCTTCAACAGAAAAAATTCAAACAAACCTTAGTCGAGGCAACCCAAAATCTGCTTCAACTTAAACCGGATGTTGAAAATCTGGAGAAGAAACAACTTAAAAACTCTATCAAATATGAATGTCCAACAATACCCTCAATCATTCAGCAAAAACTGGCAAGTCCTTCAGAAAAAATCTTCAAAAACAGAATTGAAGAAAAATTTCCAGCAACATCTTCAATTGGACGGTAAAAAAAATCAGCAAGGGCCTCAAATCTAACAACACCATAATTTAAAACCCCATAAAAAATTTCCAACCACAAGCCAGCCTACTCTCACAAATCACAACAAATCAGCGAGGAAAATGCCTCATGACTCTCAAAACAGAAAAAGGAAAATGAAGAAAAAAAGAAAGAAGAAGAAGAAACCCTGGGAACTCTTTGGCTCTGATACCATGTTAAGAAGAAGAGAATTTGAGAGAAAGAGAACACATTGGGTTGGGATGTCTAACCCTTTTGTATTTATAATAATAGAAGAAAAAGTAAAATTACATTGATGCCCTTATATGAAGCAACAACTAAGGGAATACTAAGGGACAACTAAAGAAAGCATGAAACAAAGATAAAAGGCTGAAAAATTAAGAACAAAGGCCCACAACATAAAAATTAAGGACAAAGGCCCATATCATATAAGACTTAGGTGTATGTACCTATGGGCCCAATCATAGGCCCATGCACATACACCCATAGGTCTCAGAAAGCAAACATGTTTGTTGGGAGCAAGGAAACTGGGTTATATCACGGGCAATAAGAAGCCTGTTGCAGATGACCCATCTCATGATGATTGGGAAGTTAGAATCTGATAGCAGTGCCATGGCTTCTTAACTCCATGCAACTAAACATAACCAAGGTTTATTATTTTGAAAAATAACAAAAGATATATGGGATACCATTATTAGGACAACTCTTCTATGTACTAACAAATTAAACACAATGTTTTATTTCACCCTTCAATTTTTATTTATTTTTAATTATTATTATAAATTTTAACAAAGGTAACAAAACTTCTATTGAAAAGAAGAAGTACCAAGATGGTGCAAACTATAGCCCAGAAGGAAAAATACAAAAATAATAAATAAATAAAATACACTTTCGCAAAGCATTTTGAGACAAGAAGCCCATTCAACTACATGAAAAATTGCCCTACTTGCAACCCACTCCTCCCTCTTGCTTTCAACTTGGAAGCACCTTCCATTTCTTTCTCCTCAAATCACCCACAAAACAACCAATAAGTAAAGCCTCCACAAGACCTTCACTTCCTTTCAGAGATCCACACCATGCCATGCTATGAAAAGATATTCAATTGAAAGAAGCATAGACCAAGCTAAATCAAACCTTCTTAGAATTTCATTCCACACTTGGTGTGCGAAGGGGCAATGGATGAACAAATGATTATTTGACTCGGCATTAGATATGCACATAAGACAAATACTAGGAAGCATCATTGATCACTTTTGGAGATTATCAATAGTCAAAACTCTTTTCCTTCCCCACAAGCCACTGGAGGCCACAATCTTTAGAGGAGCTCCATAATGCCACAAATGACACGTCTACTCAAGCTCCTCACCTCTCCATGAGCATGAAGTAGAAGGACCGTACCGAGAAGCAACATGATGTCTTTCATCCAAATCATCCTGGCATGGTCATTGCTCACTGGGCGGCAAAGATGCAAACACTCCATTAGTGACACGCTCATTCACTTATTCATCACGGAGGTTAAGGTGACAAGGTGGGGACCACCAGATAAACTCTCCACATATTGAGTTACACCTAGCAACTACTATACTGCGATTCAGGGCTAGGCAGGCCATTTTCGGGAATCTAATTTGTAAAGGTAAATCACTAATGCAGGGGTGTTTTCACGCTGGGCTCGAGTGGGGTCACTTGTGGGATGCGGGGGCACACTCGGGATGGGTGCGGCCCAGGGAGGAGGTCTCGTGTTCGAGACTCCTCACCGGGGGTGATTAATGCGCATTTCACACCAGACTCGAGTGGGGTAGCCTGTGGGATGTGGGGACACACTCGGGGTGGGCGGCCCATGTGATTTGGGGCCCACGAAGGGGGTTCGGCCGAGGTCCTAACCCATGCGATGTGGGGCTTGGGCTATGAGATAAAGGGATTAATTCGCCATACTCTAACAGTTCGAGCTTTTAGAGCAAGTGGTTAATTGTCCTACATCAAATTGGTATCAGAGCAGGAGGTCTCGTGTTTGAGACTCCTCACTGGGAGTGATTAATGCAAGTGCATTTTCACATCGGGCTTGAGTGGGGTCGTTTGTGGGATGCAGGGGCACATTCGGGATGGGTGCGGCCCACGAAGGAGGTCTCGTGTTCGAGACTCCTCACCAGGGGTGATTAATGCGCATTTCACACCAGGCTCGAGTGGGGTAGCCCGTGGGATGCGGGGACACACTCGGGGTGGGCGGCCCATGTGATTTGGGGCCCACGAAGGGGGTTCGGCTGAGGTCCTAACCCATGCGATGTGGGGCCTGGGCTATGAGATAAAGGGATTAATTCGCTATACTCTAACAATTCGAGCTTTTAGAGCAAGTGGTTAATTGTCTTGCATCAATCACCCCTCCAAACATCCTCCCAAAGGCGGATCTTCCCTTTGTTCTCTAAAGAGAAGCCAATCCCTTCTTTAAATTTGACCTTCACACTAGAGATCTCTTTCCAAACAACAGAAGCTCCATACAATGAAAAGTCCCTAGTTACCCCTCCAAACATCCTCTAATTTGTAAAGGTAAATCACCCCTCCAAACATCCTCCCAAAGGTGGATCTTCGCCCTGTTCCCTAAAGAGAAGCCAATCCCTTCTTTAAATTTGACGTTTACACTAGAGATCCCTTTCCAAACAACAAAGCTCCATACAATGAAAAGTCCCTAGTTCACCATCTGCCCTCATGATACCTGTACTTGGCTACTTGCTAGCAACAGTCTCCCTCCAAGGAGCCCCCTCCATTCCAAAATACTACCACAATTTACCCAGAAGCGCCATATTCATTGACTCCAAGTCTCTTATACCGGCTCCACCCTCATCATAGGATATACACACCTCTCCCTTCAATTGACTTTTGTCAAATAAGATTCTAGTTGAAACTTTAATCACTTTTCATAGTATTCGAACTGCATGGAAGGATTTGAACAACACTGTAATTACATCTCTCACTTTTAACAGATTGGTCAGCTTATAAATCAGCATCTTCATCAGCAACAAATGGAAGTTGTTATGATCATCTGTGAAGATTTTTTTTGGGAAACTGATCATCTCCATAATTTTTCTAGGAGTTCACATGCTGTGGCAACAAATTCAGACATAGGTTTTGGATTAAATATAGGTTCAGGTCCTTCCACGCAAATCATGGGAATTCCTGTTTTGAACTAGGATTTGTAAAGATGATCAAAATAGTTGTACAAGGCCATGAGATGACGATGACGATGACGACATTTTAGTTCAAGAGAGACTATAACCTATTAACCCTACATCAAGGGTACTCAGAGCCCATCATCTCCCCTCCACAACGGGTGCGTCCTACGGTAGGACTCCTACCAACTCAGTTAATGGGTAGTAGACAAGTATATAGTTTTGAAAAACATATCTCCAAGTATAAAAGAAATTTTCTACAATGCACATTATCTTTACCACACCTCCAGGATCCAACCAGAATGTTATTGTTTCAAATTTTCCTGCAATGTTTTCTTTTCTTTTCTTTCTTTTTTTTTCTTCTTCCTTTTTTTTTTGAAAGGTGATTTTCCTACAATGTTTTGAAATGACAAAATGCAAAAACAAATGGGAAATGAAATATAAAAGGAATTTCGGCAGGAAAAGATACCTCCTCAGCAAACAGCTCTTCCAACACATCATTTATTTGTCGGTCCTCTGCAACCATGGCCAATGCCATACTGACAAGCTCATTCGATAAAACATAATCGCTGATCTTTGACATGGATAATAAATTTTTGGTCCTTGGGTCCAGAATTTCACTTATTATAACTGATTTATCTGATGCCTGTTGCATTTCTCCCATCCAAGAACCCTGGGAGAAGCTTCCTCTGTGAACATGGGTGACCATAGCTTCTCTGTAAGGGAGACGCTTTGCCTGCAAAAAGAGAAAACCAAAAATGTATTGTTTGTTAGTGAAAAGAACCAAAAATTTACATATATCGTGAATTGTGAAGAGTCAAAGACACTTCTGATCATAGTCCTCCATTTCTCTAAAGGTCGCATAAACTTACCTAAAGAACTAATCTGAAGTGGTTAGAGCAAAATAGATTACACATTGTGGTATGGTTTCACGAATCTTCTATGATGGATGCCACTTCCATGGTACACTTCTTTGATGGTTGGGGTAGTACAAAGATTTATTTGTACCTTCTGTCACGACTCCAACACCCATTCCCACTTATATTTATTCACACACTAGGTTAAGGGTCCGAAGAAAAGTAGTGGCCATCAGTAGACACTTCCAATCAAAAAAGGCCCAAGATGGGGATTTAGGAGAGAAGTAGAACAAAAAGTGATATGTTATTGATTTATCAAAGGTTCCACTTTTGATGTGAGTCTAAGGTTTAGGTCCAAAATTACCTTTGTGTGGATTTCAATTGAAAAATCCATGTGTTGTTGGAAATTCTAAATGATAGCTAGTAATTATAAGAATAATGGTGGTTGTCAGCAAACCTTCTATTTCTTTTTTCTTTTCTTTTCTTCTTCTTCTTCTTCCTTTTTTTTTTTTTTTTTTTTTTTTTGTAATAATAATTTCTCCAGCCTTAGTTTTGTGATGTTAGACATGATCTGACACCAAAACATGCTCAAATGACAATCAACAAAATTAGCAACTTAAATTGGTTTGTTTTCACATGGAGAGACACATACACAAACATGAAACAGTGCACCCTAGATAAGTTATTTCCAACACATCAAGACATTCTTAAAATTTTATTGTTCTAAACATTTATACATATTTAAAATCATATTGTAACACATTTTTGTGTTATTATGGCACGTTTGCATAAACATGCCACACTGGCTTGTCCCAATGTAGTTGGGTGGTGCTGGGATCCATTGGGGGGCTTTTCTTAGCTATGGTCGAATAGGACTGAGTGCAATGGGGATGATTCCGTAATCGCTATCCAAATCTTGATAAAGAGGACAACAATGACTCTTGCGTTTTATGTCTTACGGCTTTTGCATCTATTTTGTAGCTTCTTTGGATTTTTTTGGGTCTTGCCAAACTCTTTTTGGTTCCTCATTACGAACAAAAAAGTAGGGTTGCGCCCCAATTGTACACTTCCTTCGTTCCATGAACCCTTGATGACTCTAAACTTAACTCACGAAGGAACCAGACCTTTGACAGGCCAACCCTTTTTTATGCGCCGCTTTAGCCTAGAAGGAAAATGAGCTTTGCTCTCCTTTACTAATGGGGGAGCTAGGCACTCCCTTGGGTTTTATGTCTTAAGGCTTTTGTTTTGGTCTTGCTAAACTCTTTTTTGTTCCTCATTACGAACAAAATAGTAGGGTTGTGCCCCAATTGTACACTCCCTTCGTTCTACGAACCCTTGTTGATTCTGAACTTCGTTCGCGAAGGAACCGGACTTTTGACGGGCCAGCCCTTTTTTATGCGCCGCTTTACCCTGGAAGGAAAATGAGCTTTGCTCCCCTTACTAATAGGGGCGCTAGGCGCTCCCGTGGTTCGCGAGAAGGAAAAAGGACTCATCTTTTGTTGCATCTGGCACGAGATGAAAAAGAGAGAGCTTCGTCTATCGATGAACAGCGGATTGACTCCGCTGTTGGCATTGCTTTGTTTTTCTCTCCTTTCCTATCAGCGAGTTCCGATCCTTTTGTTCGAAATTTCTTCGTTCGTACCGAACCGCTTGCAGAATCAAATCCTGTTCCACAAGATCCTATATCAGCTATACATCCTCCTCGCATTTATGCCGGAGACATTACCAATGCTATAGGCTTTGGCTTATGTAGATAAACAATGACGAATAGGATTGTGGCATTCCACTCATTGCCAATGTGGAAGGATGCTGCCAAAAAGAATGGAACGCTGATTTGCTTTGTTGGATGTGTCGGATCTTGTAGAATAAGCAAGCTCTTTACCCTCAAATTCAAACATGTGGTCGCAAAATGCCATCCTGCTCATGCTGCTTCGATGGCGCTTTTTCGCCTTATCTTTGCTTTGGATAAGAGTGTTGATGGACACAAGAAGGGAGCACGCGAATTGTGTTGTTCGTGACGGAAAGAAAGATGCCACTACTTCGCCTCTTTGTTGGATCACCAGTGCAAACACACTGGTCTCTGACCAGGACCAGGAACTATTTTGAATTTGGATCTTGACATGTCGATGGTTTTTCGCTATAGGCATCTCGCAGGGAAGTTGGTGGGCTAATCATGAATTAGGTCGGGGTGGCTATTGGATTCAGGATCCCATAGAAAATGCTTCTTTTATGACGCAGGTATTAGCTTGTTTATATTCATTCAGTAATTCTACCCCTTCTGAATTCTTGGACCTCACTTCTTAATATTGTGACTCTTCCATATTGTGTCTCAGGAACTTCAGTACCATTCGGATTGCTAGCTCCTGTTCATTGTTCTGCTATAGATGATAAACAAGGAATCTTTTTATGGCGGTTCTTCCTTCTAATGATCAACATATCTATGATTCTTTTCTCCAAAATGAAGCCACAAGCATTGGTCCGCAAAACCTATAAAAAAGATATGGTTGCTGCACGAACTACTCTTGTGCACCTACATCACTCAACTTGCACACAACCCCGCCTTGTTATGTTATGGAAGAATTTAGCTTATCGTTGGGCTGGTTATTTAGAGCCAAGCAATGGGTTGCCGGATTTTGTCCCATCTGCAGTGCTTTGAAGGTCACCATGGCGTGGCTGAATGTAGAGCAGTCCACTCCCACGACATTTGATCAGTAGATTATTTAGGGCCCGTTTGGCCGGGTGGATTGGAAGGGAGTGAATGGTATTAGGGTGGATGGCGGGGATTTCTAGGTAATGATGGTGTTGTCAGCGGATTGTCTTGAGATCCATGGGATTGCTGCATCCTTGGATTGATACATCCAATCCGTTTGGCATGCCCGGCCAATCCAGAGATTAAAGCTTCCGATCCCTTCCAATCCCACGAACCAAACACGTCGCAGGCTAATTTGAACGGATTAGGATGGACGGGATGGGATTTAAAGGTAATGATGGTGTTGTTAGTGGATTGTCTGAAGATCCATCGGATTTGGATCAGATCACCTACACTGTTTGGCACACCCGGCCATTCCCGGGATTTACCATCCAATCCCTTCCACTACCATCTAATACCTTCCAATCCAACCGGCCAAACGGGCCCTTAGACCTACGGAAGATGGTCAAGGTAGCTTGCTTCCAAGCCACTGCACTAGATGCGCATGTAGTCGTAGTAGTCGGCCCAGAATGCCTCTGTTCTATACTATACTATACTACTTCGGATGAATGGGGAATTACGTCGCTCTTTGATCTGCAGAATAAGGCCTACGAGCTCTCTGTTTTATGGCAGAGATCTCTCCACACCAAGGAACCGAATCACAATGGATCGAAGCCCTCCTTTTCCTTCCAATTAGTGAGATTCCCCGGTGTGGCCGGCCCCGACTACATGGGAACAGATCCTTCTTCCTTGGAATTGAAACTTTTACCAATTTTCACTGACGAGCTTTCTCGTGAGCTCTTTCTTCTTAGGAACATCTTGAAATCGAGTGGGCAACAAGAATATGCATCAACCAATCCTCAAGGACCTATTTGAAATACGAGATTAAATGGTATTGAATTGCATTAGGTGGAATTGACACCATTATTACATAATGAGTATATGTCGGGAGATACCATGGTATTTTGACTGTCCAATCCCACGTTTAGGATCAAATTCTTCCTTTGGGGAAAAACACTATATTAAGTGAAACCTGCGTTTGGTGGACCATGGAATTGTAATCAACGGACCAGATTTCACAACTGATGTTAGTCACCTGTATACACATGCAACTCGATTGTCACATGTGAAGGGCGCATATGGATGGACGGCGTGGATAAAACACAAGCATCAATGTGGGGCCCACAGATGTAGTGGATTTTGAAATCGACCAGAAATTACATCATATCTCCAGCAGGGATTGGATGATATGATACTTGGATTAATACAATCCTTCCCATCACTTCCAAACGCTGGATGGAATTTAAATTGGACAAAATGCAATTCCATCCCACCTAATCCCACATTCCAAACATGCACTAATTTGTCCCATGTAGTCGACATTTGACGAACTTTGCTTCCCAGCCACTTGCCTCCTTGTGTGGAAATGCTTCTCATGATCTCCAACTCTTTCCTACCAACTCGTTCTCCACTAGGCATCTAGGCAAACTGGCCGGGTTAACTCAATGTAAAGAAAGTCAATGAAAAGTGAACATCTAGTAACTTTGTGCTATTATAAGACAACAGGTTAGTATGAAAGGCAATGTATTGAGAAAGTGCAACTCTATTAGGCAGAGCAAGAAAGAAAGGTTGTCAATGCGAGTAGGAAAGAAAGGTGGGGCGGCTAGCTTAGTGATTGTATTCAATCTAAAAGGTTAGCTAAGTCACCAATGTTGTTAAATGCGATCGCATATGCAGAATATACAATTACATGCGATGTGCGCGATTGCACATCTGCTAACGGTTAAAAATTTGACTGTTGGAACTTTTTTCCTTTTGCAAAAAAACCAACTCTTTGCCTATAAAAGGGCACCCAACCTCCTCCATTTGCAACATTATCACTCCAAACTCTCTTTTACTCTTTACATTCTTACTTCCAAGCAAGGCGTTCCATATCCGTTACGATATGCCTGTAAAGACTAATACGTATAGGTAACGGCCATGACCATTACGCCATAAGGGGGTGAAACGAGGTAGTTGGTTTTGTCGGATCGTATCGAATGTTACGGTGGCTGTAAAGGCACCCATAGGGCATGACGCCCATTACCCCCATAACAATAAAAAAATGACCACTTTTTTTTTTTTTTTTCCTCATTCAAAAAACTCTTATAGATCATTTTACAACAGATTTTGACCACTCTTATTATAGTTTTTAGGATTAAAACCATAGATTGAAGTGATTTGAGCGAATAGAAGCTTGAAGGGCATCTTTTATTTTTTTTTCAAAAAATTGAAAAAGTGGTATTTATGCCTTTTTTTTTTTTTTTTTTTCTTGATTTCTAGTTCTATTGTAATGTGTAAACATTATATACATATAATCATGTTCACGAATTCACTAAACAACACGATACAACACTCTCACCAAAGAGTGGACCGTCGTTAGTCGTTACACTAACATAAGCATATTCAAAACAAAAATGAATACATATTTGGAATATTTACATTATTATAGTTTTCTAGATATTTTTCTCAGAAATTTTCGGGCAAAAAAAAAATTGCAACCGTTACGAGGGTCGTAATAGTCATTACACACGTGTCGGCCGTTACGATTGATACCCGTATCAATAATGGTGGTGACCATTACCGATATGGAATGGTGTCATTATAATCTCTCTCTTACATTCCTAGCGATACAAAATGGTGTCATTATAATCTCTCTCTTGGATTCCTAGTGATACGGAATGGTGTCATTATAATCTCTCTCTCTTACATTCCTAGTTCCTAGTTCCAACCAAGTTCCTACTTCTCTACAAGACTAAAGGAAGATGAATCAAGAAGAAAAGTCTCTCTTGGAAGATCAAGCTTCAAGCTAGATTCAAGGAAGATCAACCAAGCACTCTCATTTTACATCTCTTTCTCTCTCTCTCTCTCTCATCCTAAATCCTAATCTTACTTTTCGTCTTCTCCATTCATTCATTCATTGTATTTATCTTCATTCATTCATTTCTAGATTCTAAAATCTACGATTCTACATAGTACATACATACAATCTAGTTCATTCTACATTCTATTTCATCTTCATCCATTCTAGTTTCCAATCTACAATCTACATTCCACATTCTTTCTCTAGTCTCTACATTCAATTCATTCATTCAAACTCTCTCTCTCTCTCTCTCTCTCTCTCTCTCTCTCTAAGACAATCATTTTCTACATACATTCTACATTTCTCACTCTCTCTCTTACAGTCTATTTCAAGAGTAGGCTGTAAGCTACAACCTACAAGTTATACCTTACAACAATAAGACTCAAGAATGAAGAAAGTCTCAATTCTCAAGACAAGAATTTAGATTCAAACTTGTGTTGTGTACTTGTGTGAGTGTAATTGATTTGTGTAACTCTCTCCCTCTCTCTTTCTCTATTCTCTATTCTCTATCTCTTCTACGTCTATAAGTGTAACTCCCTCCCTCCCTCCGTCTCTCTCTCTCTCTCTCTCTCTCTCTCTCTCTCTCTCTCTCTTTCTTTTTTCTCCCATACAACTACAAGTGTAAGTGCGTAACTCTCTCTCTCTCTCTCTCTCTCTCTCTCTCTAGTGTACAACTACAACTCTACAAGTGTAAGTGTGTAACTCTCTCCCCTCTTCCATTTATTCTCTAATCTTTACTTTAGTCTTTAGTTTTACAATTAACAAGAAGAAATTACCGTGTCTCTCTCTCTCTCTCTCTCTCTCTCTCTCTAGTGTACAACTACAACTCTACAAGTGTAAGTGTGTAACTCTCTCCCTCTCTTCCATTTATTCTCTAATCTTTACTTTAGTCTTTAGTTTTACAATTAACAAGAAGAAATTACCGTGTCTTATTCTTTCCAATATTCTTCTTTGAAATCCAAGTCAAATATCCCGGGTTGGAAGCACAGGTATTGTCGTAGTGCTACGGAAAAGACCCATATATCATGTGACTTATGTGGGTATGTGAGTTCCGGTGGCATTGTGTGAAACAAGCAACGCCTTGTACATACATAAGGATCAAATGCAAGAGCATGTCCCAATATTACTCCAGAAATACGAAGGAAAATAATGGAGTACATGGATAAACAAACAAGAAAGAAATACGATAGTGTCGCACATCAAGAGGAATTTATGGAACAAGAAGCATATGAGAATATAAATGTAGTTGATGTGGATGAAGCTAGCTTAACCCCCTATGTCGACAAGCCGGTCTAGACCACCGGCCTTGAAAAGAGTTTGTGAGCATGGTTCATGGATAGATGATGTAGACCACATCCCGTAGACTACACCTCGAGGATGTGGTCAACCAAAAGAGTCGGGCAAAGGGCCCGCTCAAACCACATTAGAAAACCGATATAATAAAAAAGATAGGAAAACCACGATTCAACATATCGCTAAGTGGTTTTACCAAGTCGGTGTTATTTTCAACACTGTTAAGTTGAAAAACATCAAGGTTATGGTTGGGGCAATAGGTCAATTTGGACATGGTCTTAAACCTCCTTCATATCACCAACTGATAGAGACATGCCTCAAAGTCGAGGTTGATTATACACGATCCTTCATAGTCGAATATAAGGAATTGTGGAAAACTTATGGTTATACACTCATGGCCGATGGATGAACCGATAAATCCAGTCAGACTTTTTAATAAACTTTTTGGTGAATTGTCCGGTTGGGACAATGTTCTTGAAGTCCGTAAATGCATCGGGTCATCCTCATATGACAAATTACTTGTTTAAATTACTAGATAGTGTAGTAGAGGAAGTACGAGAAGAATACATTGTTCAGGTAATCACGGACAATACAGCTTCATATGTAGCTGCCTATCGTCTTCTTATGGAGAAGAGGCGCCGTTTATTTTGGACCCCTTGTGAGGCTCATTATGTTGATCTTATGCTAGAAGGTATATGTAGGTTATATTTAAAACTGCTTGCAAGGGCTAAAAGAATCACAATCTTTATGTACAAACACGCCCTTCTTCTCCATCAAATGAGAAAACACATTAAGTGTAACTTGCTATGTTCACCAATCACCCGTTTCACTACGGTCTTCTTAACACTACAAAGATTGCATTTAAAAAAAAATAAAATCTGAACTTAGAAGCTTTGTAGTGTTAGCCGATTGGACAAATGGACCTTGGTTAAAGAACGTTGAAGGGAAGTTAGTTCAACAAACCATCCTTTCGTAAATTTTTTGGAAACAAGTAATAAAGACATAAAGTGTCTGAACACTTGATCACTATGTTGCCATTGGTGGATGGAGATGAGAAACTACCAATGAGTTACATATATGATGTGATGGAGAGGGCGAGAAATAAAATCATAGATCATTTTAACTATAGAGAGAGTGATTACAAGCTCATTTAAAGATATTATAGAGAGAAAATGGGGTAGCCAAGTGTCATGTCCACTTTATTTGGGTGCCTACATCCTTAACCCAGCTTGTTTGTTTGCTTCCCCCGATCCGCTAGAATCACAGACTATGCATATGGTTGGTTTTATTGATGTGTTGGAAAGAATGGTTCTAGATAAAGAACATGACAAGATCTCAGCTATGTTGGACTTTTATACAAAGGGTGAGGGCGTATTCTCAAGAGATAGTCATCAGGCATAGGACAATAAAATTACCCAGTTAAGTACGAATGTCTTAGACTCTTACAAATAGTTTTTTAGAATCTAATCTACAAATTCTAACCTACTTAAACTAATTTTCTCAGCTGACTGGTCAACTGCCTATGGAGTGGACCCAAACAGGAAGGATCCGTCTTTAAAGCAGTTGGCCATGAGGATTTTTGGATTCACGTGTTCTGCTAGCGGTTTTGAGCGCAACTGGAGCACGACCGAGGGGTAAGTTTGGAAAATGTTATAGTTTGGGAGTTAAAAGTTGTAACTTATAAGTTATAAATAAGTCCAAGTCTAAGTAAGCTAATGCACTTTCTTTCATGCATATTCACACCAAGAAAAGGAATCGTTTTGAGCAAGCAATAAAAGTCTAGTATCTATGACCCTATTTGCTAAGATGAGTTGGATGCAGATAATGAGTGGCTCGTAGAGACATAGGACCTGATCTTTGCTGGCGAGGAGTTGACATGGGACCAAGTTGAAAATGTTACATTCGGATTAACACTTAAAAATTGGGCGCGCGGAAAGGGGGGGGGGGGGGGAGTAGCAATCATCCGATAAAAGAGATTGAGGAGATACAAGAAGGAAATGAATCAAATGATCAAATTAAAGATCAACCATTGGATGTTGATGAACTACTAGTGCATACAGATGATGAAGAAACAAAAGAAGATGAAGTAAATGTGGAAGAAGGAAATGACTTTAATGATGATGACAATGATGACGATGGTGGTGATTAAATGCCAGAATGGCATGTGGACCAATGTATATAGTATTAGACATTTAGACTATTACTATTATTTTATTAGTGTATAAATAATAAACATTAAAATGTAACTTCAAAATTGTATTTGTATAATAATAATTTATTGATTGTTTTGTTAACTATATTGTTGAATGTAAAGTCAATTCTAAAGGACACGTCGACTTTGTTATTTTAAGTATGAGCTCTCATTGAGAGAGCGTTTCGGCGGGAAATCGCTGACGTTGGTTAGAGTGCTGGTCCGTCACGCCAGAAGTCGCGGGTTCGAACCCCTCCCGGTGGAATATAAGTCGAAGTTGCGGTCTCGTTGTACCCAGGATCCCGCTACTACGGAAGGAAGGAAATGGGAGCGAGACCACCCTAATGAAATGTTATGAAGGAGAGCTCGCGGCGATTCTATTCTGTTAAGGAAGGGCGCCAGAATTGACGATCTATTCGATTCTATAGATCAAAGGGGTTCGGCCTATCTACCTCTTCTCGGGAGCGAGGCCAAAGCCGAGCAAAAGATATAGATATCCAGATAGCTAAATAAGCCTAGGGAAGCACATGCAAATGTAGCTGAACCAACCCGAAGATGAATGGAGGTAGATTCGCCTCCTCATCAAACAGGGCTTGATATGCTATCCATTGGGGTGGTCCCCCGTGACTCACTCAAGTGAAGAGAGAGAAGATAGGGTAGGTTGCTCTGAAGGTAGGATAACAAAAGAGAGGCTACTTATGGATTTAAATTAACATGAACGGGACCCTAGCGAGTGAAGTGCGTAAGCCCAACAGCTACAGGGGCGAGCCCTTAAGCTGAAGGGGGCTCGTTCTTCCATTTTTAGATCTTTAGATTCGTAGAACTTCTTGGAGAAATGAGTAGAAATGAGTAAGATTCGTTAGATCATGATAGAGTCCCCGTCACGAGCAAGCAACGGCCGTTGCGCGCTAAAGCCTTGACTTTATAGTATAGATAGTCATAAGCTTTTGAAGCAAGCTTCAAAACGTATGCGCGGCCGTTGCTTGCTGGCTTCAAAGCCTATTAGTAAAACGCGCGTTGGCGCTTAAGTTTTTCGGGGGGCGGAGCTCTTCATAGAGCGTTAGGAAGCGTCAGTTCTCATAGCGAGGCTTAGGCCGACGAGGCTGACGGCGCGGCCCCCCTTCCTTCTTCTTTTCCCATCAACAGAAGTAGCAATAGCCCCTCTCCGTCAATCTCTCCTTCCTTCAGCTCCTAAACCCTTCTCCTTTTGGTTTTTGCGATCGGCTGTTCGCCAAGTAGGTTGAACGTCATACCTAACTGACGTCCCCCGTATGAGAACCTGCTTCCGGATGAAAGACACTCACTTCAGGCCCCCCTTTTTTTAGAATTGGAAAAAAAAAAGAGATGGCCACTTCACTCTAATGGCGGAAACGTAAGAGCGCATGAGAGACGGAAGAGATGAAGGCGATTAGACCCCACCCAGTTGACCCCGTCCTATTGACTCCTTCGTGCTTTTAGTCGGCCACTCATTCTCATGCCGTACCATACATTAGACGTCGGTTTCCCCCGGTTCATAGGTTATTGGCCCAGTTTGGCACGCTGTTGTTCCCCTCCCAGGACCAAGACAACCACCCACTGGAGAGCCCGGCCCCTCAATGAAAGTAGCAAAGGAAAGCCCTCCAACGACAGCCCAGCCCCTATGGACACAGTTCATTGCGCACCAGAGACGAGGATGTAGTTGTAGAGACGACTTCCGGAAAGAAGGCCCGGCGAACTTCTTTCATTAATGAAGCGAAGCTACGCGGCCGGCCCCCCAATTCTCAACCCCGACCTACACAAGTGGTTTTAGAACCCGGAAAAGTTCTGTTAGGTTCTTAGTAGCAGTCTTTCTTCTTTTACTTCACATAGCTTTTCGTCTCCTTGATAGCTGGAAGTTCTCCAAAAGTATGAAAAGCTGGAGGACTTTGTACCATCCATTCCGGTGTGGTTGGATTCTGTTCAACAGCCCAAGGACTTGGAGCACATCTTTTGTTGTTTCCACTGCTTGAAGTGATTGTTACGACCACGAAGAAACGACGAATCCCAACTACGGATATATAAGGGCCAGAACTGCTAAGGGCATTCCATCCAGCGTAAGCATCTGGATAATCTGGAATGCGACGTGGCATACCCGAAAGCCCTAAGAAATGCATGGGAAAGAGGGTCGGATTAACCCCGAAAGAAGTGATCCAAAAATGGATTTGACCTAGAGTTTCAGGGTATGTCCGACCAAAGATTTTACCCACCCAATAGTGAAATCCTGCAAATAAAGCAAGAACGGCTCCCATAGAAAGTACATAATGGAAATGTGCAACCGCATAATAAGTATCATGTAGAGCAATGTCTAGCCCAGAATTTGCCGGGACTATTCCAGTGAGTCCTCCTATGGTGAACAAAAAGATGGACCCTACAGCAAATAACATGGGTGTTTTGTATTGTATCGAACCTCCCCACATGGTAGCGATCCAACTAAAGATTTTGATTCCTGTGGGGACAGCTATGATCATGGTAGCTGCGGTGAAGTAGGCACGCGTATCAACGTCTAAGCCCACAGTAAACATATGATGAGCCCGAACAAGAGATCCAGGAACACCTGTACTGATCATGGCATAAACCATGCCTAGATACCCGAAGACCGGTTTTCCCGAAAAAGTCGATACGATATGACTTATGATACCGGATCCAGGCAGAATGGGAATATACACCTCTGGATGACCGAAGAACCGAAAGAGATGCTGGTATAATATGGGGTCTCCCCCTCCAGCGGGATCAGAAAAGGTTGTATTAAAGTTTCAAATGGTAGATTTTTTCATTAAAACTTTAGGACATGCCTAAGTACACATTTGGATATTTAGTGTAACATCCCGGATTTTTGCCAACCTGGGATTAGACGTCCTTAGGCAATGGGTCGCTCCTGACACCTTAGTAACTTGTTAGAACTCAATCCCACAGTCTAAAATCGTTTCTTAACCCATTTCTTTCACAAATCCCACCCTTCACCACCTTGATCTTTCAATTTTTCTAAGTACTTTCACCCTAGACACTATCTTAAACTAGCTAAGTAGTATAACTTGGATCACTTTATATACAAACTACAAAGGACTAAGTATCACCTCAGACAGAAATCTTATAGGACTAAATCCTTTAGAAATGAGACAAAGTAACTAAGTGCTAAACTAAATTAGCTACGAAATCCGCTTGATCCACTTTAAATACGATCTGCAAGACCCAAAACTTGTAGAATCATTGACGCTAGGTTACCCTAAAATCTAGGATCAATCTCATTACCTGGCTACTCTCGGGAGCATCCCGAAACTCCGTATTAGATCTGGACCGCACAACGGAAGTCCGAATAATACCAAGTTAAGGAATTAGGACCGCCTCACTGGGCTTGACAACCATCTCAGAAATCAAATCCAGTCAGTGTCCCACGGCTGTTCGCTTGAGTCCGGAGCGAGAGAGTGTGAAAACATTTGTTTTCTTTAAAAATAAATATCTTAAATAGTAATCTAAGACTTGTCGCTTGCGGGTCAGTATTAAGCAACCTGACCATCAGAATCTGACCCAAATACACCCTCGGATCAGGAAAAATTTCATAAACATATCCATATACTCGAAATCCCCGATCGAGAGCCACTGGCCGTTGAACTGAAACTAGTCTGCCACGTGCGATCTGGAAACCCGACTGGAACGAAAACTTAACTAAACCTAGATCCAATGTCTATGAGCTTAAGTCTGACCTTTGGCTCAAGGGTGGCCGCCAGAAGTCCTCCGTTGAGCTGAAACTAACCCACTTTGGTTATAACCTAAGTATACCTTGACCTTAGGTCTATTTCAGTGAAGTTTTAGGCTATATAAGGACCTTAAACCCTCTCTCATTTCAGCCATACGAATCTGAGATTGAGAAGAGAGAAACGAGAGAGAAAGTGAGAGAGAAGTGGGAGCTTCTTCCTGCCGTTCTTCCCTGCCGTTCTTCCCTGCCGTATCCAAGTTTAAACCACTCCGTTCTTATCGCTTTCCCGGCGATACCGACTTCGTTTCTAGGTAAGAAACCCTAACCCTAATCTGATTTGGGGTGTTGACAGTTGTAGGTTATGAAATAGCTAACCTACTTCATTCTATAGGTTGCCAAACTGCCGAATACGGAAGCTTAGCAAACCTATTGACTCCGTTACGATTCTACGACAAAAGGTGTGGGCTTTAGATGTATAGGTTATGGTTTTCAATACTTTCAATGTCAGATAATGATAGATTCATGATCTGCATGCAATTGCACATGTACAAAGTGCTGTCTGTTTTCCGTTTCGATTAAAGATGAAGAATATGAAATTTTACATATTCTAGGTATTCGTAGAAAATACCGTATACATATAAATTTGGGAAATGTGTTTGCCATGATTATTTGTTGTATGAATATAATATATATGGATAAAATACTTAGTTGGCGAAAGGACACGCCATAATACATGATTTGCTAATATACACTATGTATGTAGAAATAGTGTATTCTAGAAAGTACCGTATACGTATAAATTTTGAAGATGTGTTTGCCATGATTATTTGCTGTATGAATATTATATATGCGTAAAATACTTGCTTGGCGAAAGGACTCGCCCTAATACATGTTTTGCTAATATACACTATGTATGTTGTAATAGTGTATTCTAAGTGTTTGTGAAAATGCTTGTGAGAGTAAGTGTTTGGATGATGGTGCCGTAGGTAAGTGTTGAGATGGGATTCTCAACTATCCTAGAGACGTGTATGATTTCATCCATGCGGTTATTTACTTTAACCGCTTACTTATGAAATATGTGTGTTTATATTCCTGTTTATAACATGCTTTATAACATGCTTTACAACATGCTTCATAACATGCTCAACTGATTGTATGATTTTACCTATGTAATGCGTATGTTTAAATTCATGTTTACGTTGTATGATTTGTCATGGGTGATGGGGGAGTGGTGTAACAATTCCGTGCAACAGCCCTGGCAGCCCTAAACGGATAATACAAGACTTTGATTGTATGATTTGAACCTTGATCCATTACTACTTTACCTATCTGCAATTGAATGTGATTGGGGCTATTGTATAGTCCAGGCAGTCGGTAATGGGATCGAATTCGTGGCTGAGATTCATTCGCCACGTAGGACGTGTTTGACGAACCCGAGTCGTGCGTTGCTTGTCAGCAGTGGTTAGGCCACACGGAGTGCTTATGCACTTCATGTCGTACAACTCAACGGACGCTCGTGCTAGTCGAGCTCGTCAAGTAACCCGATCCGTCTTATGTATGTTCACCATGTTTGGACGCTACTGCTTGAACCTAAGGTATCAAACTTACCAGTGAAATCCCGTTAACCATGGTACCTCGATCCGCTAAGACTCATGAGCCGGGCATGGTGGTATGGGACACCGTGGTCGAGCTGTCGGCCTACGCTGGGGCCACGTGCCTCCCCGTAGTGACCAGTGAGCAACCAGACTCGTGAGCCGATTATGGTGGTATGGGACACTATATTCGAGCTGTCGGCCTACACTACTTGATGGGTGATGGGGGAGTGGTGCAACGATTCTGTGTAACAGCCCTGACCGTACCCGGTGTAGTGACCTCGAGCATACTCTAAATCTACGGTGAGGCGACGAGCCTTCCCGTAGTAACAGAGTATAAGCTAGGCCTGTATTGATAAGGTGATGGGGGAGTGGTGCAACGATTCCGTGTAATGCACCACTGCGGCCCTTCTGCACGACCTAGAAACACACCTTAACTGAGATTAACTAGACTGACGACCCTAGAATGGATCATGTTTGGGAATGATACAAGGGAGGTACCTTAGTTTCCCAATCCTGTTGTTTGAAATGGACTAATAACAACTCGGTAATCATGCTCATCATGCATTGCATGTGCCTGGAAGATGTGGAGCACTGAGGAAAGCAAGCATGCCGCGAACGTAAGATGGTGTCGCATGAGGGAGTATATCGGTGAGGGCATACATCATGTCATTTCATAGAGTAGTTAGAATTGTTTGATTGTACTGCTTTATCATTACTGCTTGACTGAATTGATAACATGTTAACATATGCTTTATTGTTCCACTGAGTTGGCCACTCATTCCCACGTTACGGACGGTGTTTTAAAACACCCACCAGACCCTATATCAGATGCAGGTATCACTGGAGCACAGGAGACTGAGCCCGACTTCTATGACGATCAGGAGAAGTTCTCCTACATGCAGTTCGTTGGAGGCTTCGCATAGGTCATCGATCTTCTGGGGCTCTGAGGTTGATAATTTCAGTTGTACTATTTTGACATTTTGATTCAGAACCAACATGTATATATACGGTGACTCAGTTAGTGTTCATACTCTGGAGATTGAGAATGTTTTATTTTACATATATCTATATACACCTTTCAGTCTTCCGCTTACGTTTTATACATGGATCTGGAGTATGAATTACTGTTTTGGTAGAATCTCACTCATGTTCACTACTCTAATACAGTCAACATTCAATCATCATTCATTTTGTTGCATAAGTGATGCGTTGGAACTCGGGAGTTGAGTTTATGCTCGACCCCCGATTTTCAGGGCGTTACATTTAGGAATAATTTTTTTTTCACAAAAGAATGTATTACATGATAAGTTTTCATTCAATAGGACCCAAAAAGCATGATTGTTGTAAGAAATTACTTCAACAATAACTAAAATGAGTTTATATAGTACAAATGCAACTATCATATAATAATTAAGAAATGTAAAATTAAAGGAACTCACAAAGCACACCTTTTTTGCCATCCCTCATCCCTACATGGAGTGATGAGGTGACTTGTAGTCATCATCTGAATCTTGATTGTAGGGCCCACCTCAATGTATGCATTGTATATTCACGCCGTCCATCTATTTTGCCGGCTTATTTTAGGGCGTGGACTAAAAAATGAAGTAGATACAAATTTTGTGGGGACCGCGTCATAGGAAACAATGATTAATGACCAATAAAAACCTTTTGTGGGCCACATAAGTTTTGGATCAAGCTGATATTTTTGTTTTTTTTTTTTTTTTTTCCTTTCATTCATGTTTGTTTGACCTTATCAACAGGTTAGATGGTCAAAAAATATTACCGTGGACCCTAGGAAAATTTTAATGGTGGGCATTCAACCACTGTTTCCTTTAGTGTGGAAGACCTGTAATTTATTATTATTATTTTTTAGATCACACCCTAACAAGTGGGCCCTATAGGCACCCACGCCACTGGTTCCGGGGACACACCCAAGTCACACTCCAACGAGGATTAGGTGCAAACTCACACAAGACGGTGCAACCCTAGTGTGGGGACTACCTTGATGTATGCTTTCTATATCCATGCTGTCCATCCAATTTTTAAGATTATTTTAGGGCATGACCCCAAAAAATGAAGTAGATCCAATTCTCAGGTGGACCCTACCTTAGGATAGTGTGGATTTAGGCCTCGCCTTCTTGGGTGAAGCCGCGCTGCACCTAATCCACTCCCCCAAAATTGGGGCTCCACGATCCATGGGATGGAAGGAAGAACTTCCTGCGACTAAAAGCTAGGTGGGGCCACGATGAAGTTCGTGAGAAATCTACTCTGTTTATCTGCTTTGCCAGATCATGTTAGGAAATGGGCAAATAAATGAAGCAAATCCAAAATTCAAGTGGGTTGAATGACAAGAAACAACGAGAATTGAACTTCCACTGTTTCAGCCATAGAAGTTTTGGATTAGGTTCATAATTTTGTGCTTTCAATTTATCCAATTAGGAATGACCTTATGAATGGTATGGATGGCATACAAACATCATAGTGGACCCTAAGGGAGGTTTCAACGTGTAATGACTCGGAATTTTCCGTACAAAGACCCGAGTACCACCTCGACCAGAAATCACTTAGGATTAATTCCTTTAGAAATTAGACAAAGTTTACCTAGTGAAAACCTAGAGTTCATACGAAATCCACCCTGAACACATTAAATACGATCTGCAAGACCCAAAACTTGCAGATTCATTGACGCTACGTTGTCGTGTAATCTAGGAGAAATCTCTCTTCCCGTTTGCTCTCGGGAACGCGTTGAAACTTCGTATTGGATTTAGACCGCGGGTCGAAAGTCCGATTGTTCCCAAAATACATCGATGTGATCGCCTAGTTGGACTTGACTACCACCCTGGAAATCAAGCCCTAATTATGTCCAGAAGTGCTCACCGTGAGCCCGGAGCGAGGAGTGTGAAAAATGTGAAATTAATTCTAATTTAAATCCAAATTAAATAAATCTGGAACCTTTCGCTTGCGAGTCAGTATTGAGCAAACCGATCGTCAGAAATCGACCAAATTACACCCTCGGATCAGGGATATTTCCCCAAACATATTCATGTACTCAGAATTTTCGATCGAGGTCCACTGACCGTCGAACTGAAACTGGTCCGCCATTTGCGATCTGGAATCCTGAGACGAAACCTTAACCATACGTAGATCCAGCGTTAGTGAGCTTAAGTCCGACCGCACACGAAAAAGGGGCCGCCAGAAGTGCTCCGTTGAGACAATAAAGTGCGACTTTGGTTATAACCTAAGTATACCTTGACTTGAGGTCTACTTTGGTTATGTTCTAACCTATATAAGGACCTTAAAACCCCTCTCATACAGCCCATAGGAATTTGGAAAAAAACCCTAGGAGAGAGAAGAGAGAAAAGAGAGAGAAAGAGAGAGAAGTGGGAGAATCTCCCTGCCCTTTTTCCCTGCCGCTCTACAAGCTGCACCACTCAATTCTAGCCGTTTTCCCGGCAATCTCTACATCATTTCTAGGTAAGAAAACCCTAACCCTAATCTGATTTAGGGTTGTAGACGTTGTAAGTGATGAAATAGCTAACCTATTTCATTCTCTAGGTTGCCTAGTTGCCACATACGAAAGCTGCACGAATCTATCGAGTTCTTACGCTCCAAAGGCGTAAAGGTGAAGACTTTAGGTGTATAAGTTATGGTTTTCAAGGCTTTCAATGTCAGTGAATGATTTATTCATGACAAGGATGCTATTCCACATGTAGAAAGTGTCGTCTGTTTCGTTATCCGAGTTTACATGAACTATATAGGATTTACCCTAATCTATGCATATGTTGAAATGTTTGGAAATGTTTGGAATTTGGAATTGTGCTTAACATGTTTATTTGTTGTAAATATATGCTTGGTACATGTGTAACAACTCCTTAGCGAAAGGACTTGCCCTAAATCACTCCACGACAAAAACAGTAAATATGTGATAAAGTGTGTGGCCTAAGTGTTTGTGAAAATGTTCCAATACCCATGGAACTTGTATCCATGCATTCGGTGATCATTCATCATGGGTACAAGTACACGGTAGGCGGGGCAGTCCACTAGTGCAAGGATTTGGCCTAGCACATGTACGATCATCATACATCACGTATAGTGATGTATGCCGTCTATGTGTTTGTGAAATTGTTTGAATGTCCTAGTGTTCACCTAGTACATCTTGTGTGTGGATCGAGATACAAATCTCGGTTACTTTAATTGTGTGAATGGTTTCCTATATGTACGCCCTAATGTATGGTTTGTTGTTTTTACTTATGGAATGATTGTGTGCATAATCATGTTTATGTTGTAATTCATTACATGCTTATGTGATTGTTAAATTCATGACTTATGTTTATGAAATGCATTACTGTCTTGCTAGACTCACATGATTACTTGATTCAATGAATTGACTTTGGGGCTATGAGTTAGTCCAGGCGATCGGTAATGGAATGGAATTCGTGACTGAGTTTCACTCGTCACGAGAGAGGTGTTCGACGAACCCGAGTCGTACTTCGGTTGGCGGCAGTGGTTAGGCCACACGAAGTGCTTGCGCTTCATGTCGTTCGATTGATCGTGCGCTCGAGCTAGCCGAGCTCGTCAAGTAACCCGATCTGTCTTATGTATGTTCACCATGTTTGGTCACCTATGTTTGAACCTAGGGTACCAAACTTACCCGTGAAATCCCGTTAACCATGGTACCTCGATCCGCTAAGACGCATGAGCCGGGCATGGTGGTATGGGACACCGTGGTCGAGCTGTCGGCCTACGCTGGGGCCACGTGCCTCCCCGTAGTGACCAGTGAGCAACCAGACTCGTGAGCCGATTATGGTGGTATGGGACACTATATTCGTGCTGTTGGCCTACATTGATAAGGTGATGGGGGAGCGGTGTAACCTTTGTGCGTAACAGTCCTGGCAGCCCTTTGTAGTGACCTCGAGCATACTCTGAATTTGCGGTGAGGCGACGAGTTTTGCCGCAGTGTATAGAGTATGAACTAGGCCTGTATCTGTATAGTGATGAACCGTTAAAAAGGTGATGGGGGAGTGGTGTAACCTCTGTGCGTAACAGCCCTGGCAGCCTTTGCAGCGACCTAGAAACACACTATCGTATGAGATTAACTAGGACTGACGACCCTAGAATGGATCATGTTTGGGAATGATACAAGGGAGGTACCTTAGTTTCCCAATACTGCTGTTTGAAATGGACTAATAACAACTCGGTAATCATGCTCATCATCGCACTGCATGTGCTTGGTAGATGTGGTGCACTGAGGGATGAACGCATGTCGCGAACGTAAGATGGCGTCGCATGAGGGTGGTTTGGCAAGGGCATACATCATGTCATTTCATACCTGCATTAAATTAAGAGTAACTAGGATTGTTGATTGTACTGCTTTATCATTACTGCTTGATTGATTTGATAACATGTTAACTTATGCCTTATTGTTCCACTGAGTTAGCTACTCACTCCCACGTTACGGGACGGTGTTGTATATACACCAACCAGACTCTATCGCAGGTATAGATGACACGTCGGTTCAGGAGGCTGAGCCAGATGATGACGAGGACCAGGACGAGTTCTCTTTTATGCAGTACTCAGACGGCTTCGCTTAGGCCAACTGGATTGCGGGGATTGCAGGGCTACTTCTAGTTGTATTTTGACTTTTTGATTCGGAAACAATACATGTATATGGTTACTCAGTTAGTGTTCATACTCTGAAGATCGAGATGGTTTTGTTTCTTTACATACCTTATATATACAGATTTCAGTCTTAAACTTGCCTTTATACAATTGATCTGGAGTATGAATTACTGTTTTGGTATAATCTCACTCATGTTTATTGCACTGACACCGACAACATTTAATCATCATTTTCTATGTTGCATAAGTGATGTTTTGGAACTCGAGAGTTGAGTTGCTACTCGACCCTCAATTTTCAGGGCGTTACACAACGGTAAGCATTTCCCTACCTTGCGGCCCACTTGGAGTATTGTAGTTTCCTCAATTTTTGGACCATGTACTAACATGATATGAAAAAATGGATGAACGGGATGGATTTCTTAAAAACATCATGGTAGTCCCCAGCTAGCTCCCACGGCCGGAAGTTAATCCAAATGGTTCTGCACGCAATTAAGTGAGGTCGCATTTAGTGAGTTGGGTGGACCCTGACCATAGGGCTCATCTAGATAAAAGTTGTATATCTATACCGTCCATTCCTTTTGGCAGATCATTTTAAGGCATCGGACAAAAAATGAGACAGATCCAAATTTAAGGTGGACCACATGGCAAGAAACAGTGGTCATTGAATGGCCACCATTAAAAACTTATTGGGAGCACAAAAGTTTCGATCAAGCTGATATTTGTGTTTTCCCTTCATCCAGATCTGTGTGACTTAATCAAATATTTGGATGGCAAATAACCATTACAGTGGGCCTTAAAAAGTTTTTAATGGTAAGCATTCAATCACCATTGTTTCCTTTGATGTGGTCCACTTGAAATGTGGATTTGACTCATTTAACGGCTCATGACCTAAAATGATCTTTCAAAATAAATGGACGTCGTAGATGAAACACATTACATCATGTGGGCCCACAGAGCAGCGAAATATTAATCGGGACTTCACGTCTCACGTGCGGTCATCCAGTAAAAGGGAGCTTCGGATGCGGGAAGCCATTTTGGGTAAACTATCTTCCGAAGCCCTCAAATCCTTGAAATTTCTCAAATACTCTCCAAATTTTAGGAAATATCTACCCATCCATGTAAGATTCTTTGCCGAAATTGTCGCTCCTTTGAAATCTTTCATTTATTCGAGGAAAAAAAGGAAAAATTGAGGTTTTTTTACATACGGAAGAACGACGCACATATTTCGACGATCAATCGACTGGTGTGCTACCTCCAAATTCTGAATCCTCTTTTAAAGGTATCAAAAATATCCTCTTACATGGATCGGAATGATTTTTCATTTTCTTCAAAGTTTTTTTTTTTTCATATTTACACACTCCCGAAATTTTCGATGGGTTAGCTACAACAAATTTACCGTCGATAACTTTATTTATCGGCGAAAAATCGCTGACAATTGGAAGAGATATGAAACTAGGGGGTTTCAGTATCGCCGGCTTGGCGACACCGATAATATCAATTTTTTACCGACAATTTGAACACTGCATGCATGTGCCTGAAACCAGCATGTTCAGTTTCCGAGTTAAAAATCTCTTGCTTCATGTGGATTGTATTTGGCCTTCGATCTGACATCAAGTATTTAAGATTTAAACACCAGAACCAAAGATTTACTCTAGAGGGGACAAAATAAGCGCTTCTTCCACAACGTAGCTAGCGCCCAAGCAAGGAACAATCGAATCTACGATGTGATGGTCGACATGAGGAGACTTGAGGAGAAATCCCAAGTTTGCGATTATATAATGAGATTCTACAAAGATTTACTTTCTAACAAAGGTTGGAAGTGGCCTCACCTGGATAACCTGTCCTTTAATCTCATCTCTGTTAGGGGATGCGGAAGCCGTTTACGGAGGAGATTAAAGGCACAGTGGACTCGTTGGGCAAGCTAGGGATAAAGCCCTGATGGCTTCCTTACAGCTTTTTCCAAGTCTTTTGGGAAGATGTGAAGGGCAACTTGGTCAATTTCCCGTCCAAGTTTTTCGATAGAGTATGATTGTCGGTGGAGCTAGGAGCATTGTTCATTGCTCTTATCCCTTAGGCTCATAAGTCCAATTGAGGGGTTGTACAAAATCTTAACTAAAGTTTAGGCTTCTAGGTTTCGAGGGGTACTTCCAAATGTAATCTCCAGGGTCAAAAGCACATTCTTGGCGGGCAAAAACTTTTTGGATTATGTATTCATAGCTCACGAGTTGAACCAAGTGAGCTTGGCATAGCTCGACTCGGCTCGGCCACTAGTTGACCCTAGCTCGAACTCGGCTCGGCTCGGCTCGGCTCAGTCCTCAAGCCTAACTGGCCAGCTCGGTTCGGTTCGGTCAGCAACTCTGGCCAGTTTGAGCCAAGATCAAGCCTATGTGGCATTTTCTCAAACACATGGAGTGCACCTTCGATTTCTCACGGTATGTAAACAGCAGTAGCAATTTACAGATATTTCATCAAACACACAGTAGGCAACACCAAAATCAAGATACAAGGGTATTTGTTTCATATCGATACCTTCCTCGCCACCAGCCAACACTTCGTTGAGTCATTTCATCAAACACTTGGTGAGCAACATCAATATCAAAATAACCGAGTCACCGAACTAGTTCGATCCAAGTTCGATTTGAGTTGGGGTTCGATCCGACTCGTGTCGAGCTCGGGCAAGCTCGAACTCGGCTCGAAATTTTATCGAACTTAAAAAATCAGCTCGACTCGGCTCGAACTCAATTTCGAACTGAGTTGAATCGAGCTTTTTCGAGTCGAGTCAAGCGAGCTAACCGAGCTAACTCGGTTTGTGTACAGCTCTACTCACGAGTGTATAGATTCTCGGCATAAGGAATGAAAGAAGGGAGTAATATGCAAGTTGGAGAAGGAGAAAGCTTATGGTCATGTGGATTGGGATTTTCTCAACTATGTGTTGGGAAAGCTGGGTTTTAGTTAGAAGTGGAAAACATGGATCCAAGAGTGCGTCGGGTTGGCAAGATTATCTGTTTTGGTTAACGGGTCTCCTAAAGGCCTTTTCAAAGCATCACACGGCCTTAGGCAAGGTGACCCTCTCTCCCCTTTTTTTTTGTTCCTTGTAATTGCGAAGGCTTTCAATAAGATGCTGGAAAAGAGTGAAGTGGCCGGTTTAATTAGCGGGTCTAGTGCGGTGAAGGCAAGAATGTGAATCTCCCAATATCAATTTGCAAACGGTGCCATTTTATTCTATGAGGTTGACGAAGACGTGGTAAATAACTTAAGGAAGATTGGGAAGTGCTTTGAAGTTGTGTCGGTTTGAAAGTAAATATTTTCAAGAGCGAGATGCTAGGCGTCCATTTGTCCAAGGAAGAAGTATCGCGGTTTGCAGAAGTGTTTAGGTATGGCATGAGATTGTTTCCATCAACATATCTTGGCCTCCCTCTTTCTATTGGTAAACTAACTAGGCATCTTTCGGATATAGTCATTGAAAGGTTTGAAAGGAAGCTATCTAGTTGAAAAAGTTTGTTGTCATCTCTAGGTGGGAGGCTAACTCTTTGTAAGGCGGCCTTGTCTAATTTGTTGCCCTATTTTATGTCTCTTTAGATGCTTAGAATTTGTTGGAGAGGTTAGAGAGATTGAGAATGAACTTTTTTATGGACGGAAGCCAAAGGCAACGGCAAGTTTCATCTTTTGAAATGGGAGGAAGTTTGAAAGCCTTTAATTGGAGCGGGTATAAGAGACTTGGACATCATGAACTAGGCGTAGCTAGGAAAATGGGTATGGAGGTTCGGCTTGGAAGAAGAGAACTTGTGGAGGGAGGTCATTGCGTGTAAATATGGGGTTTGAGGAGGATGGTGGGTCAAAGATTCTTGTCTTTACAAGGCCTCTAGTCTGTGGAGAGCATCCCCCTCAGTTGAAAAAGGTTTCCTTCTCTCTTGGTGACGGCCATTGGATACAATTTTGGGAGGATCGGTGGGTGGAAGAGAGACCACTTTTATTGGATCTCCCAGAAATGGCTCGACTTGCAATAAAAAAGAACATTACGATGGTTCGATGCTTTTTTGTTTGTGGTAAGGCGGTGTAGTCTCCCCCTTGTTGTAGGAATCTATTTGGCAAGGGGGTAGAGGAATTTCTAAAGCTACTGGATCGTCATCAGTGCGATTATGTGGAGAAATGGAAAGTTGGGAAGCTTCTTAGTTCACTCCTACTACAAGATGCTCAGTGGTGCTTTGACACAAGACTAGCAACTAAACTTCCTTTACTTGGTTTTATGGTACTCACCCCAAAGTGGCAACATTTATATGGTAGGCAACTAGAAAAAAGGTGCTTAAGGTGGTCTCCGAAGGAGGTCAGTGATGCTTCCTAATATATGTTTGATGTGCATGAGTATTGCAGAGACAATTAATCATCTATTCATTCATTGCAAGTTCATTCAAATTGTGTGGGATAACTTCCTTGAGGCAAAACACCATGGGTAATGCCAGAGGTCTATTGAAGATATTCTTTGGAACTAGCATGGGAGTGGGCAAAAAATGAAGGCGGGTGTGGTTTTATGTGTGTGTGAGTGTGTGCTAGGGACGGTGAGAAGGGTGAAGCAAGATGTAGTGGACTAGGCCTCTTACTCAAAGTCCATTGATGTTTGTAATGTAACTTCTTTTTTCGGATTCTAGGTGGTGTCCCCCGTTTGAGAAGTTCTTGGGTGGTGGTTTTTAATAAAAATCTCATTACCCTTGAAATAATAAAAATAAAAACACTAGAACCAACGTCATATACTATCTAAGGATTATAGTCTAAAACCATAAAAGTTGCCAAAGTCAGCAATCTTTCTTTGCTGTTTTAACATCCAATTCTTAAGGCTAGGATAAGTCCACGAAACTACAAGAGAATCTGAGACATTGAACTCTAAATTTCTTGAATAATTTAAGGAAATAAAAAATTTCCAAGATTCAATGAAGAAAAAGAAAAAAAGAAAAGAAAACTTGGGTGTAGCATTCTTGCTATAGTTTTCTACTGCTTGGTAATGTTGATGAACATTTGTTGTGTGCATTCGCCCCTTGCTAAGGGCCTGTTTGGACTAGTAATTTGTACAGGACATATACGGTAAATAAGCAATGGTTACAATTTGCTTTACTTCAACCATGATGTCAGCGGAATTTGAAAAGGAGTTACGACGCGATACATTTTCTGCATATAGAGTATCGTGGAGGCAATGCCAACCTACATATCCTTCACACGATTGTATTGAATGTGGAAATTAACCGTCCAGGGAGCTTGCATGAGGAAAATGGGAGCTGAATGAAATGTGTTTTGGAGATGGTGTATACGATTTCGATAGACCACCGGAGTACCGTGGAAGTGAATGACCGCGGAGGAGGGAAATCTCTTCATTAGTTTTACACTGCCCGAAAATACCTCGAGCAGAGACGAGGGATCTGACTGAATCAATGGGATTTTGACTGATGGTAAATGGCCTCGATACCATCTCTTGGCAAAAGTAGGAAATAAGTAATTATTCTTAATTTACTCGTAAATGTGATGGGGGCCTCAAAGTCTATAGAAGGGGAAGCAAGGCTGAGGAGGGGCCCATGAGTCTTCTTTAGGCCCCACAGGTCAACCGACCACTATTACAAGCCAATAGAGGTGGTGTGGTTGGGACCCCTTGAGCCCAACAAGTGCACATGTGCTCTTTGTTAAGAGAAGTTATTGCAAGGGTGTTTTTGTAAGAAAAGTTACTGCAGTGGGGTATTTTGTAATAAGTATTTTTGATAAGTCAAACTAGCAGTCCTTATATAAGGTTTTCTTGGGCAGAAAGAAACTCTTTTTTTTTTTTTTTTTTTTTTTTTTTGTTGTAATAACCTGATTTTCTTTGAAGAAAGAAGAAAACTTTCATGGTAGAGGTGTCGATTCCTCTTCCTCGTCTTAGTGTTAAAGATTTGAAAGTTATGAATCAAGCTCTCCTTGGAAAGTGGATTTGGCGGCTTGGGGCTGCTCAAGAAAGTCTCTGGAGTTCCATCATCAAAGGCAAGTATGGTACATCCTCTGGTGGCTGGTGGGTTAAACATTTGACTTCACATAAAGTTTCTTATATCTGGAAGGGTATTATGAAAATGGAACAGAAAGTCCTTCCTAATGTTGGATTTATGCTTGGAAATGGCACCAAAATCCGTTTCTGGGAAGATAAATGGTTAGGAGATCAAACGCTTAAAATTAGATTCCCCATCTCCTATTGCATCGCTTCTTCCAAAAAATCCTACATTGCTGATCACTATTCTGAAGTTGGTGGAAAAATTGTCTGGAATGTAACGTGCAGAAGAGCTCTCCAAGATTGGGAGATCCCAAAATTTACAGGTCTTCTTCAAAGTCTCTACACAGCAGCCCCCTTGCTCTCGTCAGAAGATTATATTTTCTGGATACCTGAGAAATTGTCCCTCTTCACTGTTCGATCCCTCTACAATCAGATTCACTTTCACCAGGCTGATCCTAAGCTTAATCTTTCTTTCTTGTGGAAATATGCTGCCCCCCCAAAAATCATTGCGTTCGGTTGGCTAGTAGGGAAAAAGAAAATATTAACGATAGACAATCCGAGGAAGAGAGGGATGATCCTCCCCAATATTTGTTTATGTTGCATGCAATCTGAAGAGACTGTCGATCATCTAATGCTTCACTGTCAGCTCGCCCAATCCATTTGGGCAGAGATCATGCTCAGCCTTAACCTTTCTTGGTGTTTCCCAGGCGAAGTTAAACAGTTCCTTCAAGCGTGGTACGGAATTCATCTAGGAAAGGTGAAGACAATCATTTGGAGGATGTCCGTCCTTGCAGTCTGGTGGTCAGTTTGAGGAGAAAGGAACAACAGATGTTTCAGGAATTCTTCTAATTTGGCTGGGAGTGTTGCTACTAGGGCCAAGCGCCTCATGATAGAGTGGTCCTCCAATGTCAAGGAACTTTTAGGCCAGGATTTTTTATTTTTAGGAGTGTAATGGTGGTCTGCTTCCTCAGCAGCCCCTCTTTTGTTTCTTTTTTTCTTCCCCTTCAATGAAATCATCTCACCTTTCAAAAAAAAAAAAAAAAAAAAAAAACTCCAAGACCACCATCGGTGCTGATTCCGGTGAGATATATCCCTTCTCCTACTCTAACCTCCCACCCTCTTCTTCTCGTCTCCTAATCTTCATATCCTCTCCTTAAAACTCGTAAACCTCCGTTCTTTCTATTTTATTTCTTTATTCTCGTTGCCCATCCGCTATCAATTTGGTATCAGAGCCTAGGCTTGCCGCTTGCCGATGTCAACTCACACAGGCTGATCCTACGGTGGGAGATTTGTGGATGAGCAGTGGAATGACATACTTGCACCAATGGCAGATCAACTTGACTACTTAGTGCGTCGCATGGATGCCTTGGAGTTGCGAGTGGAGCGATTGGAGTCAAGGAATGAGGAAATCGGGTACTCGCAAACCTTACATGTGACATGAGAGATGGTGAAACTTCTAGACAGCACGTGGCGGAGGAAGAAGGTGAGGTTGATGATCTTCCTCGAGAGCATCGAGTAGCACCTACTAACGTAATCGCTGTTAAGGCTACTCAGGAGCAGTCTATTTCTCCACGAGGTGTGCTCATGGAGACTGTACCAAGGCATTTTGGAAGGGACCGACCAGAATGCAACTGTGGCTGACGATATTACAAAGAAGGTGAGAATAAATATGCCTGACTTCATTGGCAAGTTGGAGCTGACTCAATTTCTTGATTGGCTGACAACATTAGAGGATTACTTCGAATGATACGACATGGATGATGATCGTCAAGTCAGGTTTGCGAAGATGAAGCTTAAGGGGCATGCGCGTGTGATACAAGACAATTAACCACTTGCTATAAAAGCTCGAACTGTTAAACATGGCGAATCAATCCCTTTATCTCATAGCCCAGGCCCCGCATCTCATAGGTTAGGACATCGGCCGAACCCCCCTCATGGGCCCCAAATCACATGGGTACCGCCTCACATGAGCCACCTACCTCACATGGACCGCCCACCCCGAGTGTGCCCCTGCATCCCACGGGCAACCCCACTCGAGCCCGGTGTGAAAATGCCCTTGCATTAATCACCCTCAGTGAGGAGTATCGAACACGAGACCTCCTGCTCTGATACCAATTTGATGCAGGACAATTAACCACTTGCTCTAAAAGTGCGAACTATTAGAGCATGGCGAATCAATCCCTTTATCTCATAGCCCAGGCCCCACATCTCATGGGTTAGGACCTCGACCAAACCCTCCTCGTGGGCCCCAAATCACATGGGTACTGCCTCACACGGGTGGGGCCCGCCTCACACGAGCCGCCCACCCAGAGTGTGCCCCTGCATCCCACAAGCAACCCCACTCGAGCCCAGTGTGAAAATGCCCCTGCATTAGTGTATTTGGTGGAGAAGTGTGGAAGACCGTGTGTATCGACTTGGCCAGCCACCTATTGTTCATTGGGAAGAAATGAACTCAAAGCTAAAGGAGAAGTATCTTCCTCTTGATTATGAAGATGTACTATATGAACAACTCGTCAAATTGCAACAAGGAAACATGACGATGAAAGAATACATTGAGCATTTCAACAAGCTCACGGTCTGTTGTCGAATTACAACCTCTTTCGTTTCAAGTCGGGCCTAAGAGTTGAAATTCAAAGAGAGATGATTACTATGAGGCTTTATGGGATAGACAATGCATTCCAATTGGCTCTAAAAATTGAACAACAACTTAGGCAGCCCATTGGGAGAAGATTTGGCATAGTTACCGGTGAGTTGATGAATCAACGAGGCGCGGAAGTCAACCGGACAAGGGTCCTTGTTAATGCATCCACCAACAAGCCTGCTAATTCAAGGCCACCTCATTTGGCGGAGAATCAAGGCAAGGCCCCTGTATGGAGTGATCCACGCAGGGATATGAAAGACATGAACAGCAATAGTTGTGGTAAAAAGGGACATTATGCATCATGTTACCCTCGGAAAGTTATGGCTATTTATGCGGAAGAAGAGGACAATGAATCTGAAGGGGGAAAAGATCCGTGTGAGGCTGATGACCCGCAAGAAGACACCGATGAATGTGGCCCAGAAAACAGGATACTGGTCTTTGTTCAGAGAGTTGTTGTAGCCCCTAAGAAGGACAAGACTGAAGATTGGTGATGGACTGCTCTTTTTCCAAACCCGAGTTCAGTGTGGTGATAGGCTATGCAACTTGATTATTGATGGGGGCAGTTGTTCGAATGTGGTATTGCAAGAGCTAGTTGGAAAGATGCAATTACCAGTGGAGGCACACCCATAGCCCTACAAGATTGCATGGGTCAATGACATGACCATTCCAGTATCCAAGAGGTACTTGGTGAACTTCAATATAGGCCATAATGAAGATTCCATTTAGTGCGACATAGTTCCCATGAACATCTCTCATATGCTTATTGGAAGGTCTTGGCTTTAAGACCAAAAGGTGTTTAGTGACGCAGAGGCCAACACATTTACCTTCAGATTCAATGGCAAGAAGATTCTCCTTATGCCTATGAAGACCAGTGAACCGAGTCACAAAAGTCAGCCAATGTCTTATCTATGAGGCAATTTGAGGAGGAGAGGAAAGAGGGAGGCATTATGTATGCTCTAGTGATGTAGCAGGTCAAGGACAAGATCTCAACAAAGGGGCAAGTGATGAATCCGCAAGTCGACAGGTTGATGTCTGAATTTTCAGATCTGGTGCCTAATGAACTACCATATGAATTACCACCTATGAGGGACATTCAGCATGCTATCGACCTCGTCCCAGGGTCCGTGCTCCCTAACCTTCCAAGCTCCCTTATGAATCTGACAGAGTATGCCAAGTTAAAGAAGTTGATAAATTGCTGCAGAAATGCTTTATCAAAGAAAGCCCTAGCTCGTGTGTTGTCTCAGCCTTGTTGATGCCAAAGAAGGACGGAAGTTGGCAAATGTGTGGACAGTCGTGCCATAAATAAAATGATCGTCAAGTACCGCTTCCCAATACCTTGACATGATAATATGCTCGACATGTTGGCTGGTTCCAAAGTCTTTTCGAAGATTGACTTGAGAAGCGGCTACCACCAGATATGGATCAGACCTGGGGATGAGTGGAAGACAACATTCAAAACAAAAGATGGGCTCTACGAATGGTTGGTTATGCCTTTCGGATTGACCAACGCTCCTAGCACCTTCATGCGAGTCATGACTTAGGTACTACGTTCCTTTATTGGCCACTTGGTTGTTGTCTATTTTGATGATATACTTGTACATAGCAAAGGGGCCTCTGAATATGTTAATCACCTTGAACAAGTTATGAGAGTTCTCCGAAAAGAAAAACTCTACATTAACTTGAAGAAGTGCACTTTTATGAGTGCAAGTGTGATATTTCTTGGCTTTGTGGTCTCTTCTCGTGGCATAGACGCTGACCTAGATAAAGTAAAAGCCATGTTGGACTGGCCTATCCCTACTACTGTGCACAAAGTGCTAAGTTTCCATGGGTTGGCTACCTTCTACAGGAGATTTATCAGAAATTTCAGCACCATTATGGCACCGATTACTCTGTGTTTAAAGAAGGGACCATTCGTATGGAGTGTGGACCAATGCAATTACTAAGGCTTTTGAAAATATAAAAGCTAAGATGACCGCAGCCCCAGCTCTTCAACTGTCAGACTTCAACAAGGTCTTCAAAGTTGCTTGTGATGCTTCTCATAACGGCATTGGAGGGATACTTAGTCAGGATGAGCACCCTGTGGCCTATTGTAGCGAAAAGTTGAATGAGGCCAAGCAGAAGTACTCTACATATGATGCGGAATTTTATGTAGTGGTGCAAGTGCTAAGGCATTGGCGGCATTACCTCATTGGCACAAAATTTGTTCTTTACTCCAACCATGAAGCGCTCAAGTATCTCATTTCCCAAAAGAAGTTAACTCATAGGCATGCCAAATGGAGTGCTTATCTCCAAGAATTCATCTTTGGTTTGAAACGTAGGTTGGAATTGAGAACAAAGCAGTTGACGCATTGAGTAAACGAGCCCACTTGTTGACAACGATGTCAGTGGAAGAGATTGGCTTTGACCAAATAAAGAGAGATTACAAGGGCGATGGTGATTTTGGGCAGATTTACGCCAATTTTCATACTAGGCAGCAAGCAAGTCACCCAAAGTTCAGTGTGCATGATGGGTATCTCTTCTTTGGAACTTGTCCATGTATACCTGGCACTTCTCTACGGGAGCATGTGGTGCGAGAATTACACTCGAGTGGCCTCAGCGATTATTATGGGCATGACAAAACAATTGTTCTTGTAGAAATAATTTATTGGCCTTCGTTGAAGCGAGACATGGCGAAATGAGTGCAGCAATGTTGAGCTTGCCAGCTTGCCAAAGGATGTAAACAAAATACAGGTTTATACACACCGTTGCTCGTACCCCAAGAACCATGGCAAGAAATCAATATGGATTTCGTTTAGGGTTTGCCGAAGAATGTACGAGGCAACGATTTGGTCTTCATCGTAGTAGACCGCTTTTCTAAGATGGCTCATTTTATTCCTTACTTTAAGACCTCTAATGCCCTGAAGATAGCCACCTTGTTCTTCCGAGAGGTAGTTTGCTTACACAGTGTGCCGAAATCTATTGTCTCTGATAGGGACGTGAAGTTTATGAGTTATTTATGGAAAATGTTGTGAAAGGTTATGAGCATCACACTAAAATTTTCAACTGCATATCATCCTCAAAACAAATGGTAAAACAGAGGTAGTTAATCGGAGCTTGGGAAATCTACTGTGGTGCTTAGTTGGCGACCACATTTCGAGGTGGGATCAAGTTCTCTCGATTGCTGAATTTGCTTATAACAGCTCAGTTAATCAGTCAACTGGATTGTCACCATTTGAGGTAGTGTTGGGAATGAAGCCAAGACAATCCATTGATTTGATTGCCCTGTGGTTAAATGCAAGACCGAGTGAGGAGGTTGAAACTTTTGCCCGACATATGCGTGACATCCATGAAGATGTAAGAAGGAAGATAGAAACTAGCAATGAAAGATATAAAGCACAGGCTGATTTGCATCGGCGCCTTATGGAATTTAAGGAGGGTGACAAAGTGATGGTGCATCTCCAACCAGAAAGGTTTCCTAAAGGGAAATATCAAAAGCTTCACTCTAGGAGTAAAGACCCTTTCAAGGTATTGAAGAAAATCAACGCTAATGCTTATGTTTTGGAGTTGCTAGAAGATTTGCACATCAGCCCAACATTCAGTGTTGAAGAATTGACCATTTATCATGGCCCCATGAAGATGAAGAATATGAAGAGCAAGCCATAAGGTTGCCTCCAGTACCAACTATAAGCAAAGAGATTGAGGACATGTACAACAATCAATAGGTATCTACTAAGGACGGCGGATATCACAAGTTCCTTGTCAAATGGAAAGGGTGGACCAGTTTTCGATTGAACGTGGATTACAACTACTGATTTTCAGCGTCTTGAACCAGATTTGTACGAGAGATGTCAAGCTGTCAACTTGCCAGAGTCGAGTTTTTCCAAGCCGGGGAGAGATGATGGGGGCCTCATAGTCTATAGACGGAGAAGCAAGGCATGGAAGGGCCTCATAGTCCTTATATAAGGTTTTCTTGGGGAGAAAGAAACACATTTTTTTTTTGTAACCTGATTTTATTAGAAAAAGTAGAGGTGCCGATTCCTCTTCCTCATCGTAGTGCCGACTCCAAGACCACCACCGGCGCTAATTCAGGTGAGATCTATCCCTTCTCCTGCTCTAATCTCCCACCCTCTTCTTCTCCTCTCCTTAAAACCCTTAAACCTCCGTTCTTTCTATTTTAGTTCTTTATTCTCGTTGCATGTCCGCTATCAAAATGCTTCATTAATTACTAATCCAAACAGGCCAATAGAAGATTTAATGAATGTTATTCATGCATAGTAATCTTGAATTGGCATCAATAGAAGAAAGTCGAATACCATCCTACTCAATTCAGAAGGTGAAATAGGAATGCGAACCATCATAAATGACATCTTGGTGGAAAGAAGTTTCATTGATTTCTTTAGAGAAAATACCTGAATATCTCGGATCAATAGTAATGTAGCAAGAGATCTCGAATCAGCTTGAATTGCTGAGTCTTCCACAGATTCATCAGCCAAAATCAAAATCTGTACAAACAAGGTCATTTTGTGCATAAGCTTGGAAAGAACGTGGTATAGCATGCCCCAAGAAATCATCAACAATAGTTAAGAGATACAGTGAAACTTTGACCATGGTAAACAATGTTACAATGCTAACTCACAGAATCAAATGACTCCAAGGGAATGCTCTCCAAGTGACGCCGTATAACAGCATTCCCTTCCCGATTAACCAGTGATATATTTACTAACCGGCTGGTATCAAGGCCTCCTTCAATAAGCTTTTTTTCCCTCTCCTTTTCAGGCACATCATTGAACATCCACAGCTCTGACCCAGGTGCTAAAAATGCATCCAACACCTGAAAACAGAGTGGTTTCTTGAGATAACAGACAACTAATAACATAGGTTTAGAAATGGATCAATTTCTTTTGTTTTCTTTCTTTTCTTTGTCAAAAGGTGGAAAACAAATCAAGTGAATGGTAACGAGAGAATGCTTAGTAGCATGCGAACTATCAACCATGTGGCAACGGACATATATCTATGTAGGAACAGTCTCATATGTTCAAGCTTTCTGACATGCCCCTAAAGGCAGGCCCTCAAAACAAGTACAAGCTTGAGTATAATCAGGCAACACCTCATCAGCCTCGATTTGTTTCAACAAGCTGATTTCAATATAATAAGGGGAAAACAGCAGCAGTGAAAAGAAAAGAAAAGAAAGGAAAAAAAAAAAGGACATCAGAAAATAAAGAAGACTAATCTTCTTAGATGACCACAATCAAGCTAAAAAAATATCCTTATTTTGGAGCAAGAGGGGAAGGATTGATACAGGAAGATCTCTTGTTATTATCAGAAGATTATGATCTGATCATAAGTTTGTGATGGACAAGAGATTGTGCTCTGAACAAAAGTTTGTGATGCACATGTTTGGTGAAAAAGAATAATCCTCCCCTATGATAATAATAAGAGATGGGAATATCAGATTGGAAAAAGAAACAGAGGTATGTTGGTGGAAGAAAGGGAAGAGAATTAGGAGACTTTCAAGTGAGGAAATGATCCATTTATTTAACTCAAGCAGTGAATGAAGTGAAACACTCATGTATGGTATGAGTGACACTAAGGTGAATTCTTGTGTTAATATTTCCATTTTCAACCAAACAGTCCAAACTTTGATTTACAGAAAGTTCGTAGAATATGATTAGCCTCTGGATTTGAAGTAGCAGCTGGTGTACTTGGTATTATTGGCCCTAGTTCACAACTCACAAGGAACCCCCAGAATCTTTGCATGAGGAAAGGTAGAGGATTTTCTGCTGTGAAATTGTGAAACAGACAGGCCCACCGAAACACATAGGCATATAAAAAAATAAAACGGAGCCGCCACTAGCCGGATTTTGGGACCTTAAAACCCCATTGATGGCTAGAGAATATATTGCATATTTTCATTATCTCTCTAAATTGAGAGATCCAAAGATTGAAAATGTGACTCCTCAAATAGTCTCTTGCCCAAAATCCAATCTTGGTGACGGGCAAGGGGAGAGGCACTTTCTCTGCCTGTGTCTACATGCAGCCTCCACCTTGCAGGGAATAAAATCCCTAAAATCAAATCTTGTAATGCAAAACAGACAAGAAAATCAGCAATAGAAGATTGGAAATTGGCAGTAAGCAAAGGAATATAGTGAGTCTTGCATCAAAAACTCCATCTTCAATGTAATCGTACTCGATTCGACAGAGGATCTTGACTTTCCATGCAAAGATGGGATTTGGAGCTTTAGGAATGGAGGAAGATCAAGTAATTCCTCCCTGAACAGTAGTTACCAGAGCCATTCAAAACCCTAAAAGGTTGAGGCACTCTCACTGGTCCTTACGCTACATTGCTTGTAGGGAAGATTCAAGAATTCTTGAATCCTTTTGCCATTCTCTACCAAACACTTCTCTCTTTTTTTCACTCTATTTTAGCAGGGGTTTTCCTTGCAGGAGATAGGTTGAAGGTGGAAGAAGCGTAGAGAAGAAGAGAGAGGATTGTAGGTTTTTGTGTACATTGCGTATAATAAGGGGTGTCATTAGGGCATAAAAATGCCGCCTAGGAATGGCTCAAAATTGCAGGGAAATCACAAAAGAAAAGGGTACCAAACTTGTGGAATCAAACTTCCACGAATCAGAAACATCCACAAACATGAACAAAGGAGCAGAAATCCAATTTCCACCCCCTGAAAATGCAAAATAAAAGGGGGGTGGGGGCTGGGCCCCACTATTGGCAAGGCTGGGTTCCACACCTGTTATCATTTAGAGGGTAGATTTGGGGGTTTTGAAGGGTTCTTTAGTTGAAAATTGGGTTCAAGATGAGGGGTTTCATTGCTAGAGTTAATCCCTGCAAAGAAAAAAGGACTAGAAATAAGACCTTCCTAGTTTAGTTTGACTCAAATAGGAGATTCAGACAACTCGAATATAGGTAGGATGTCTACAGAAGTGAATGACAAAAACCGGGATTTACAATAACTTTAAAGGGGCTGAGATGGATCATACTGTATAGCATTATACTTTGTACATTCCATGAGATCCAAACTGTAATAACTTGAATTTCCCATACTCGGGTTTGGAAAAGTCCAGATTATTACGTAGAAATTCTTCACTTAAATGCATTATAGGATCTTTTAACTTCTGTCATTATGAAAGATGGCCTATATACCCTTTGTTGTTAGGAATTAAGAGGAATGTCTTTTATGAAAGTTGCTCAAAACATAGATTCCAATCAAAATAAGTTATCTTTCGAATATGCGCATAAATTACAAAAATTATAAAAATGCCCTTATGTACCCATCACATTTTCTAATCAAACAATGATAATCTATTCTGAAGTTAATCATGGTATTAGCGTAGAATATCTAAAGGAACAATTCCATAAAACCAAAATCTCAAATGGGCCACTAGATCATGGAGATCTAGTGTATCGACTCATCGTAGCCATTGATCGGGAAATGTGGTCCCAAAGGTAAACCGACTATTCTCTTTGCCACGTTGATAAACCCTAAACCCAGCGTTGGAATTACGACCGGAGAGGTATAAATGTGATTTCCAAAGTGACCCAAGAATTATAATGGTTCACATTAACCTATACCTAGAATGATTAAACGGACCACTTCCGGGGATCTGATAGAACCCAAATTTTAAACCTAAGCTATTGGACACAATTTAACGGTACAAATCAAACCTCCACCTCTTAAATCATCGTGGAAATACCCAAACTAATAAATCAGCCCCTAAACCCTTCATTTAGTGTCCCATGATCATAAATATATTTTTCCTAGACTCGAGGCAATGGACTTGATTTAATGAAGGTCTTGGATCGCACCATTCACGGGCTGATCATAGAAATCTAGGAGAGCACTTCCGTTTAGTTCAAAATCCACCTAATTAAAAGTTTCCTAATCCTTTTAAAACTAGTTAGCTTACGGTCTAAGTAACTTGGAGTGGGACGTCAGGTTGGGCCATTTCCCACCGTCCGTCCACGATGAAAATTCGTGTAATCGTCCAACTACGAGTTTGTACAAATTTTGGGACCAGATTATTGAGAATGGACAGTACATCTCATGAATGATCTAAAACACATCATAGGTATCTAAAACACATCATAGAGAGAGAGAGAGAGAGAGAGAGAGAGAGAGAGAGAGAGAATGGTGTGGGTGTTCCCAGCTCTTCCAAAAGGAGTTTTCTTATTTTTCCTCATCATCCTCCGTTAAAGGTATGTCATGTCAGCCCTAGATTTAGGTGATGAGGAGAAATTTTAAATTTTCTAGTTTCTAAAACGCTCAATCGAAACTCTAGTTTCGATCTACACCGTATACGTGTAATAAACACCGTGTAAACCTGAATTTTTGTTTTAGATCTTTAAATTTCCCCTTGGATCAACCCTAACGAGACCCACGATTTAAGGTGAGGGATTCCTTTAAGCTTACTTCAATTTAAGATTAATTTATGCATAGTTTCTCTTATTTTTGTCATATAACTTGATTGTTATTGCAATGTCCATGCTATTAAGTTGTTGATCTGTTATGAATGGTTTGTTTATGTGGGAATTATGTTTAATATATGATATTAATCATGTTGGACAGATTTTGTAGTATGGATCACAAAACTACACTTATTCCGCAAAACTACACGCTTGTAGTTTACGTATCTTTTGGACCGGATGTTTTGGTCAGCAAAACTTAAGGGTTTTTTTTTATATATAATAATTTGATTTAAATTTCATAATTTAAACTTTAGCACAGCGAGACCCACTTTTGGACATTTTGGACCTATCGGGTTGACCCGTCTGATCCGAAATTGCATTGTTGTGTTTTTCGATGTACTCTAATGTATTTGGATTACTTTCTACCTTGTTGGGGTTTATTTTATTGAATTTTCCATGAAAACACCACAGGACTTTTGATGAACTTATGAGGAATAATGGATCCAAACCACCCCTTGCCGACTTCAAGAGCGATGTGTGTCTCCGCTCTATGTATTGAGTTAGCTTATGATACTCTTCCTTTGTTTTATTTCATTAAGTTAGCCTTTTGTTACTCTTGTTATTTCACTTATTGCTTGGGCGTGTCTTTGGATTTCATAACTCTCATGGTTTGATTTAATTCGTTATTGATGCATGTGATGTTTTTAGAGCCTCAAAGCTTAGTGGCTTGTTTATACATCGTGTACGTAATGCGCTCTGTGTAGTGACCCTCTTGCTCGGCACGTAATTCCTTGGAGCGGCAGTGGTATCACACTTTAATGTACGTAATTCGCGTTATAGTGGTACATCACTCTGGTGATTTGGATGTCGCAATTAGTCACTCCAAGAACAAATCGTGTCACGTTAATTTACAAATCCATGTGTAGTGTCATCGAGGAGTGTTCACATAAATCCACGGTAACGTCGGACATGCCGTCATTCTCTCCATAGTTATGGGATGCGGAGCATGCTAGGTTTATGAATTATTCCATTATGTGGTGGCGACTTTGCGTGTTGTGCTACACTCACTATGCTAGTTTATAAGTTTTGGTTTAAAGGCATACATTCATGTAGGTTACTTGTGCATAACTGATACCGTTCGTAGTATGGAATGCGAGACATATCGGAACCCATGTATTTTACTATGATGAATTACTTGAATTGTTGTTAATCTTGGAGGAAAACTATCACTGTGACGTAACATTACATAAATCGAAGCATAGATGACATTCTGGATATAAATTTAAATTAAAAATTAACCGACAACGAGTGTAAACCATAGTTTCTGGTTGTTAAAGATAGCAATTCGGACTGTGTAGTGCGGAACAGAAAATGTAGGGAGTTGACAATCTAGGTAACATGGGTCAATACAGTGTAACAGAAAGCAATTAGAAGCCTTTAGTTCCCTCATATTGAAGGATAAGGATGTGGGTAAAAAGGTTGCTTTTGATAGTAAGAGAATGAAGGAATGCTCGGTGGTGAACTGCATCGTTCTTCTTCCACCTTTGCCGTGGAGAACTGCATCAGTAGGGACATCCGGTACTAGTCCCTCTGTCTAAATCTCTTAGACAGATCCTCCATTCCTGTTGTCCCGGGCTGATTTGCCATTTCCAGTCTCTCATTTCTCTTCGTGGTCCTTGAGTTGTATAGTCTATGTTTTTTGCTTTTCTGTTCTTGTTTTGCTTTTGTGCTTTCTTTGTTTCTGTTTCTGGAGCTTGCTCCTTTTTAATATATTACAGTTCATCCTTCGAAAAAAAGAAAAGTAATGCTTGTGATAGAAGACCAAAGGGTGAACTACAATATGGTAATACACAGTCCACTATAATCCCAATGATTATTCAAAACAACCTTATCGTATTAGCAGAAGCTTTGATTTCTAAGGTGACAGATGACACTGAAAAGATATGAGGCACAAACTAGACTAGAACAACACTAAAATAAACAAATGTGTTCAGGAGAGGCAGGAGAGGCTAAGAACAGCCCACAACCCTACAATGAACACCTCATGGGAGAAGGTCAGCCCTGGCAGTTGAGAAGCACAAGAATATGGCTCAGTTAACCAAGTACTCCAACCATGCATATATACGACAACACCAGTTTGGGGAGCAGTTCTTTGTCTCAGTACTTCATTAATTTACAACAACATACAATGAGTAGCTGAACCTTTGAAATTTGAATAACTGGGCACTAAAAAGATATTAGTTAAATTAAATGGTGCGTAATGAATAAAGCAGAATAATAACTGTACAATTAATTCTACTGTGAATTGATGCTTTTCATTACACTTACCTGGCAGTTTGGCACCCAATTCAAGTTCATTAGTACGGAGACAAGATTGTTGTCCTTTTAAAATAATACATTCCACCTTCTGAAGAAAAAAAATAATATTTCCACGAAGGGCCTGTTTGATTTTTCCAATTACATGGTAAATGCCTGCATATGGGCTGTTATTACTTCTCAACATTGTTTGGCCGAAGGAGGATTTGCTGTCTCAAAAACCATGTAAATCTCATGTAAATTCCATGTGTTTCCACATGTGCAAAAACTGCAGGGCCCACCATGATGAATATGTCATATCCATGCCGTCTATCTGTTCCATTAGCTCATATGAGGGCAGGATACAAAAAAATGAGGCAAATCCAAAGCACAAGTGGACCAAACCACAAGAAACAGTGGTCCTGACGGACCTTAACTGTTGAAAGCTAAAACCTTCGTAGGGCACACACTGATGATTATTTGTCATCCAACCTGTTCATAAGGTCATATAAACATGGATAAAGGGAAAACATAAAAATCAGCTTGATCCAAAACTCATGTGGCCCCCAAGAAGTTAACAATGGTAGGCGTTCATACCCACTGTTTATTGTGGTGTGGTTCACTTGTGCTTTGGATCTGCCTCATTTTTGGGCTCATGCCCTAAAATGAGCTGGCGGAACGGATGGACGGCATGGATATGACATATACATCATGGTGGGCCCCACAGTTTTCGTGCCCAAAATCCTTTCCCGCCATTGTTTTGCACCAAAACACCACACTTGTCAACATCAGCTTTGGGACAAGAGCGGTAATTACAAATGTAAATAATGATGACTACTTTACCACATTTTTACCTTGTAATTTGAAAATCAAACAGGCCTGAAGGGAATTCCCTCCTTCTGCAAGTACATGGAACTCTCGGGTTTTTTTTTCTGAGATGGCTTCTGCCACATTGTATATACATCAAAACCACATTGACACAAGTAATACGTGCACAAGTCATCATAGATTCCTCATAATGTTACCATAATCATATCTTCCATATCTCGCCGCCAACCACAAAAAAGTATCCTTTCTGGAGACTTCGGAACAATAAAATCTTTGGGTAGAAATCCTCTCCAAACCTGCACCATCGAGGAAAAGAAAAGAAGGAATTAGGGGCTTCAAAAGAAAGAACTTACCACAATCATATCATCAATGTCTCGTCTCCATCCACAAAATAGAATCTTCTGTGGCTTTCTGGCGGACCGAGCAATGTCTATGAATGATGCTTCTTTGACCTGAACGATCAGATTGATTGTATTTTTGTAAGTTGTATGTGTTATACTCTCTTCATATTTAACTTCATGGTAGGAATCACCCTGACATGTGCAAATGACAAAATCAATTTCTTTTTAAGTGTATAACCCAAGCTGCCTATTTTTTTCTTATCTCTGTAAGATATGTAAAAGATCTCTTAGGCATATTTTAGAGTTTAGACCAACATACTTAAGACAACCATTTTTTAAAAACATTCTTGAGACAATAGTTCTGACATTTTTTTGGTACGTCTTAAGACAACCATATATAGTTCTGACAATAAAAGAAAAGTGATTATTAACAAGATCCAAATATACGAGATGTATAATTTATATAAATGAATAATTAACAAAAATGTCCAACATGAGGGAAGACAAATGGCTGGATGAGATGAACCAAACCAAAAATGTTTCTTTTCAAAGGAGGTACTTTGGGCACGTTGTGTTGGCATTTGAGTGGTGTTTGGTAACAATGTATTGATCTATTGGTGGTACACAAATCCCTGTTATTCCCTGCAGCCAACTACTAGAGCATGTCTGGAAAGAACTTGACTTGCTTAGCATTGGCAGTTTGTCTGGCAACAACTGTGTTAGCTTAGGTGGTTTGTCTGACAACTATTTTGCTTGTTTGACCTTTGGGGCATGACAAGAGGGTCACTTCATGGAGTGGCCGTCGCTGCCCTTGTTTTTCTCTTGCTTTTTCCTTAAATAATTTTTTTTCATCTTAAGAAAAAAGACATCTTGATATCACTCACCTTGACAATACCTAAACATATCTCTAGGACTTGAGGATTCTCATTAGAATACTGTATGAGAACACGCATAACAAAAGGATTAGCCTGGCAAGGTTCAAAGCCCCTAACTGCTGGACTACTTTTGATGGTTACATAGGCCATCTACAAAGCATTTCTGCAGCAAGAAAGATACAAGAAGATTAAAGATTTCTGTGACTAAAGAAGGAGGATTTATCTTAAAAGTATGTTAGAAATATCAAATATGTGAATCTTGATTGGTCCTTGTGACGTACCATTTTTCTTGATATGTTTGTTTGTACGATTTTGAGCTAGACCTCAAAGTTCAACCACCCTTACGGATGAAGTTAAAACATTCCTTCATCATGAACTATAAGTTGAGGACGTCAGTCAGCCTCTCTTGTTTCCTTTACTAAGACATCATGAACCTGGATTAAAAGGTTTCCTCAGTGCTAAAGTCAAACAGGGATTTCTTCCTGTCCTTTCAAGCATGACCTAAAGAATACCAGGAGCTAGTTCTGGGCTTAAATGTACAGATTTCATCAAGAATTATTTGTCAGTACCAGTGATCTGGTTATTCAACATACATACTATCTGAAGAGGATTCCCAATCAGATTACAATTTAGGAGAATCAACGATATTCTCAAGCATAATCTCTCTAAATAAGAAATTGGTTGTTTGTGTGCAAAACATTCCAATCAAATGTGATAAGCTTATATGTATTCAGAGAGCTTTTAGCAATAAAATTTGAGTGAACATATGAAAGTTAAAATAATATGGAATGAATGGTAAATAAACTTCCGCAGAAAAGCATAAATGTGTGTATAAGCACTTGAAAAACAACTAGGGTGGATCATTCAGTGATGTCATGATGATGATGTTGCATAAGTAATCTTTGGAGAAAAAATGTGACGTGAAAGAAATAAGCACAATGCAAATGAAAAATTCCCCATAGAACAAACAACTCTGTGAGAGTTCGCAATAAACTAAGTACAGTCGAAAAGTAAAAGAAGATAATTTAAGAATAAGCTCTATCATGCCCTTTCAAGGGCGGTTTAAAGTGGTAGGTCACCCATATGGTGTATGTACAGCAAGCAAAAAAATATCAGGCAACACATATGCTAGAATAGACTCATCGGTACTCTTGCACAATTTTTCACTGAAAATTTCCTTGGATCCACCCTGAAGGCTAATGAGATGTCAAATATATCACACCCAAGAATGAACTAAGCTCACATAAATGTCTCAGAGTATTATTGACAATCTAAAGAAAAGGAAAGCACCATTGGCAGGGTTGTCGGAGAGTAGGTATCATCATCCTCTGCAATAACAAGAACTTCATCCCCCTCTTGCAGAACATAGGAATCGTCAGGATTCAAAATGATCTTTCCTCCGCTAGATGCTACCTTAATTCCACAGGGAATGGCATCGGGAAAGCTGATTAAAACATCTTCAAATTGCATTCCATCCAATTGCGGCCATCTTTTGATGTAGAACTCACAATTTTCAAACCCAAGAATGTCTTCCCATATCTGTCACAACTCAATATCATTAAGGCAAAGAAATATTCATAAATAATCCAACATAAACGCACAGTAACCATGCCCTAAATGATGATCTAAAGCACTAAAAATGTATAGGAAAACTCCAAAACAATAATTACATATATAATATACTTACAAATGACAAACTTAAAAATAAAGAGGCAGAACCTCCAAATGTATTCCAAATAAGTGTTTACTTCCACTATTTATTCATTATATCAGATTATTTGTATTTAGACAGTCTTTAAAAAAGAAAAGCTGTTAAGTGTTAGGAACTTAGAATAGAGTCTAAGGTGCTCAAGAGATGAGAACCATTGATTCGGTGATAAGTACAGTGCAAATAAATTCAATTGATTTTTTTAATTAATTGAATTGAATTTTTAAAATGGATTTGACAAAAAGGACCTGGACATATCAGATAACTATAGGCAAAATTCTTCCTTGCAGTTACAACAGAACCCCAATTCTTCCAAGTAATAAAAGATAAAACCAGCATTTAAAAAGGCACTTGAAGAGGACACCACGATGCAAGGTATAGCAAAAACTCCCCAAGGCATACTCATGTAGGGTGCCTTTGTAATTTCTCTATTTGTTTTGCTGTGTTTTTGTGTTTGTTTCTGCTGATCTTATGGCCTTTAATAAAGCTCAGTATCTTTCAAAAAAAAAATTATTGAAAACATAAATTGATTTTAATGTCATAGTGAACTTTGTAATGTGAGCTAGATAGCATGTTGCATACTCTTAGTATGTAGCATATGCAAATCATGTAGCTTAAGCTACATGCAGTGTTCGAAGTATCGGTATCGCTTCAAGTTTCGCTAGCCAGGGATACGGAAACAATATCGATATCGCCGATAATATTGCTGATAACCGGAAATGTAGGGAAACATGGGGAAAACGGTGGAATTTTCAGTGAAACTTCAGGAGGTTTTAAAATGTACATATTTACATATTTAGAAATAAAAAATTTGCAAAAAGAATGCATATATAACTAGTTTCCATTTAATGGGGCCTTAAAAGCATGTGTTGTTGTAAGAAATCAGTCCAACCATCCCATCCGGCCTATTTAACCATCCAACCTTCCATCCAAACATCTATCGATATTGCAAAATATCAACAACACATGATATTTCACCAAGAAATCATCAACAATTGGAAAGGAAACGAAAGATTGTGGTCTCAATATCACGCATGTTGTGATATCGATAATATCGAGATATTATCAATATTATAAATGACAAATTGAACACTACATACAATCATGTGCCCATAAAATAAAAAAATTTTAAAATAAAAAAATTAAAAAAAAAAAAAACCGGAATAATTTTTTTTTTCTAATAAACAAAAATTTGATGATATCAATACGTTGGCAATATTATTGAAATATCGTCAATACACTTATGATACAAGCATTACCCAGAATTTAAATAATCGAAAATAGTGGCGATACATTGGCGATATTGATGCATTGACAATTCAAGCGACACCTAGAATTTACATAGTTGAAAATATTGGTGATTACATTAGTGATATTGATACGTTGGCGATATTTAGCGATACATTGATAATACCTGAAATTTCTAATACTACTAGCGTTATCGGTATCGCTACTAGCGTTATCGGTATCGATGAGCTAGAGATAAAGATAATATCGGAGATAATTCAAACACTGGTACACGTATGACATGACTTAAGCTATTTTCATGAGCTATGTAGCGTTAAGGCTAAGCTACGCTACGTAGCATAAGCTACATGCTACATAGCATAGCAATTTAAAATACCGATATAGCAAACCCCTCCCTCTCTTTCTCAAGCGGCACTGTGTTTCTATGTGAGTTTGTACATAATTTTTTCTCATGTTCTTGCACTTTTTGTCCTTTTTGTCAAAAAGAAAATCCATGTGGATTCCATGTTGTTTTTTCCTCACTTCCTTTTTTCATTTATCTACAAAAAGAAATTGCATGAGCTTGCAATTTTATTTTATTTTAATAATTTTTTTCTAAAAGTTGGATAAGTTGGTTGTTTCTCTTTTTTCTTTTTTTTTTTTTTCAAATGAATATTGGCCTTTTCTAACGCTGGACAACTAACCATTTGCTCTAAAAGCTCAAACTGATAGAGTGTGGCAAATCAATCCCTTTATCTCATAGCTCAGGCCCCACATCCCATGGGTTAGGTCCTCGGACGCCCACCTCGAGTGTGCCCCCACATCCCACAGGCCACCCCACTTGAGCCCAATGTGAAAATGCCCATGCATTAATCACCCCCGGTGAGGAGTCTCAAACACAAGACCTCTTGCTCTGATACCACTTTATCACAAGACAACTAACCACTTGTTCTAAAAGCTCCTCGAATTGATAGAGAGTGGGAATCAATCCATTTATCTCATAGCCCAAGCCTCACATCCCATGGGTTAGGTCCTCTGTCGAACCCTCTTGTGGGCCTCACATCACATGGGTTCTACATCACACGGGTGGGGCCTGCCTCACAAGGGCCGCCTGCCTCGAGTGTGCCCCCACATCCCACAGGTCACCCCACTCGAGCCCGGTGTGAAAATGCCCCTATGTTATTTTCACTTTTTAAAAAGACTGATGTGAAATTAAGGTTGAGTACAATTATTTCTTCTTCTTTTGGCTTTTGAGAAGAATGATATCGACCAAATTCGAGATGGAATACATACATGTTTTTTTTTTTTTTTTTTTTTTTTTTTTTTTTTTTTTTGCCTTTTCAAGAACAATGATGTCAAGTAAATCTGAGAATGCATACAAAACATAGAGCTAACTATTAATTCAAATTTCATGACTTGATGCAATGTAACTGTGTGCCTCTTTTTTATGTGACGCATCAATGAACCTTATAGTGTTCTAGTTTTGTTTCTAATGGTTAACTATTATAACTCTATTTAACTATTATAAATTATATGTACTAGAGTACTCCTGGTCCATTCACTATATATATTGTACATGCTTATGTTATTGCAACCAATAGTTATTGGCATTTGTTATGTTTGTACTTGTATTGTTCTAGATGATTTCTATGAATTTCTCACTTTTCTTCATACTTCTCTTATTTTTTTTTACTTTGGCCTTATTTATTTTTAAATAAAAAAATCAAATCCAGAAGGCACACAGAGAGGCTTAGTTCTCACCTCTTAGGAGGTCCAAACAACTTGCCTTACACTTCCTTGTATTAAAACACTGGATAAAGCATGACACTAGTTTCTCAAGAAATCCCAATTAATCACCTTGCTTCCAAGCTACATTGGAGGGAAATCCTAATTAATGACCTTGCTTCCAAGCTACACTGGAGGGTAATGATTAGAACTCCAGGAGTTGATTTGGGAGGCATATCAGCCAAATTGCTTAGTTGTTTTGTTGATTCTTTATCCAGGCAATGTAGTCATCTGGGGTTTCCCATTTGATCCTTCCATTGGTTTCATGCTGGTGAGTTGATTCTATAAGACCCACTGGCTCTGACTGCTACTTTTTGTGAGGTTCTTTGTGATTGTAATTGTGTTCTTGATATGAGCATCTAAGTAGGTCTTAATTTCTAGAGTTCATACTACCTACAGGAGGAAGATGAATCATCACATTAACTGCTGGTCCATTTCCACGCTCTAGAAGAATGCGGCCAAAACACAAGTGGAACAAAACTTTGTAAAATGCCATCCTTTGTGTAATGGGTAAAAGAAACACATTTTTCAACACAAAAAATATTGCATCTCCTACCATATTTCACTAGATCTGATTGTCAAATCCCAAGCATCAGCATTGTCATTAACACACATAACACATGGATATTCCACTTCAATTATTTGAGTAAACCAATGAAAATTTTAGCAAGAAAAATAAGTGAGAACCATGACTGAGGCAAAGATTGCTGCTCATCTAGAAAAAATAAAATTAAATTGCCAAGTCATTCATGATCTGAAATAACCTGTGCAAGCCCTGGCTGACGGGCACACTGAATCATCAAGCGACCAATTACATCATGAGCGACAACAGTTTCAACAAGATCTCCCCCAACAAGTTTAACTAGAACTTCATTATCGAGATCACTCAATTCCACCACTATGTGTCCTCTCAGACCTTCTTTGACTCCGGTTAAGCTTAAAACAGTTCTCAGTGCACGTGCATCACTCTGTGCCATACCACAATGGAAATAAGAGAAAATCAGTGGCATATCTAATATTTACATGAAATTTATTGATTCTGACTGAAAGAGACCTGGTCAGCATTTCCATCTTCAGCCAGGACAATCACTGCTCGGGCCTTGGAGACAGATACCTATGGAAATTCCATGCAGTTATAATACCGAAGAAGCCAAGAGAAATCATTATAATTTAGCATAACATAACATAGGGACCATCAGGTTTGGAGTTGTGGCTGGTACTTATGTCCATATATAGCATTTATTGCAGAAAGACCCAAAATAATAATAATAATAAAAAAACCGAGTGCAATCATAGCAGTCTTCACCAGCAGGCAAGCAAAAAAATGCAGTGAATATATTTAACCTTGAGATTTTATATATATATATATATATATATATATATATATATATATATATATATGTTTCAAATAGCGCCCGTAGAGAGAGAGAGCTACGAGAGAGCGTGGCCGTAGCGCTACATAGCGTCCCAAATAGCGTAAATCCTGTAGCGTCGCTACGGGATGATGTAAATAGCGCACGCTTTACGCCTACGTGAGTGTAACGTCCATAGCGTAAGCTACAATGTATTTTTTTACTATTTTATTTTTTTATTATTTTTTTCACATTTTCTTTGTTTTTAATGTTGAGGAATGTGACACTTATATTATACTTGATACTTTTAACCTATGGGATTTTTATTTCTTTTCATAATTGTGACTTGTGGTTTCAATTAGACATTATTAATTAAAGTGGTTTGCTTAGAAAGTTATTGATGTGATAATTATTTGATTTGGCTTATATATGTGGATTGACTTTTGATAAATGATAACTAATAACTTTTTTGAACATGCTTAGAATTGATAAAATGAATCATCTTTTAGGCATTTTTATAATTTTTTTCCTTTTTTTTCACTATTTATTATATTTATCCTACTTTTAAATTTAAAAAATAGAAGTATCGTGTAGCTTACGCTACACGCTACGTATTTACGCTACACGCTATACAAGGTTGAGCGCTACGCATTACGCTACCGCTATTTAAAACACTGATATATATATATATATATATATAGAGAGAGAGAGAGAGAGAGAGAGAGAGAGAGAGGAATGCTCACCTGCGGACCTGTTCTCACGAGAACTCGTGAGAACTTTTTCGGAACTCATCACACGTGTGGGCCAAACATCTGAACCATCCATGTGATGCAGCACCCAATGAAACCCCCGGGGCCCAACTTTCACACTGATCCAAAGCTTTGGTGGGCCATGAAAAAAAAAAGGAAACAGTTTCCTCCCTTGATTTGTCTCTCTTTTGCCATGGCCCACCAAAGTTTTGGACATAGGTAAAAGTTAGGCCCCTGGGGGTTTCATGGGGTGTTGCATCACATGGACGGTTCAGAATTTGGGCCCACATCATGTGTGATGAGTTCTAAAAAAGTTCTCACGAGTTCGCATGAGAACTGGTGCAGAGCATTCCCCTCTCTCTCTCTCTCTCTCTCTCTCTCTCTCTGTGTGTGTGTGTGTATATATATAATTCATATATAGATATATTAACTGCAGTTATGGCAGGGGGACAATACTGCAATATTCACAAAATATGACAGAGAATTAATACAATAGCAAAGCAAACTGGCAAACCTTTTTCAGGTCCGCTAGAATTAAAGGGCATCCACTTCTGCATATGACAGATGTTCCCTTGAAGTCGAATTCCATTTTGGCAATGTCGAGTTCCATTTCTTCTTTATCTTTCTCAGCCATCACTACTATGGTTCCCCCACCCAAGCTCTCATTGGCAATAGCAAGTTGATTCAATAGAGAACCCTGCATTCCAATTTGCATCATTGGATCATAGAAAAACATGTAAATTGATATAACGCAGATGGAATCAAGTTGTAACAAGAAAAGAAGGAGAAGTAAACCACATGATTCTTTCTTAAAGAGACAGTGGTTTTTTTTTTTTTAATATAGTTGGGAATTTTGTTAGATAAGAAGAAAAGCCAAAATAAACAAAACAAACCCAAAACTGCACAATATACGAGGCTCTAAAAAACAGCTTGCACACTCAGAAACAAAAAAATCAGAAGCCTCAAACCCAAACAAATCAACTAACCCCGAGTTGAAATCCAAAAATAATCATAGCAAGACCATTCTTTGGCCAAAGTGTCCGCCCTATCATTTGCGGATTGGCGGACATGGCAAAACCAAAGTTCATCCTTGCAGCAATTTCCCGAATTTCTTCTAGCATGTTGGTCAACCTCCATGGACCACGACCCTCCTTAGCCCACACAATTGCATTTTTTGAGTCACCCTCCACGATGAGAGACAAAAAATCTCGCATCTCTGCAATTCTGAGATCACGCAGCCATTCTGAGACCACATTGTATGGACGCAACTTTAGCAAATGAAGAATCCCCAAAACCTGTTGCCCCGGAGAACTCCAGCGGCACTTCCACATCGCTATTCCTGAATGTTCCCCCAACCCCTATGGGTCCCGGGTTTCCTAGAGAACAACCATCAACATTCAACTTGATCACCCATTCAGTGGAGACTTCCGAAATACTATGCTCTTTTTTGGGAGCCATTCACTTCCAATGATCTTGCCCCACTATGACAACAACCACACTGCTGGAATCTTTGCCATCACTGCACTTGGACTGCTCCAGCTAATCACAAGGGATGTGATTGAGCCAAAAATCATTGCTGCAGATTTCTCTGAACCTTGGAAGATCCTAGTGTTTCTTTCGCCACCCACACACCATAACAGCACTTTTAGGACCATAATCCATACTACCTTACCAATTGTCCCCGAAGGTGCAAATTTCCAAATTGCTACTAATTATTCTGCGTCACAAGCAATAACCCATTGATTCCCAAATTTAGCCATTACTGCGTTCCACAGCTTATAAGCAAAAGAACGGTGGATAAACAAATGAGTGACATCCATGCCACTTGCCTTGCACAATACACACCTATTTGGGATCATAGTGCCTCTAATTCGATAATCTGACTCAACACCTTCATCATTCTCCCACTACCACATTGCTATCACGTCCCACTTTACAGTGTCTCAACACCTGTGAGAAACAACATCGTGAAACCGTCTGGTCCAAGGGCCTTGTCACCCTTCATGCTAAAAACTGCATATTCAGCTTCCTTCTTCGAGAATGGATCTTCTAGCACCTTTAACTGTGCCGCCGATATCTAATCTAACCTAAGGCCATCCAACACAGGTCTACTGACAATTTCCTCCATATACAGCTGCTTGACAAAGTCAAAGATGGCCTTGATGATGTCATACTAGCCATCTACGAGCCTCCCCTCTATTGTAATTGTCGAAATTGAATTAGCTCTTGTGCGAGCAATAGCGATCTTATGGAAGTACATGGTATTTCTGTCACCTACCCACCTTTCATGATCCATTTAGCCGTTGATCTGTCTCTAAAATGTTTCCTACATATGCAGAATACTTTCCATTTCTGATTTTAACTCATCCACTCTGGCCCTTTCTTCCATGGAGGCATCCCTCATCTCCGCTTCCCTATCCAGAGTCGCTATCTCACTGAGAATTGCTTCTTTTCCAACCTTGTTGTCCCTAAACACCACCTTGTCCCATCTTCTAAGCTTTTTTATCTTAGGAGCGTAGGCTTGTTACTGAGATTCCTCCCAGCTCTTCCATATTATTTATAAAAAATAAAAAAAAAAAGAAGGCCCCACCATTCCTTGACTTGATCGGAAAAAAAGACAGGGAATCCAACCACATGTTCTCGAATCTAAATACACGAGGACCCCAATCCTCCATATAACAAGAAAGACAATGTTGTTTTCTTTTTCTTTCTTTTCTTTATGAAGGGTAGAACTTGGCATCGAGTCAAGTCAGACCGGATTGGGTCCAACTCGACTCAATCCGATTTTTCAAGAACCTAACCCGAACTCGATCCGATCCAAATCATTGCTGGCCTGACCCGAATTGAGTCTGACTCAGTCTGAGAAATCGAATCGAGTCGGATCGAGTTGAGTCTAGGGAGAGAGAGGGAGAGAAAGGAGGAGAGAAAGAAGGAGATGTGGGAAACCGGGAGAGAAAGAAGGAGAGAAAGGAGGAAAGAAGGAGAGGAGGGAAATCGGGAGAGAGAGGGAGAGAAAGGAGGAGAGATGGGTGGGTGCGGCGCCTCCTTCGGGTAGAGAAAGAGGGGTTAGGATTCGTTCGAATTTCGGATCGGATCGGTCCGGATTGACCATGATCTGAACTCGATTCGATGTACGATCGGATCTGAGTGGTCCTACTCGATCCGCACCGATCCAGGCCTTCGGTTCGATTCGGATCGGGTCGGATTCTGCCCAGCTCTAATGAAGGGTAACAAATATTATTGCAAAAAAAAGGATGACAAGGAATCGTCCATAGACCCACCAGTCCACCAAGATTACAAGAGACCCCTCCTTTGCCCAAATATATTGACAACCCCAATCCCCTAACATATGCTTTGCCTTAAGGAAAACTGCATTCGGGTGATTTCCAATCCCATTATTTTGCCCAAACAACACCAACCAAAAGCAGTAGGCAGAAAAAAGTGCCATAGCTCTTTCCTTTGTTTACACTCAATACGCACCCCAAACCAAGCATAGATCAGTTTCCCCACAAAGTGGGGCATCATCCACTCTTCCTTGAACTAGGCAAGGACTTTCTTCCAGACCATATGGCAAAGAACAATGCACAAAAAGGTGGTAAATTAACAACCTCACGAAAGCTCATCAACTGCGATTGACTATGACAAGACCTCTTTCCTTAGGTTGTCCATCGTAAGCACCTTGTTTTTAGCCACAAGCCAACAAAAAGCCAAGACAAAAGGAGACCCTTTGAACCTCCAAATGGAGCTAGAAGGATCATACGGCAAATGACCACGAAACCCACCCATCCCCGGATAAAAAGACTTGACAAAGAATCTATCCGCCTTCCACATCCACCTATCCAGTTCCTCCAAATTCATATTCAATCCTTGGATGACGAACATAAGGCTCGACACCTCATCAATCTCTTCATCATGAAGACTTCTTCCAACCCGAGGACACCAAACAACATTACCCCCCTCATTTGCGACAACTAGCCTAGAAATGACGCCATTCTCCTCTTCCGTTATCCTCAAGAGCAAAGGAAACACTACGGAAAGAGGCATGTCTCTGCACCAAATGTCCCTTCATAATTTGATTCCCAAGCCATCCCTGACCTTGAATGCAATCTCCTTTTTGATGAAAACTCACCACATTAATATTGCTTTCCAAGCTCCAGATGCCCTATACCTGGTTGAAGACTCAGCAACCACCCAGCCTCCTCGATACCATATTTTCAAACAATCACACAATGCTAGAGATAACTGTTTTCCTCCCCAAACCTCCATAGCCATTTGCTCAAGAGAGATAGGTTCATTAATTTTAGCATTCCAATCCCTAAGCCACAATCAAACTTCAGATTGCACAGCTCTTCCTACTTTACCAAAAGTTGTATTCTATTTCCTTAATTGTCAAACATAAATATCCCCATAAATCTGTAAAATAGCCGTTGTATATGACTCTCACTAAACCTAAAACTAAACTCTCATCTCAGCCATTGATTTGGACTAATCTCAACACTAATAATACATTGAAACAAATCCTGAGACTACTTTAAATCTTAGCCACAGATATGATATGATATCACTCTGTATAACACTACTAATGAAAACTAAAAAAACAAGCCAAGCAACACTCAAATAGAGTTCACATGGGACACACAAATTAACCAATGGCAAGCCTTAAAATGCCTCTAAACTCACGCATTGGAACCCTTCTATTTTTCCTTAAGTTAGGCTTCTAGTTACGATGGACTCCTTTCGTAAAGAAAAAGATATATGATATCTTGCTTATTTTCTTAAACTCCCTTCCAATTACAACTCCTTCCCCCTAATTCTCTTGCTAATTCCTGTTAGATGCTTTACCTAAATACTCTCATCCACATTTATGCTTCTCAATTGCATGACATCATTCCCCCTTAAACAAAACAATCTTAACACACGATATTTTGTATATGTGGGCCCCACTTGTATTTCAATGTTTCCAAAGTCTTCCCTTTTCATGGGTCTTGATTTTTCGTCGGGGAGGACCATTAACCATTTGATGGGGACATCTCGCGCACACGCACGCCCCCTACGCACGTACGCAAGGAGGAGGGCCCCACCATCGATCGGGATCGATGACGACATCCAAAGAGGGCCTCCTAGTTAGAGAACTGTGTTTTGGTTCCCTGGAGTGGACCCGATCAAGATGTAGATCCCACCATTGGATCTCATGATCGTGGCCCACTACCCTAAATGATCTAGGGACTTTGAGTTTTGCTTATTATCATTATTAGGAACATCATGAACGATTTAGATTGCTTTGATTAGTTGTTATTTTTGTTACTTCATCTCTAAGTAATAGAGTGCGCACGTGGCGTGGCTTTTAGGGTATAGGGTTTTCTTATAAATAGGCAACCCCATTTAGGTTTTTTCTCATTGAAGATTATGAATAAAATTCCGTGTTTTCCTACTTCTCTAATTCTCTAAGCTGTGGAAATTCAATTAGGTGTGAAACCCTTCCTTCTTCAAAGGGCTAACTACCGTGGTGCGAAGCCACATCCATCTCAAATCACCCCCACCTCCTACCCTCAATATTCACCATCTCCCACAACCATCCCATCTCCAAATCCATCTATTTTTGCAGCTAATCCATCCCCTATAGCAGATTTGCAGAATCGGGCCCTGCGGGAGGGCTGAAACTTCGGCGGAGCACCATGCACAAACCGGACATCCGATCGTCCCGAAATTTGCTGTGAAGGTGGACCTCCCCTGGCTGACCAGATCCAAGTTGGTCGATTTCAGATTCGTGGGCCCCACACACGTGCGTCTGGGCCCGGCCGTTGTCCACACTTGTGGATCACCTCGGGTTCATCTATTTCCTCTATTTCACTCCTTTCTCACCCCATTTCCTTAACCCTAACCCTATATTATCCTAAATCCCAAGTTCTATTCCCCTTTTTTAACCCTAGGGTTTCCCGAATTGAAACATGTGAATCCCTTGGATTGGGGAAATAATCTTTTGCATGTATGGATGAATTTACTCTTCTTTAATCATTGTTTGGTCTATAATTTTAATTGATCCAACCCTAACATGCGAGGCTTGGACCCTTGTAGATCCCCCTTGTTGAATGCTTGACTTTATGCGGGATGTGGAATTTTTGTGAATGTTTCTAAATTAGTATGATCTAAAGTCTGAAATCTTGCATATCATATTTAATTTCCATGTTCTGCATCAAATTTGGTATCAAAGCTTAGGTTTTTCATAGGGGAATGCATTGCATGTTTAGGGTTTAGTCTATTCACGTCTATTTTGCATCAAGTCTCATCATATAGGGTTGTTTAGGACCCATCATTCACAACATGGATTGCTGAATTTTCTGTTGTCAGAAATTCCCCAATTTTCATGGCTAAATTTCTGCTAACTATTTGGGCAGTTATGTTGCTGGAATTTTAGTAGCGTTGTGTAGTTTCCCTCATATAGAGTCATATAGGATCATTTAGTCCCATTTCGACGCATATAGTTGCATTAGAGGGGTCTTTAAGTTGAGTGAGTGGTTGTATGTCTACACGTACTGGTCGTGGTTTCGGTTTGCACCCCACGCTAAACATAGAGAAATTACAAGAGTTAATGGACAACATAACCCAGCAGTTTGAGTCTTTGGGTAAGCGCTTGGAACAACGTATTGACCAACGCTTGGATCAGATCAATGTGCGCGTCACCCAACTAGAGACCTCTGCCCGGGCAGACCCCACCACGGGAGAAGATGCTCAATCTCAAGCAGGTGGTCAGGAGGACCGACAAAAGAATGGTCATGGGCGAGCACTTGTACACCCACACCGCGAGGGGCATCATGATCATTATGACCCAAATGAGCAACTCCCCAATATGCTGTGCCAAAACGGTTACGTATCGGCCATAACGACCGATACGTAACGGTAACGGTGGGAACCGTTACGCGTTACGGGGTCGTATCGGCCGTTACCCGATTTTGTACCTGTATCGGCTGTTACGGGGCGTAACGGCCGTTACATGCCCCTATCGGTAACTTCTTTTTTTTTTCATTTCAAGCTCTGTTTTTGCTGTTTTTTTTTTTAAAACCTCTTGCTTCCAAACTGTTTCTCACTCCTACTAATTTCGACCAACATTGGCTGAGTATTTGAGATAAAAACACATTAGATTACGAATTTTCTTGAATCAAATCTCGGTGGGCCATTTTTCAAAAATTCGCCGAAAATAGGTATTTATACTATTTTTAATATGTTTTGTTGTTTTAATCACGCCATATGATGTGTTAATCATAGTAGAACACGTTAATGTGCATTTTACAGATTTGGGGTGCCATTTCATTTTTTTTATATATATTTTTTTTTACGCATGAATTTTGGCCCCTTTTTTTAAAATTCGAAAAATCAATTTTTAATGGTTGTTTTGTTGTTTTAATCATACCATTTGATGTGTTAATCATAGTAGAACATGTTAATGTGCATTTTACATATTTGGGGTGCCATTTTATATTTTTTTCTATTTACGCATTTATTTTGGCCCTTTTTTTGAAAATTCGAAAAATCATTTTTTAATGATTCTTTTGCTGTTTTAATGATGCCATATGATGTGTTAATCATAGTAGAACATGTTAATGTGCATTTTACAGATTTGGGGTGCCATTTTATATTTTTTTTCTATTTACGCATGAATTTTGGCAGCTTTTTTTAAAATTCGAAAAATCATTTTTTAATGGTTGTTTTGCTGTTTTAATCATGCCATATGATGTGTGAATCATAGTAGAACATGTTAATGTGCATTTTACAGATTTGGGGTGCCATTTTATATTTTTTTAATATTTTTTTCTATTTACGCATTTATTTTGGCCCTTTTTTTGAAAATTCGAAAAATCATTTTTTAATGATTCTTTTGCTGTTTTAATGATGCCATATGACGTGTTAATCATAGTAGAACATGTTAATGTGCATTTTACATATTTGGGGTGCCATTTTATATTTTTTTTCTATTTACGCATTTATTTTGGCCCTTTTTTTGAAAATTCGAAAAATCATTTTTTAATAATTCTTTTGTTGTTTTAATAATGCCATATGATGTGATAATCATAGTAGAACATGTTAATGTGCATTTTACATATTTGGGGTGCCATTATATATATATATATATTCTTCTATTTACACATGAATTTTGGCCCTAAAAAATAATTGCAAACACCTAAATGTAAGATATTTTCATAATACATTCATTCTAATATATCTATCATTGATAGTAGATAGTTAGAAAATTAAATATATGAATTTTGTAGTCAAATTCAGGTTATCTGGTTCATAAATTCATCAAACAGTCCGATACAACTTCTCACCAAAGAGTGGACCGTTACACCATGTTCCAATTTATAAACGAATGCATATTTGGAATGCTTAGAATATTCCGGATTTAATCCATCTTTTTTCATATTTTTTTGACAAAAAAAAATAAAATTGCACCGTTACGGGCCGTTACGCCCCCGTATCGCTGTTAGGCCCCCGTATCCATATCAGTTTCGGAGGGCACCGTTACGCCAACCGATACCGATACGGGACACCTTGCTCCTCAAGGGAGTTAGAGTAGAGCCCCTACGTTTGATGGTTACTTGGATCCTAAAGCTTTTCTATATTAGTTGGCAGATATGGACCACTATTTTGAGTGGTATGACATGTCGGATGCTCGTCGAGTCCGATTTGCCAAGATGAAGCTTGTGGGCCAAGCAAAGAGGTTTTGGACTACTGTGGAGCGAAAGAAATAAAGGTCAAGGGAGCCCCCAATAGTCCATTGGGGAGAAATGAAAGAAACTCTTAAGAAAAAGTACCTCCCTTTCTCTTATCACTTGAGGTTGGTAAAGGAATGGCAGTCTCTTCAACAAGGTTCCATGAGTGTGGCTGAATACATTGAGAAGTTCGAAGAGTATTTGTCCCGATGTGAAGTTGAAGAGGATCCCGAACTCACACTTGCTCGATTTAAGACGGGTCTCAGTTCTGACATTATGAGAGAATTGCTTGCCAAGGACATAGACACTCTTGAACAGATGTATTAAGTAGTATTGGAGGTCAAGCAATACCTCAAAGCATCTGTGGGAAGGCAATTTGAGTCTCGTGATTCTGATGCTAAGGCCAACCCTTTTTGGGATAAACCTGACATTGGATATCAGTACAAGCCTTCCAATAGTTCTCAGTGTATGCCCAAGGATGATAAGGGTAAAGAAGCTGTCGGATCTAGCTCGTGCAGAAGTGATACAACTAGGTGTTTTAGATGTCAGAGGTTTGGTCACTTTGCCCACCAGTGTGGCATGAAAGAGGGCACCAAGATGTTCCTTATTGAGGGGCAAGTAGAAATAGTGCCCTCAGAAAGTGATGGTGAGGAGGAAGAATATGAGTCAGCAGAAACCCCTAGTGATGTGGAAGAGGGAGCGCAAGAGTCCGTGACCCTTGCAGTTGTGCGTCGCGCCTTTGCACAAACAAAGAATACTGATGATTGGCGCGACAACATGATCTCCGATACTTACACAAAATATAGTGATAAGAGCCACGAGATGATCGTGGATAGCGATAGTTGTGCCAACGTGGCATCAACTGACACTGTGAGCCGTCTAGGCTTGAAGCTTGAAGCCCATCCCTAACCCTATAGAGTGTCTTAGGTTGATGAAACTTCCATTCCAGTCTCGCACCGTTGTCTTGTTCCTATTCAGTTTGGATCATATAAAGACACATTTTGGTGTGATGTTGTTCCTATTCAGTTTGGGATATATAAACCTAGGAAGCCTATTGATTTTGTCCCTATGCTCCTGTCCCATAGGCCATCAGAGTCTGCAGACTCCTCTGCACATCACATTCATTCATTGCATCAAGAAATCAGACAAAAGATCAATACTAGTAATGAACATTACAAAATTTCTGCAGACCAACATAAACGATTCAAGGAATTCAATGTAAGGGACTCTGTGATGGTACGCATCAGGCCAGAGCGGTACCCTCAGGGAGCCGTTCGTAACTTACACTCGCGTAGCGCTGGACCATTCAAAATTATAAAACAAAACGATCTCAATGCGTATGTGGTAGATCTTCCGCCTTCAATGGGAATTAGTTCCACATTCAATGTGGAGGATCTAGTTGCATTTCAGGGGACCTCTTATATATTGTCTAGCCTCTCACCTAACCATCCTGATTCCCCAAACCTTTTCTTTGATCCATGGCCTCTTCCCGACCCTTCTTCCCAGCCTCTACCTCCCTTACCTTCCCTTCCCACACCCAAAGAGGAGATAGAGGATATTTTGGACCATCAGATAGTATCAACGTCGGACGGTGGGTTTCAAAAGTATCTGGTTAAGTAGAAGTCACGCCCAGCTTCAAATAATACGTGGCTCACTGAGGAGGAGCTTCAACGAGTTGATCCAGACATATTGGAGCGGTTCAAGAGTTTTGTTTTGCCAGTGGCAAAATCTTTGCAGCCGGAGAGAGTTGATGGGGACATCTCGCGCACATGCACGCCCCCTACGCACGTATGCAAGGAGGAGGGCCCCACCATCGATCTACATCGATGACGACTACAGGGAGGGCCTCCTAGTTAGAGGACTATTTTGGTTCCTTGGAGTGGACCCGATCATCATGTGGATTCCACCATTGGATCTCATGATCGTGGCCTGCTACCCTAGATGATCTAGGGACTTTGAGTTTTGCTTATTATCATTATTAGGAACATCATGAACAATTTAGATTGCTTCGATTAGTTGTTATTTTTGTTACTTCATCTCTAAGTAATAGTGTGCACACATGGCGCGGCTTTTGGGGTATAAGGTTTTCTTATAAATAGGCAACCCCTCGTAGGTTCTTTCTCATTGAAGATTATGAATAAAATTCTGTGTTGTCCTACTTCTCTAATTCTCTAAGTTGTGGAAATCTAATTGGGTGCGAAACCCTCCCTTCTTCGAAGGGCTAACTACTGTAGTGCGAAGCCACATCCATCTCAAATCGCCCTCACCTCCTACCCTCAATATTCACCATCTCCCGCAGTCATCCCATCTCCAAATCCATCCTTTTTTGCAGCTAATCCTTCATCTACAGCAGATTTGCAAAATCAGGCCCTGCAAGGGGGCTGAAACTTCGGCGGAGCACCATGCACAAACCGGATATCCAATCGTCCCGAAATTTGGCGTGAAGGTGGACCTCTCTTGGCCGACCAGACCTAAGTTGGTCGATTTCAGATTCTTGGGCTCCACACACGTGCGTCTGGGGCCTCTGGGCCCAACCGCTGTCCACACGTATGGATCACCTCGGATTCGTCCATTTCCTCTATTTCTGTAACATCCCGAAAATCGAGGGTCGAGTAGTAACTCAACTCTCGAGTTCCAGAACATCACTTATGCAACAAAATGAATGATGATTGAATGTTGACTGTATTAGAGTAGTGAACATGAGTGAGATTAAGCCAAAACAAAGATATCATACTCCAAAGACAAGTTAAATTTGCAAGCGGAAGACTGTGATAGATAGATAAAATATATAAACTATGATGAGTCTCCAGAGTGTGATAACATTACCAGGTTAAATAATTACGAGTACAATCCTAAAATATACCAAATGTGTAAGGTCCTCTAGTCAATATCCCGAAAAAGCCCCGTCGATCGGGACACGGCTCACAGGGAGCCGTCGAAGACAACCAATACAAGGTGCATCGTAGTCATTGCAAAGGTCCGGCTCCGCCTCGAAGTAAGGCGTCGCCATTTGAAATCGACAATGTCCGGTGGGTGTTCAAACACACGTCCCCGTAACGTGGGAGTGAGTAGCTAACTCAAGGAACAATAAAGCATAGGTTAACATGTTATCGACTCGGTCAAGCAAGAATGATAAAGCAAGACAATCAAACACTCCTAACTACTCTTATTAATGCAAGTATGAATGACATGATGTATGCCCTCACCACACCCTCCCTCGTGCGACACCATCTCACGGTCGCGGCATGCTTTCTTCCCTCAGTGCTCCACATCTTCCAGGCACATGCAATGCATGGTGAGCATGATTACCGAGTTGTTATTAGTCCATTTCAACAGCAGGATTGGGAAACTAAGGTACCTCCCTTGTATCATTCCAAAACATGATCCATTCTAGGGTCGTCGGTCCTAGTTAATATCAGACGATGGTGTGTTTTCTAGGTCACTGCAAAGGCTATCAGGGCTGTTACGCACAAAGGTTACACCACTCCCCCATCACCTCTTAAACGATTCATCACTATACGTAAACAGCCTAGTTCATACTCTCTATATACCGCGGCAAAACTCTAAGGCTCACCGCGATTTCAGAGTATGCTCGAGGTCACTACAAAGGGGTCGGGCACAAAGGGTTGTGGTACATTGCTCGCATTCGTTGCACCACTCCCCCATCACCTTATCAATGTAGGCCGACAAAGACGAATATAGTGTCCCATCCCATACCACCATAATCGGCTCACGAGTCCGGTTGCTCACCGGTCACTACGGGAGGCACGTAGGCCCCAGCCAGAGGCCAACAAACGACCACGGTGTCCCATACCACCATGTCCGGCTCATGAGTCTTAGCGGATCGAGGTACCATGGTTAAAAGGGTTTTCACTGGTAAGTTTGGTACCCTAGGTTCAAGCAGTAGCGACCAAACATGGTGAACATACATTAGACAAATTGGGTTACATGACGAGCCTGACTAGCTCGAGCGCACAATCAAGTAGACGACATGAAGTGCATAAGCACTTCGCGTGGCCTAACCACTGTCGTCAACTGACATACGACTCGGGTTCGTCAAACACATCTTACGTGGCGACATGAAACTCAACCACGATCTCCAATCTGGTACCGATTGTCTGGACTATAGACATAGTCCCAAACTCAATCAATTCTCATCCATAACATGTGGAGTAAAGCATAATAAACAAAGTAATTCAAACATACTAGTAGACATGTTATAAAACATGTTATAAAGCATGATAGAAGGCATGTTGTAAAGCACTACGTCAATAGGAATACAAACACATATATTGCAAGTAAGCGGTTTAAGTAAACAACCTCATGGAGGTAATCATACATGTCACTAGGGTAGTTGAGAATCTCATCTCAACACTCTCCTAAGGCATCAACATTCAAACACTTGCTCACACAAGCATTTACACAAACACTTAACATACACTATTCCAACATACATAGAGTATATTAACAAACATGTATTAGGGCGAATCCTTTCGCCAAGCAAGTATTTTATGTACACATAATATATTTATACAACAATTAATCATGGCAAACACATCTCTAAAATATACATGTATACGGTACTTTTACAATACAGTATTTCTACATACATAGTGTATATTAGTAAAACATGTATTTAGGCGAATCCTTTTGCCAAATAAGTATTTTATCCATATATCGTATATCCATACAACAAATAATCATGTCAAACGCATTTCCAAAAAATATACGTATACGGTATTTTCTACTTAATACCTAGAATATGTAAAATTCCATATTTACAACTTTAATCGAAACAAAAAACGGAAAGCACTTTGTACATGTGCAATTGCATGCAGATCATGAATCTATCATTATCTGACATTGAAAGCGTTGAAAACCATAACCTATACACCTAAAGTCCGCACCTTTTGTTGTAGAATCGTAACGGAGTCGATAGGTTCCCTAAGCTTCCGTATACGGGAGTTTGGCAACCTAGAGAACGAAATAGGTTAGCTATTTCATAACCTACAACCTATACAACCCTAAAACAGATTAGGGTTAGGGTTTCTTACCTAGAAACGGAGCTCGAATCGCCGGGAAAGCGATTAGAACGGAGCGGTGGAGCATGGATAGCAACAGGGAAGAGTGGCAGGGAGATCCTCCCACAACTCCCACATTCTCTCTTTTCTCTCTCTCAAATTCAAATTCGTATGGCTGCAATGGAAGAGGGTTTAAGGTCCTTATATAGCCTAAAAATTCACCGAATTAGACTTCTGGACAAGGTTTACTTAGGTTATAACCAAAGCGGAACTTTTTCAGCTTAACGGAGGACTTCTGGCAGGCCTCCTTGAGCCAAAGGTCGGACTTAAGCTCACTAACACCGGATCTATGTTCCATTAAGTTTTCGTTTTAGTCGGATATCCATATCACACGTGGCGGACCAGTTTCAGTTCGACGGTCAGTAGGTCTCGATCGGAGATTCCAAGAACATGTAAATGTGTATGAAATTTTTCCTGATCCGAGGGTGTAATTTGGTCAGATTCTGACGGTCTGGTTGCTTAAAACTGATCCGCAAGCGACGAGTCTCAGATTACTATTCAAGATATTTATTTTTAAAGAAAACAAGTGTTTTCACACTCTCTCCTCCGACTCAAGCGAACACTAGTGGGACACCGGCCGGATTTGATTTCCGATATGGTTGTCAAGCCCAGCGAGACGGTCCCAAGTCCTTAACCTCGCATTGTTCGGACTCCCGATGTGCGGTCCAGATCAGATACGGAGTTTCAACGTGCTCCCGAGAGCAGTCGGGTAATGAGTTTGATCCTAGATTTTATGGTAACCTAGCGTCAATGATTCTACAAGTTTTGGGTCTTGCAGATCGTATTTAAAGCGATTCTAGCGGATTTCGTAGCTAATCTAATTTAGCACTTGGTTACGTTGTCTCATTTCTAAAGGATTTAGTCCTATAAGATTTCTGTCTGAGGTGGTACCTAGGCCTTTGTAGTTTGTGTATAAAGTGATCCAATTTATACTACTTAGCTAGTTTAAGATAGTGTCTATCTAGGGTGCAAGTACTTAGGGAAATTGAAAGAACAAGGTGGTGAAGGGTGGGATTTGTGAAGGAAATGGGTTCAAAAGTAGTTTTAGACTTTGGGATTAAGTTCTGACTAGTTAATAAGGTATTAGGATCGACCCATTGCCTAAGGACGTCTAATCCCAGGTTGGCAAAAATCCGGGATGTTACAATTTCACTCCTTTCTCACACTATTTCCCTAACCCTAACCCTAGATTATCCTAAATCCCAAGTTCTATTCCCCTTTTTCAACCCTAGGGTTTCCCGAATTGAAACATGTGAATCCCTTGGATTGAGGAAATAATCCTTTGCATGTGTGGATGAATTTACTCTCCTTTGATCATTGTTTGGTCTATAATTTTAATTGATCCAGCTCTAGCATGTGTAGGCTTGGACCCTTGTAGATCCCCCTTGTTGAATGCTTAAATTTATGTGGGATGTGGAATTTTTGTGAATGTTTCTAAATTAGTATGATCTAAAGTCAGAAATCTTGTATATCATATTTAATTTCCATGTCTTGCATCACCATTTCCTAAATCAATCCCTCAAGGTTGAATAGAACTCGAGTTTAAATCATCGTAGTCCTTGATCGTGTCTCCATCGACCTTTTGATTCATCTGCACCAACCTATGCAACTTCCTCTGTGTTTTCCTTTCAAATGGATTAGATATCGAGTGTAGTATCACTTTCACTATTGATCCCGCATCAACCCAAAATTGCATCCATCTCATCCATAGGTTTCTTTGCCATGTCTTGGATCTGCTTATTCTTATCATCTTCAGTTTTCTCTATGGCATGTGATATGCACATAAGACGTAGAATCATTATAAACTCATCCTTATCATAATATGTGAAGTTGTTGCTTGTTTTTGCAGTGTTTGTAATATCGATAATATCGACCAATATTATCGATATCACAAGTTAGCGATTCCAAATCGATGGGTAATAACAAAAAAAACAAAAAACAAAAAAAAAAAAAAAAGTTTTCTTGAATATTAGCAATAATATTGCAAGATATCGCGAAGTATTGGCAATATCGCGATATATCACATGATATTGAAGCTTTTTCTAAAGCTTTTTATCAATATTGACAGATATCGTTAATACCTCACAGAAACGTAGACTGCCCCTTCCCAAAAACCATTTTTTTTTTTCATTTTTCTTCAGACTTCTCTCTTCTAACCTCTCAGTGGGTGGATTTGGGTCCATCACTTGCTTGGATTTGGGAGAAAACCCCACATTCGAAATCAAAATCAAGATTTTCTTGTATTTGGGGCCATTTCCCATTCGGTGAGTAATTTTTTGTTTTGAACCTTTTTTATTTAAATCATATAAAATGAGTGTGAAATCATAAGAAATCATTGATTCTTCATGTTTTTCATGGAAAATCAATTATTTCAACCTTTGATTTTGAAATTTGAGTGTAGGTGACCCGATTTTAGAAAAATCGGGGAAACTTCTCCCAAATAGCTTGCAATGTTGCACTCCAAACATGAAATCAAGCATGTATGAGGCATGATCTACTAATTTGTTAACTTTTTTTCAAATTCCAGAATATAACATTTGTTTTTTAATTAAAAATAATAAAATATTATTAAAATATATTTTTTTCTAAATTCCCCTTCAATCAGTGACCAATTGAGTGCAATTTAAAACTATTTAGGACGTGTTTGGATTCGCGGAAACAGTAGTAATGTGTTGTAATCAATGGTAAAAAAGTAATGATTATCATTACTACCATGGTAGCCTTATACAATACTCCCCTCGCAACTCCACTTGGGACAGGTAAAGTATTTTTGTTGGTTGGATATACTTTGATGTAATTCTATCAATGTGCTAAATTCACACTGTTAATCCATTTTGCAATATTATTTTAGGGTGTCCCCAAAAATGAGCTTGATCCAACACTTCCGTAAACCCCAATAAGTTTTCACTGGCAGATGTTCAATACCCATGCTAGTTGTGGTGTGGTCCATTTCCGCTTTGGATCTGCCTCTTTTTTTGTCTCATTCCATAAAATTATTATGTAAGAGGGATGAACAGTGTGGATATGATCCATACATCATGGTGGGGCCTACGAAACTATGTCACGTCAACACACGTTCGCCAATCTATGTGATGTTGTGATTCAAAAGGATTACCGTGATTTGACATTCTGCAATATCCAATCAAAGACAAGGAGTAATGATGTGAGTTTTACATCACATTACCACACTAGTCCATCATCCAAACAGGCCCTTAGGAGTTTTTGATGAAATAATCATCACAGACGCTCTAATTTCCAGATTTGAGTGTAGGTGGCCCAATTTGGGGAAAATTGGAGAAATTTCAAAATTTTCCCAATTTCTCCCAAATTGCTTGCAATGTTGCACTCCAAACATGAAACAAAGCATGTACGAGGCCTAATCTACTGATTTGTTAAGTCCTTGTCAAATTTCCGAAAATCAAAATTATTTTTAATTAAAAATTTTATTAATTTATTTTTTCTTTTCAAAATTCCCCTTGAACCAGCTGTCAATTGAGACAAATTTTGAAGTATTTAGGAGTGCTTAATGAATTGGTTGTGTTTTCATACATGTCTTCTCACATTTATAAATATTATGAATTCAATTTGAATATATTTGCATTAGTTTAGTCAGACAACACAAAGCTTAAGACCCTATGCAAAGGAAACCTGTTATGTGCACCTTTTTTTGAAATGTTATAATTTAAAAGTGTGTTAAGGTCTTTTTTAACAATCCCTAAAGTTTCATTGAAAAATTCAACCAATTTCCCAATGTTTCCCAAAAAGTGCGATAAATTACCAAATACAAACGATATATATCATGTGCAATAACCGATATGTATCTGTATCCCAAGGGTGCAATACGTAACATGATACCGATATTGTGACCATTGTATTTTTGTTCTCACACTGTCCATCTTCTAGATGCTCCCCCTCAATGACTTCCGATTTAGGCACAATAAAAGAGGGAAGGTCATCGCATGTCCCCATGTTTCCCCACATTCACATCCGGCCTATCTGTGACCTGGTTGTCCTCACTTTAAACAATTGAAGTTGTTGCCGGTATTTTGTATATTTGACTTCGTGGATTTTATGACAATGATCCGCTTGAATAGCCACCACTACTTGCACCAGTGATAACATGACTTGCTCAGGTCGTCTTCCCACCCTTGTTTTAAAACCTGATGCCTCAAGTTATAAATTCACCTCAATTAACAGGTTTTGAGGCTGCCTTATCAAAGATCACATTCATGCACTTAAAGTTGAGTTTCCATTTCATTGATAATTTTACCACAACTGCAACTGTCCAAACTTGGTGTAAGGAGACTTAACCTCAGATTGGTAATCTCAATTCACCTAAGATCTGGCAAACAATTGAGATTTGGTCTCTACAACATTGCCATGGGAGGGTAACCGAAAGAATCTTTCTGCGTACTCTTAAATATATCAGTTACCTCATCAGCATGATAAATATTTGTGAAATAGAAGTTGCTTGTGATCTCCGGAAGAATTTTTGTTGAAAGAGTTCATGCGATACCAAGTTTTGATCTTCCGTTTTCCTTGCCACAACCATTGCATCTGTAGTTGCTTCCACCATGCCAACAAGTATCCCTTGAATTTGATGGCTGCCAATTTCACCTTCCGTTCATCGAGAATTTACATGTGGTTAAAGAACCTCTCTATTGTTGCCAACTAATGAAGGGATTCTTTGATGTGAACTTGCCTATTAAATTCAAGTAAATCCACTTTGATTTAAGATTATCTATTATGGGCCCACCTCATAATCACCATCGCCTTCTCACAGATGATCATGTGGTTAAGGTTTGATTCCTCCATTTCACTTGACTCCCAAAACGCGGTTCCCTGATGCAGAGGCAGATAGGGTGGGCCATGATTCATGATCGACTCACTCAGACCGCACAAACTCATCATGCCCATGTTTCTCATCAACTGCTACAACAAGGTCTAAATATAATTGCTAAACAGTTGAAGCATTCCATTCTTGCCTTGTACTGCTCTGGAATATTGCCATGAACACCGTCTCAAGGATTATTCACTCTTCCACCCTTGTTTCCACCTTGATTGGCATCGGACTACCACCAGTTGATGTGGAAGTCTGATCGCCCATCAAGATCAAATCTGCCTGCCGGATGTTCATATCAACTCCTTCAATTCAACTAGAACCAATTGTGGCCCTAGGATCTTGAAAGTAAAAATGCTCTGATACCATTTAACTCGGATGGAATCATTTAGTCACAATAAGAGAAGAAGGGAACCACACATTTCATTTCTCATTCTCAAAGAGAACAATATTGCTTTTTTCTCAATCATCCAACAATGATCCCCACAAATCTGTGAAACAGCCCTCATATCCCTACAACTTAAACTTCTATATCAGCCATTGATTTGGATTAATCTCAGACCTTATAATACCTTGAAAAAAAAATACATCAAAACAAACCCTAAGACTATTTTAACTCTCAGCCACGGATATCACATAATCTCAGCTGTTATTGTACTGCTAATGAAAACCAAATGAAACCTCATGCAACTCTCAAGTAGTATTCATGTGGGACCCACAAAATAACCGATAGCAAGCCCTAAAAGTCCTCCAAATATACTCGCTGGAACTTAGAACCCTTCCATTTTTTTCCAAAAATTAGCTTCTCTTTTTCCTAAAGAAAAAGATATCTTGCTTATTTTCTTCTAATCATTATTTTTACTTTTCAAAAAAAAAAAATCTTGCTTATTTTCCCGAACTCCCTTCAAATTACAAGTCTTTTCCCTAACCCTCCTGTTAATTCCCATTAGATACTTTCCCTTGAGTACTTTCATCCCACCCCACACGTATGCTTCTCCATGGCATAATGTAGGGCCCCCTTTACATTAAAAAAAATCATAGGATATGGGATTTTGCATCTTGAACTGTAATGCATGTGACATCTCCCCTTTCTGGTGGTCTTGATCTTTGCAGATGTGGAACGTTGACCATTTGATCCTACGTCAGGATGCTGATGCTACCACATAAAAACTATGAACTTCCAATCGTTCAGTTCTTTAATGTATAAATATAGTGTATATGACTAGTCACTAAGTCTTATAATTAAAGAAAGTAAGAATAGGTTAAACACTTTCAAAGGATAACTTCTGCAATCTGAAGATAGATATCAAAGTTCGGAAAAATCCTTCTTTGATGGTGGAATTTTAGGCAACAGATCCAGCTTTCAGATATAGTGAAGTCCTTCATACCAACAGTTGGCTATTCATTCTCCAGAGAGTGACAACCATGATAGGGATAAATTACCCTCTTAGTCTCTCACAGAGTTTATTGTTTCCTCAATTGGATGGATTCCTAGGTCAGGCATTTTGATGTCTATTAATACCTTTGTCCCATCAGCAATGAGGAGAAACAAATCTATTGAAAAAGAAAAACCCGCAAGCATGATGAGAGACTAGCCAGAATTAATTCAAAACTAAGGCAAATATTCAATTGAGCTCCAAATTTGAACACTTTGTTATGCATTCCGATTTCTAGTTATCAATATTCTTGCTCAAGTATTCCAGTATTTTCAATAAGAAAATAAGAAAAAAATAGAGTAGAAAGAAGAATGAAAGAGAGAAAGAATGCAGAGATAGAGGACAAGATAATACATTTTTCAATCGCTCTTCTAACCAAGACATTGTCGAGATAGAAAATAAACTTCAGCAGGGTAAAAGGAGTTGGTTAATACCAATTTGTCACTCCACCCAAGAATCAATGTATGATTTTTCTCTATCACTTCGCTTTTTCCCTTCCTCAATGAATCAAACTTCTCTGAGATTGCATCAGAAACGAGTCCAAGCATCATAGCAAATATAAGCATCCCACCAAAACTGACAGAAACTGAAACCAGCTTTGGACCAAATCCCTCAGAGTTAGCATGGTTGCCAGAATCTGCTACATATGTCCATGATAACCACAGGCAATCTGCAAAGTTATCATAAGTCACGCCATACAATGCCAGCCCACCGAGACAAATAAGCAATAAAGTTGCAAGCAGCAAAGCCAAAGGCTTAGAATATGGCCGAACTGATAAGAAGACATCAACTCGATATGCTAGCTGCTTGTTTAGAGAAAGTTCTTCTGAATTTTTGTTATTTTCTGATGACCTCCTCAAGCTTGAAACATAATCAAAATACTTGAAAATAAGGAGAGGGACAGCTAAAAATGCAAGTGAGACGAACAGTGCAGAATTCTTTAAACTTCTGTTAGATGCATCAACACTGTCTTGTGCTACAATGTTGACAATATCCTTGGGATCCATCAAACTACATGCTTGCAGCCTCGTGTTAAGCTCCAAAAGTTGGTCCTGTCAATGGAAAATCAAGTTACCAAAGTGTAGAGTTCATGGACCATTGCCACTTGGATGCTTCAGTTAGACATGGTCACTTAAGTAATTGTACAAGAGTAAAGATACTAGTGTGTGCATGTGTGCGTAAGTCTGTTACTTTTATCTCATCTTACATACTAGTAAAGATACTAGACATGGTCACTTAAGTGTAGAGTTAGACATGGTCACTTGTATCTCATCTTACATACTAAATATGTATCAAGTACTAGTGTGTGCATGTGTGCGTAAGTCTGTTACTTTTGGATAGTCTCACTAATTGTACAGGAGTCAAGATATGTATCTCATCTTACATATTAAATATGAATCAAGTACTAGTGTGTGCATGTGTAAGTCTGTTACTTTTGGATAGTCTCACATGGGCATATTCTCCCATGGTCATGGAATACATGATGTTTCAGAGATAGTGCTTGTTTAAGGATATGTATTAATGTCACGTTCGCCCACCTATGAAACAAAGGAGGGTCTGCATCATATGTTTAGCAACTTTATAATATTACATCCTAGCATCTGATTTGGGTTCCCAGAAAATATCAGCTGGAATTGCAACAGAACTATGCAGTTTTCATGAAACAGGCGTCCAGTAGTCATTCATGAGATCTTGTTATGACCTGTTGACCGCTGTAACTTGCATAGAGATGTATGCAGTCAAGCATAGTCACTCCAAAACCCCCCAAAATGCCGCATCCATATGATGTATTATTATTGAAATAATCCATTATAATGTAAATATTATTCCATAGGAATATGTCAGTGATGCCATTCCCTACGTTCACTCATGAATGGATGCACAACGACAAGAAAATGATGCTAATGAAATGATGCTGTACATCCATTTAGTAACTTTTACTGGATAAATGTGAGCAAATGCTCCTTTGTGTTTCTAATGGTCTACCCATTCATTTTCATGGTGTACAAACCAAATGGAAGCTACAGTGGGGAGGGAATACACTTTTGCATACTTTTGATCTGTAGATATGCAGAAGTATATATGAAATGCATGCAAGACTACTAAGAAAAGTAACAAAAGAGAGACACATGTCCAACATGACTTCTTCTTCTTTTTTTTTAAAGCGAAGTATCCATTGTGCGTGGGTCGTCTATCATTGCCGTTGTCGTCGTCACCACTGCCATCATCATCATTATCATTTAAGGGTGTTGCCCCTATTTTCAAACTAAGCATCATAGTACCAAAAGAGGAAACCATTGTAATTTTTACCTGTAAGCCCTTGACCTGGTTTTGTAAAGTGAAGTTTTTGTGTAGCAGAGAAGATAAACATGTGACCATAAGCTGCAACCAACCAAAGACAAAAGTGTTAGCAAAAAACATGCTGTCATTGCAACAAATCACTCCAAGCAAACCATGAAATAATACAGCAAATGCAACAGGTTTACACTTTTCAGTTGATAGTATACAACAGGCTGATTGGTCCATTGGGCTTTCATAGTCTTACCCGATACTTGCTAGCTTTGGGCCTGGAGATTGGGCCCATGTGTTGGGCCTGGGCTCATTCAGGTTCAATTACAAGCAGGATAGGCCCAGGACTAGGCGTGGAGCAACATTTTCTATCAAGGCCTGGTCAAGCCCGGGTTCATGCCTGACTATTGGTGTCAGGGCCAGGTCTTGTGCTGGACCTGGATTTCACACCAATAATTAAATGGCCTAGGCTGGGCTGTCCCTAATTTCCAGCCCAACGATTAAATGACCGGGCCTCAAGCTGATCACAACCAGGATCAAACCTGGCCCATTGACACGCCAGTCGAGTGTACGTACTAACTTCCTTATCCAGGGCACTAATTCAATCTGAACATGGAGTAGCAGTCAAAGATCCAGTCCATTCATGAAGCAAGCAACGCTGCAGGCAGATCACTGTCTGGTCCGTCTGCAGTCAAGTCATATGAATTGGATCATCATGCTCATTTGATTCATGGACAGGTAACATGTCTCACTTAGTGCTAACAGTTTCCATTTTTTTTTTCTACCATCAATATCTAGATCAATGACGGGGTGGCTAAGCAGCAGGACCCACCTAGTGAAACCATTGCACCACAATTGTCCACAGAACACCCATGCAGTGACTGGATTTGCTCAGTAATATTTATCCAAAACACATGCAGTGACATTCAAGGAATAAATAAACAGTTCACAACATAATGCAAGAATGTTCAAGAATCCTTGCTTGCCGTTGCCACCAGCACAGATTTCAAAATAATACGTGAAAATAAATAAATATGTGCATTTGCATGATTAAAACGGAGAGTGATTAAATATCTAAGATAAAGGTCCATAGAAATTACATGATGAGAAATGCTCCAGTGCTCTCGGAGCAATATAAGTTATAGTGTTCCTAGTTGCATCGGTTTACTTGGACAATTCAATTGATTGATCTGAACTGTGCAAGAAGTTCAAAACACATTTCACAGGCTACCATGCAAAACTCACACCGTTCAAATGATCTAATCCGTCCTTAATTTGGGTGTATTTTTCTGTGGCCATCCTTTTTCCAAGCCATGGATGATTCAAACAAATTAATAAAGAGATTTTCAAATTTATATGTGAAAATAAATAAATTAATAAGTCATAGTGCTCCTAGTTGCATCGGTTCATTTCGGCGGTTCAATCGGTTGATCTGAACTATCCATTAAGTTTAGAACGCATTTCATAGGCTACCATGTAAAATCACACTTACCAGATGTTCTAATCCATCCTTAATTTGGCCTTATTTTCTGTAGCCATCCGTTTTCCAAGCCATGGATACAGTGGTTATGTTTGCCTAACAAAAAGGGACGTGGATTTCCTGCGAAAGCCTTTTGCAAGAAGTTCCTGAGCTCGAAACCTAGGTGGGGCCCACTGTGATGTTTGTGGATCATTTTAGGACATGGGGCCAAAAATGAGCAAGATCCAATACTCAAGTGGGCCGAAAACGTGAGGATTGAACGTCCGCAGTTGAAAAATTCGTGAGGCCACGGAAGTTTTGTATCAGGCTAATATTTGTTTTTTCAGTTCATCTCGGTAGGAATGACGTTATGAACAGTATGGATGGAATGTAAACATCACCGTAGGCCCCAGGGAGGTTTCAACGGTAGGAATTTCCCTACCCGCCTTTTCCTTTAGTGCGGCCCACTTGAGTCTTGGATCCTTCTCAGTTTTGGTCTCAAGTCCTAAAATGAGCTCACAAAATGGATGGACGGATCAGATTTCTCACAAACATCACAGTAGGCCCCACCTAGGTTTCCAGCGCAGGATCTTCATGCAAGAGGCTTTCCAGGAAATCCGCATCCAACAAAAAGTGATTCTTTAGAATCATAAGCAATTCATGATGGTCCATGGAATAAACGTTGATTTTGACAGTCAACTTTTAAGGCAATTGATCTAAATGGTTAATATGGTCAGATCAGTGTTATGTATTCATGGTAGCCCATGAAATAAGCGTTTGACCTACTGAACAGTGTAGATCAATGGATTGGACTGTCTAGGTGTTACAATGCAAGTACGAGCACAAGCACTGGAGCATTTCTCCTACATAATTAGTTAATTACCACACAAAAAATAACGTAAAACTGCAGGATCAACCAATCAAGCAACATAGAAACATAATTATAATCATTTCTGAAATGGCAAAAGATGCGAATTTAACCCCCAAAAAAAAAATAAAAATCAAAATTTTCTGTGAATTCCAACTCACCGCCACCGACAGCGCCAAGTTCCATCGAACATTCGATCGCCCAACCTTAAAACCCTTCCACGCCTTCCCGACGTCCGTCATCTTGGCAGTAACGACCTCCGAGACGTCCGGTTTTAATGATTTCTCATACTGAGAAGCAGAATCGACCTTCCGATGGATTCCAGCATACTTGGCGTTTCTTCGAGGGATCGACGGTGAGGATGAGAAGCTCCGACTCGAGGCGAAAGTCTGCGATCGGGACGGGGAGATGTAGGATTTTGGAGTTCTGCTGGGAGAAGGGAAGGACGGGAGATTTTTGGGGTTTCGGGTTAGGGTTTTGGAACGGAGATTTGATTGGGTGGTAAAGGAAGGAGATGGGAAAAACCAGTCTCTGTGGGCGGAAGGCGGTGGAGGGTCGGAGTCAAGGGGCATTTTGGGGAAAAAAGGAAACGTTAGGGGCTTTTTTGTGGGGGGTTTTTTGCAGTTCCAGGAGTTTGACTGTTTGGGAAGTACGTTGATAATTGTGATGGATGCTGATAATGGACCCGTTGGTAATCACGACGGAGACTGATATTGGACGGTCGAGCAATGAATTGATCTTCGTTAGTTTCGGAAGCGGATTGCGTCCTGCCCCCTGCTTGGACGAATCGTCGTCCTTTCGTCCAGGCAGGGGCTCTGTGGGGCCCACCGTGATGTGTGAGTTTTATTCGCGCTGTACATCCATTTTTCCATATCATTTTTAGAATATGAGCTCAAAAATGAGGCAAATCCAAAGCTCAAGTAGGCTACACACAAGAAACAGCAATGATAATGACACCCACCATTGAAACCTTCCTAGGGACCCACCGCGACGTTTATTTGCCATATAACTAGAGCTGTACATGAACCAGGCTAGTCCGATTAACTCACTCGACTCGGCCTGAAAAGGCTCGACTCGGCCAAACCTGGAACTGAGTTCGAGTCGGGACGAGTCATTTTCTTCGGGCTGAAACTGAGTTCGAGCCGAGTTCGGATAGGATCTAGTTCGGCCCAACTCGGCCCGACCCAGCTTGACTCGGCATATATATATATATATATATATATATATATATATATATATATATATATATATATATAGAGAGAGAGAGAGAGGCATGCTCCCCTGCGCATCTACGCACATGCGCACCTTTGCACACGTGTCATGGGTGTCTAATCTGAACGGTCCATGTGATGCGAAATCCCATGAAACCTCATGTGACAAATTTTCACCCCGACCTAAATTTCTGGTGGGCCGTAGCAAAGAGAAATGCAAATCAATGAAGGAAACTGTTTTCATTTTTCATGGCCCATCAAAGTTTTAGATCAAAGTAAAACTTGGGCCTGGGGGGTTTCGCGAGGTGCTGCTTCACATGAACGATTCAGACTTTTGATCCCCGTCACGTATGATGGGTTCTCAAAAAAGTTCGTACGTAGTACTTACGAACTGGTTCACAGGTGAGCGTTTCTGATTGATATATATATATATATATATATATATATATATATATATATATATTCCTAAATTCTTACCCAATTATCCTAACCATTTACAATAAGGGTTTCTTTGTAGATGGAGCAAAGTCTCAAAAATCTATGACAAAAGTCCTTCCCAAAAATCAAGGCCGTTCAAGTTACCTGTCAAAGTTCTTTCCATGGAGTAGATGAAGCAGAGTTAAAAAATCAAGGCCGTTCAAATCGTGGGTCCGAAATTGGCCCGAACTCACCCGATTGCTGACCAGGTTAGGCCAGGTTTAGGCTGGTTTGACTGATGACTGGGCCGGGCCAGGTTGAGCCCATTTCGACTCAGTTCAGCTCAATGTACACCCCTACATATAACCTATTCATACAGACCTAGATGAAGGCAAGATACAAATATCAACTTAATCTAAAACTTTTGAGGCTCTCAAAAAGTTTTTAATAGTGAGGGTTAAATTCCCAATGTGTGGTCCACTTGAACCTTGAAATACATTATGGTGGGCCCAACAGATCCCTGCCTTGACAGATTATCGTCCGGGTAGGGGCAGGACGCAATCCACTTCTTTATTTTTTGGCCAGTGGATACGGTTTTAGAGAATATGGAAGGTCAACTTTATTTAAACTCAGTCTAATGGTCCATTTTTAAAAGATATTCGTTAAAAGAAAGGTTTTATCTTTTTAATGATGGGGATTCTTTCCTAGTTTGTTTTTTTGTATCATTTCGATGATGGGATTCTCTCATAGTTTGTTTTTCGCACCGTGGGACTGTTGAAAGTACTATCAGAAAAAATTCTGTGACCACTGGATGTGTTGCATATGAAATTTGACTCCGCAGCTAACAAATCATTGTCTTATCATGGTTGTCTGGCCCAATGAAGCCCAGTCAAGCATGTATAAATAGTCAAATCACAACAATTTCATCTATGAAGCAAAATCTCGAGCCCCAAACAGGTAGTCATTGACCACAACTACCTTGCCTATGGAGTACAGTTTCGAGTGTTGAACAGATTGTCGTCTAACCACAATTGTCTCGCCTACAAAGCTCAGCCATGCGATGAACAAACTGTCGAAGATCCGTCCACTATCCATTCCTATGAGCCATAGTTGTTTCGCTTAACAGAGCTCAGTTGTGGGATGCTGAGATTGTTGCTCACAGTGATCATCTCGCCTAATCAAAGAGAAACTAAACATCCATGCATGACGATTATCCTGCCTATGATGCCTGATATTTTGCCTAACGAGAATAGATTGTCCCTAGTTATCCTTTTTATTTTTATTTTATGTATCTTTTAAACTGGTTGTAGCCACACATACAATGATGTTATTGGCTCCAGTCTTTATTAAAAAAATAAAAATAAAAAAAATCTATATTACTTTATCATTGAACTGTACAAACCATCACGCACTTAATTAGAAGTACTTTTTACTACAAAGGCAAAAAGAGCTCATTATAACAATGAACGATCCCCTTCACAAATTGTCTGATTCTTCATAATTGATGGTTGGATAGAGGGCAGAGTCCATACGAAATTCGGCATCTGGGTTTACTTGGTGCCTGAAGTCGCCTGGAGTCACAAGGCATTTGATTAGATCAAAGCCACATTCAGCTATGGCAAACACTATCATTGTAGGATTGTCTATTGTGAATGGAAACAAGGATGTGTTCCAGATAATTGCCTAGGTTAGGTTGCTGCTTTAGATGGACTATCCAAGCCACCGAGTCCTAGGCTAGTTGTCCTGTTCGCAGCCTACCAAACAATTCAAAGATGGACAGTGTCATTTGCGCTCCTCATGTCATGTGACATGAACATGTATAGTGCTTGGAGACTAATGGTGGCATGCAAGGAATGCTCTATACGCTTGAACATGGATGAGGGCACATGCATGGTGTTATGACTTTTTTTAATGTGGTGAAAATAATTATTTTTAAAATTCAAATTTTAAAGTTGACAGTTATAAAATTTAGAGTCCAGATATTATCCTACAAATATGGAGATATCTCCCCGATCTATCAAAAATAAAGGATGAGGTGAAAGCTAACATGTAGGCCCTTGAAGTAGGGCTAAGGGAAGCACATAAAGTCATTTAGGAGCGGTCCAATGCTCTCTCTCCTCTCTCTCTTTTCTGTAGGTGACATCCGGGGGGACGACTTACACTATTTGCTTATTTTCCTCTAGGATAGGATTCATATATAAGGAGGAACCTTAAGGAAAAACACTAATTATGATAGTTACATTGAAGATCTCAATTATACCTTCTTGTGTACATCATATCTGTTATAATCCTTCCACTCATATGGTCATCCATCATTGATCAAATATGCAAACTAACTAGTGAACCCCCATATCTATGCCATCGTTTTATTATCAAGCATGATCAAAATCATCTTAATGAATATAAGTGAGGCCTATGGGTATGAGATCCAGACAAACCGTTGATCTGATGGGCCTCCTTGTGGGTTGGGGGATCCACCAAATGTCCTCGATGTGTCAATCCTTAGCGTTTGATCAGTTAATTTCAAATACAGTCAACATGAAAATGTAGTGATGGTCCACATGCAATGGAAACACAAAACCAAAGATTGGATATACTCAAGCTTTCAGCAGGTGGGTTTTTCTGAAGAATGGTCCATCCACATTGAGGACATCATATCAACGGTCAGTTTCAAGGAGCCATTGGCTCCACATGTATGAATTCAAGGCAAGATGATACCATAAGAGGACCCTGTAATACCATTACTATGCATTATCCTCAGGCCTTGGCTTTGTATAAGTGAGGCCCATGAATCAGAGACCCATAACAGTACCTGTCAGGCCCCATAGAGGGTGGGGATTTGGAAATCGGATTGCCTACTGAGTTACTTAGTACGCTCTTATCGTACTAAGTAAACTCAGTTGGGTCCACTGCGAATGCGTGTAGTTTACCCACGCCATCCATTCGTTTTTCCAGTTCAACCCAAAATTGATACATATACAAAGCTCAAGTGGACCATACCACTGGAAAAAGTGGAAGCATTGATTTCAACCGTTGAAAACTTTCTAAGGCCCCAAGTGATGTTTATTTGTCATCCAACCTGTTCATAAGATAAGAAAGACATGGATGAAGGGAAAACACAAATATCAGCTTGATCTAAAACTTCTGTTCTCTCCAAGAATTTTTCAATGGTAGATGTTCAATTCACACTGTTTCCGGTGGTGTGGTCTATTTGAGGTTTGGATATACTCCGTTTTTGGGATAAAGCCCTAAAATTATGTGTGAAAAGAGATGGACGGAGTGGATATAATGCATGAATGACACGGGCCCACGGAGTTTACTCACTACACTTACCGTACTGAGTTACTCAGTACGCAATCCGCTTCGATGATTTTTTGAAAAGTGATAGCGAATTGGACACTTTTCTTCTTTTAGTGTACATTTCACATTGGTTTGGATTTGAAATTAGGAAGCATGTGGGCCATCCAGATGCCTCCTTTTCCTAAACTGGATCGAAGTGGACATGCCAAAGTTCTTCAATCTAAGAGATCCCTGTTATTCCATTTCGCTCCTTCATCAGCAGGATGCACGATTCGATAGGCCCACATGCTTATGAAAGGAAAGAAAAAGAAAAAGAGTAATCCATTTCCATGTGTTATGATCCCCACCAGCGGTTTAAGGTCCTAGCTTGACGTGTTCCGTCGGTTCTGGAGCTTTTGTGTGCTGATTCTTAACAAAGGTAAGCCATTGATGATGGACGGTCCAGATTAGTGATTGAACTTTTCTAGCATAATCAGCATGGTCCATCTATTCTCCTAGCCATTCATCACATTGTAACAATCATCAAGTCAACTGATTTTTGAGAGAGATGGGCAATCAAAGGTAGGTCATAAAATATTTGGTCTGCCAGTCTGAGCAAAATTGGATGATAAAGGTCTTATGGTTAATTGATCTAGACTGTTGAACTGATGGGTCCCATTTGGGGTTGGGGTGCCCAAAAATACCCAAACTAGATGATCCTAAGCATTTATTCAGTGGCTGCAAAATGAATTGGTAGGGAAAAAAAGAAAAAGAAAAAAGTACTACAATGGTCCACACTCAACTATAAAAATAAGCCAGAGATCTTGGTGTTTGAATCTTCCAAAGGTTTCTGAGGCAACCAAAATCGGCAGCGAGGCCCACCTGATAAATAGTTTGGATCAAGAACCATGGACCTGACACAGTATTAAATAGTGAGCATCTAAGCCTTTTAACCTGCTGGGTCCGGATACTTAGCTAGCGGGCCAGGCCTGTTGATCCTGGGCACGAACTCATGAGCTACGATCAGACGATCATACAATGCCTTCGGCACAGAGTTCATGCATCATCATTGAATTTTCAGTTTGTACAAGCAGGGGCTCATGGTTCAGTGATCCAATGGGCCTTAAGGGCCAATGGCCCTCAGAAAAAAATTCCCCACACTTTGAAGATCCTAGCCATCGGATATTTGGCCTGTTTTTGTTTGAATAAGATTGCAATATTTCCTCCACGAGCCATCTATTTGTTGGGCCACCTATTGAAGGATTAGGAATTTTCAATCTGCTACATGGACCAGCTACAATGAGGCCCCTTGGTTAAGATCACTGAACCATAGGCCCCACTTTATCCAAACAGAAAGTTGGAATGGTTCTTCATAGCATCAATAATTCCTCATTGTAATTACTTTGAAACATCAATCCAATCTTCTCAAATCAAGTCATTGCAATCTTTTCTTGATACAACAATGCAGATTATTCATCTAGTGAGCTATGTGCGAGCTATGTCATTCCTAACCATCTTGATGGCTTTTCAAATAGACAAAAAAAACTAACAGAAGTCTGAAGATCAGATTGCATGACACCAGTGAGGGATGTTTTTGGACATGGTCCATCCACAATGTGGTCCACCAGATAAACATGGATCAAGAAAAGGTGGGGCCAGCCAACGAAATTAGTGTTGAGACCACCTTTGCGCATGAAACATGGAGTAGCATTTGCAGATGCGAAAGACCAGCAATCATAGAACCAACAAGAATGCCACTGAGATGAGGAAAATGTGGCCTTAATATACAGATTTTTCTGCACTTCGTTCTAAAAAATGTATGTGGTTTTCCTTCCAGTAATTAACAACAGCAGCAGCAGCAACAACAACAACATAGCCTTAATATACAGATCTTTCGGCCCATTCAATAACAACAATAAGATGTCCATTCACTAACATCAGAACAAAAGCTATAATACAGAGATTCTAGCGCACTGCATTTTTTGTTACTCCCTGCAGGAAGCAAACTCATCGGCCTTTTTTGGCATCACCTGAGCATATGATATGTACATGTCATGTACGCCAGCAATATTTTTGTTGAGATCAACGGCGAACAGCAGAGCTCCGAAATTTTCATGGCATTGTATCGGATTGAATGACACCAGTGACTCTGTTTCAAGTCATGCCGTGTTCTTTCTTCCAATTCCTAGTTATGCACTTCCACTCTCTCTCGAAGCATTCACTTTTCTTTTGCATGGAGAGGAAAAACTCAAAACCATTTCATTCCTTGTCAGCAATCACGACAAAAACATCCTTTGTTGACCATCTCCGCCGCTCACTTTTGGAAGGTGGGTTGATGACAGCTCTCTCCGCACTTGCAAGACGGTACCCAATCACAATTTCTTTCCTTTGTCGGGCACGTAGAATTATTTCATAGAAACTAAGTTCTTCATCTTCATGAAGGTAAATATCTGCTAGCCTTATATGCAACTCATTTCCCTGCTCAAAAGACCAGAAAGAAAAATCATCAAATGGATTACCTGGGACAGGAAACTGGAACTAACCTGGAACTATCATCAAGTGAGTTATATATTTAAATATACTCAACCATGTGTACATTTTAAAGGTTAGCATGAAGGGGTGACCGTTTGGATGTACTCCAAATAACCAATAAGATTCAGATGCGAATCTGAATGAGGTCTTCAGGGCGGGCACCTTTCTCAGAAGCCACATTCTGAATATGCACAATTCCACTCCAAAAATCCATATCTAGACAACTCCAAGTGGGTCCTGAAGTTATCTGGATGGAAAAAAGGACCAAGCACATCCACCCAGCCTCAAAAGATAGAAATACCCAAGCATAACCCTAAATTTTTATATTTTAAGCAGTAGGTCCTTGAATAAACTGGATCCATTATTTAAAGGAATGTTTTGAGAATTGGATCATTAACTCGTAAGATATCACACACCCATTCATAAAATTGGATTTGCATCCTAATATTTTTATTGTTCACACTAAAAACTTAGGTGGGACACCTAAAAAATGTAAAAAGTATGCAACAATTTACCAAATCATCCATATTTCTAAACTACCATCATCAATCAAATTTTAATTAATTTGTGATATTTCATAGTGTAGGAGATTGTGTTGGTGTCTGTGTGTGATATTGGGTAATCCTGCAGGTACCATATGGTGTATGGTTCTTAGGGTTAATTTCATTATAAATAAGAGCTCAAGGAGTAAGAGGAAAATAGACTCTCTAATCCCTCTTTTCTCCTCTCCATACTCTCTTCCTCTCTTTTGTTCTCGACCAATGTTCCAGGCATGGGTATCCTTACATGCCAGTGATATGGAAACATGCATTGATATCCCCAATATTTGAAAAAATATCGTTGATTAAGGGAAACACAGGAAAAAAGGTGGAATTTTTCGCTGAAATTTCAGGAAATGTTAAAAGACACATGTTTACACATTTAGGAATCAAAATACTGCAAAAAACAACTATAATAATAATAACTTTCCATTTTGTAGGTTCCCAAACCATGTGATGTCAGAAAAAATAATGCAATTATATCCAAAATGAATTCATATCATTCAAATACCATATAATGGAGCAAATTAGCACCCCAATTTCTACAGCCCAAATGTTGAGATTTCTAACCCAAATCTAGGTCAATGCATGACAATCATGCATAGACAAGGAATTTCATGCTACGATCTAAAAGAACTTCAAAAAAAAAAAAAAAAGGATTTTCTATTTTTTCACAATTTCCACAAATTTTCTCACGACTTCACAAGACCCATGTATTGGTGATAATATTGCCGATACAGGTAATATATATGTGCTCACAAGTCAGCAATATATCACTGATATTTTGGTGATACAGGCAAAAATACCAATGAAAGTAAAAAATAGAAAATTAACCTAGTATTTGTATCGGCCACCCGGCGATACTGATAATATCGCTGATATTATCAACAATATTGGCGATGTTTGAAACATGACTATACCATGCATGTTAACGTGGTATCAATGTATCAGAGCATGAAAAAGAGTAGCTTTCACCTCTTCCTTCTTCCTTTCATTCCATCTTCCTTTTCTTCCTTCTCCTCCTTTTTTCCCTTTTAAACCGGGGGATCCATTTTGGGACAACCAGTGACTCCAAGTGCAACCCCTGCAGCCACCGGTGACTTCAATCAGACACACCAGGGCCACCAACAGTCCTACCGGACACCACAACCATCGGCAATCTAGCTGGACTACCACCACCAGCTAATAGTCTAGCCAAACCACCAGCAGCCACTGGTGGTCCAGCCGAGACCACCATCACCCACCAACGGTCTAGCCAAGACCACCAGCAGCATTAGACTGGTCCTCCTAGTGTCTTGGGTCTCCAGATTTGGCCCTTGTACAGTAAATGATGATGATTTGACTTGATTTAGGTCTTCAAATTGTTCTGGTACATCAGATTTGTGCTTTGACAATTGATTAGCTCTATGGGAAAATATGGGAGATGGTATAGTAATTGGCGATAAATAAACTCATGTACCAATGGGGACAAGTCAAAAAGATCTCCATCCTCAATTGATAATCACTACAGTAAAACTTGATAGAAAGAATTACTCAGTGGTCTCGTTAAGAAGGAGATAATTTAAGATAAAGAGAGCATATGGGGCTGGGACGTCCAGCCCTCTCTTTTTTATAATAATAGTAGAAAAGGTAATAGTACATATACGCCTTTATATGAAGAAAAACTAAATGAAGACTAAGGGGCAAATAAGGTAAGCATTAAACAAAGATAAAAGACCGAAAAATTAAGGACAAAGGCCAATAATATATAAGACCCTGGTGTAGGTACCTATGGGCCTAGTCATAGGCCCACATGTACATACATCGAAACTCCCCCCCAAGCTGAGGCGTAGATATCGATCATGCTTAGCTTGCCAAGAACACATTGTCCAATTTCCACTGTAAGAGCCTTTGTGAAGATATCCTCCAACTGCTCGAAGGACGGAACAAATGAAATGGAAACAACATTTGTAACATCCTTCTCATGAATATAATGTCATTCGACTTTGGTGTATTTTTTGTGCTCATGAAAAAATAGACTAGAAGTTACGTGAATAATAGCTTAATTGTCACAATACATAGGCACAAGAGTCTTCACAGGAAATCCCAATTTAGAAACAAATCTTTTCAACCATATATGTTTACATATCATATTCGTCATAGCATGATACTTAGCCTCAACACTGGACCATACCACAATTGTTTGCTTCTTAGTCTTCCAGGTGACTAAAGTGCCGTTGAAAAAAGTACAATAGCCGGACCTAGAGCAACGAATATATAGAGAACTTGCCCAATCTGCATCAGAGTAGCCTTCGATATCAAGTTTATCATGACAACCAAATAAAAGGCCACGTCCAATAGACGATTTAATATAGCGTAAGATGTAAACGAACAACTTCAAGGTGGCAGGAATGGGGAGCATGTATGAATTGATTAACCAAACTTATAGCATGAGACGGACTTGGACGAGTAATCGTCAAATATATCAATCTCCAAACCAAGCGCTAGTGCATGCGAGGATCATCAAGAAGTTCCCCATCATTTGCCCCAAGCTTCTTATTGACTTCCAATGGAGAATCGATAGGTTTGACACCAAGACTATCGGCATATAACTGTAAGACTAGACTTGAGGGAATGCCAAACACAACGCCAGAAGTAAATGTCTTCCTTCTCACTAATATGACTTGAAGTATTTAAACGAAAAATATATAAATCATCTTTCTCAAGTCCACCACCAATCAACTTCTTTGTCTTTAAATCTTGGAAAACACAACGATCGGGGATAAAAAGTCACATTACAATTCAAGTCCTTTGTAACCTTACGTAAAGGTAATGATGGCAACCGTTACACATTACGAGGTCATAAAGGCCGTAATAACCGTTATGGTAAAAAAGACCCATAAAGGCTACCGTTACCGTTATGGAATGCCTTGTACCTAATAGTAAATTAGCCACAATACCAGGAACCAATAAGATAGATAACAAGGAGAAAGATGGAGAAAATGGAGAAACATATGCAATACCCTTACCCTCAACAGGTATTAGGGTACCATCTACTAGTTTCACATGACCTAAATTTGGATTAGGAGTAAATGGAGAAAAAGTACTAGATGTACTTGTCATATATCCCCCGAATCAATAATCTAAGGACTTGACGTAGAAGTAGTATGAAAGATAGTGGATGTGTTACCTGTTTGGACCAAGGAAGGGGATGAGGAGGCCTTATTTTGAGTGGCATTTCTTGTAAGAATATTGTGTATATAAGATTGTGTATGGGTTATTAGTTGTAATATACTATGTATAGAGAAGCTCTAAATAAGCTTCCTTGTATAGTCTTGTAGAGTGGTTATTTAAACCCACCTTTGGGTTGAAGAAATATAAAAAAACATTCTCCAGATTCTTGAGTTTACATGGTATCAGAGCGAGATTTCAGAATCTGCTGCACGACCGACGCTCCTCCATTGATTCCAGCGGCCCATCATCGATTCCGGCGCTCTCACATTGAGATTTCGGCGGCCCCCATCAAGATTCTGGCAGCCCCCATCAAGATTCCATCCACCCTCATCAATTCCGGCGACCCCCATCGAGATTGCATTGCATCAGCCCCCATCGCTTCCTTCGCAAAGTGTTTTATGTTCCTAAATTATCTGCTAACTTGATTTCAGTTGCTCAACTAGTAGAAAATAACTGTTTGATTTTGTTTTCTCGGTCTAGTTGTTTCATGCAAGATCTGGAAACAGGGAAGCTGATTGGGAAGGGCCATAAGAGAGGAAGGTTATTTACTTTGGAGTTCGATCCCGGAGTTGGCTCATCGCGTTGTTTCTTTCTTCCATCTTCTCATGATATTTCTTTTGTTAATTAATGCTGGAAACTTTGGCATAGTCGTTTAGGGCATCCAAATTCTAAAAATATGCTTTTCTTATTTAGATCTGGTCTTTTAAATTATGAAATCAATATTAGTCATATTTCCATTGATATGAACTGTATTAGTTGCAAAGTGTGTAAATTTACTACATTGCCATTTTCATTGAGTAACTCTCGTACTCAGAATTTGTTTGATCTTGTTCATACTGATGTTCGGGTCCATCTCCCATCATGGCTCCTGGTGGTTTGTTGTATTACATCATCTTTGTGGATGACTTTTCAAGGCACACTTTGATTTATTTCATGAAGCACAAGTCTGAAGCATTCTCATGTTAGAGAGAATTTTCAATTTTCCTCGTATGTGGAGACCCAATTTGCAAAGAAAATTAAAATTCTACGGTTTGACTCTGGGGGAGAATATATGTCTTCCGAGTTTGAGACTTTTCTAAGTTCAAATGGTACTATACATCAACGAACATGTCCTCACACACCAGAGCAGAATGGAGTAGCAGAACGAAAGAATCGGCACATTATTGAGGTAGCAACCACCATGATGGAATATGCACATGTTCCAAAATTTCTTTGGGATGAAGCAAAATCAGCAGCTGTGTATCCGATCAATCGATTACCTTCCAGTGTATTGGCCAACAGGAAAACTCTCACGTTCTTCCTTCATGATAAAGATCCAGATTATAGTCGGTTAAGAGTGTTTGGATGCATTGCTTTTGTTCATCTTCCAAAACGAGAACGGGATAAACTCGGTCCCAGGGCAGTTAAATGTGTATTTCTTGGATATGGGGAGCATCAAAAAGGGTATTGTTGTTATGATCCATGTGCTCATCGTGTTCGTGTGTCTAGACATGTCACATTTTTTCAAAATTGACTATACTATAAAGTTGTTCATGCATCTCCTTCAGTTACCATTGTTCCATCTTCTATTTCTCACATGTCTTCATTTGAAGAAAATCATTCTCTGCCTCCTCCACTCCTCCTTTGCAGGTCTACCAACGCCGTGTGAAGCCTATCTCTCTTGGGTCCTCTCCCTCAGCTGCTCCTACTTCTGATCAGGTGTCCTCTTCTCTTACAACACTGGTAACTGTCCCACTTTCCACTACGATCCAATTACGTCGTTCTAGTCGTTCGTCCGTTCCTCCCTATCGATTAAATCTTTTTGCCTCTCATCATGCTTTGTTTTCTGGATTAGATTCTTTGGTTGTACCTACTTCTTATTCTCAGACATATACACAACCATGTTGGTTAAAGGCCATGGATGATGAGATTCAGGCACTCGAGGAGAATGCTACTTGGACGCTAGTTCCGTTACTTGAGGGGAAGCAAGTGGCATCAAATGGGTATATAATGTAAAATTAAAATCTGATGGGAGCTTAGATCGATACAAAGCTCAGCTAGTGGCTCAGGGCTGTAAACAAGAGTATGGAGTTGACTATGATGAGACATTTGCTCCAGTGGGAAAAATGAAAACGGTCCATTCCTTGATCGTTGTAAGTTCTTTTAAAGGTTGGCAACTCAATCAACTCGATGTCAAGAATGCTTTCCTCCATGGGAATCTCAAAGAAGAAGTTTACTTGAAGCAACCTCCCGATTATAAGTCCAAGGATCCACGCTTAGTTTGCAAGCTATCTAAAGCTTCATATGGACTCAAACAAGTACCAAGAGCATGGTTTGAAAAATTCCATGAGGTGTTAACCATAGCGGGCTATTCTCAAAGCCAATATGACTCATCACTGTTTATTCTCAAGTATGATTCAGGTCATGTTGCTTTATTGGTTTATGTTGATGATATTCTCATCACAGGAAGTGATGCTCAAGGAAATGCCAATCTCCAATCCTTACTTCCCTTCTCATTTCATATGAAGGATATGGGGCCGTTAACATATTTTTTGGGTCTTGAAATCTCTCGTAATACTCAAGGTTATCTCATGAGTCAACGGAAGTATATCTGTGATTTGATCAAGCTAGCAAACCTTACAGATAACAAGACCCATGAGACTCCTCTGGAATTAAATGTCAAGTATGGGAAAGATGATGAAGACCTTCTCTCAGATGTTACATCCTATAGGCAGCTGGTGGGGAGATTAGTCTATCTCACTATGTCTCGTCTTGATATCTCATATGCGGTTTATGTTGTTAGCCAGTTTGTTGAGGCACCTTGCTCATTGCATATGATGGCAGTTCATCACATTATTCGATACCTTCGACGTACCCTCAATCAGGCACTTCTCTTTCCATCATCGTATGATCTACAATTATCTACTTACTTTGATGCAGACTGGGCAAGCTGTCCCATTTCACGACGGTCCACCACTGGCTATTGTGTTTTCTTGGGATAATCATTGGTTAGTTGGAAGTGTAAAAAGTAAACCACGGTATCTAGATCTAGCACAGAAGCTGAATACCGTGCAATGGCAGAGGCATGTAGTGAAATTACTTGGTTCCGGGGATCGTTGACAGATCCCGGGATTCATTTGTCTTTGCCGACTCCATTATATGCTGACAATCTCAGTGCAATTCAGTTGGCTTCCAATCCAGTATTTCACGAGCGCACTAAACACATTGAAGTTGACTGCCACTTTGTGAGAGAAAAATACACAACTGGAATTATTTCTCTTCCTCATGTGACATCAGAGCTACAACTTGCTGATTTATTCACCAAAACTATGACCTCATCCCGTCAAAGGTTTCTTTGTGGCAAATTGATGTTGGTTCATTATCCTACATCAGTTTGAGGGGGGGGGGGGGGGGGTTGTGAGAATATTGTGTATGGGTTATTAGTTGTAATATACCATGTATAGAGAAGCTCTAAATAAGCTTCCTTGTATAGTCTTGTAGAGTGGTTATTTCAAACCCACCTTTGGGTTGAAGAAATACAGAAAAACATTCTCAGATTCTTGAGTTTACATCTCTAGGGGTATACACGAACTGAGCTAACTCGGTTAGCCGCTCGACTCGACTCGAAAAAGCTCGATTTGACTCAGTTCGAAGCTGAGTTCGAGCTGATTTTTTGAGCTCGAAAATGAGTTCGAGCTAGCCCTAGCTCGACTCGACTCGAATCAAACCAGTTCAGTGACTCGGTTACTTTGATAATGATGTTGCTTGCCAAGCGTTTGATGAAATGACTCAACCAAGTGTGGCTGGTGGCAAGGAAGGTATGTATATGAAACAAATACCCTTTTTTTTGTTGATTTTTATGTTGCTTAGAAGGTGTTTGATAAAATACCTGTAAAAACACTGCTGCTGTTTTACATACAATGAGATTTTGAAGGTGTAGTCCATGTGTTTGTGAAAATGCTACATAGGCGAACTCGGCTCAAACTGGCCCGAGCTGCTGACCGAACCGAGCCGAGCTGGCCAGTCAGGCTCGAGGACCGAGTCGTGCCAAGTTTGAGCTAGGGTCAGCTAGTGGACGAGCTGAGTGGAGCTGAGGCTAGCTCGACTCGGTTCGACTTGATGAACACCCCTAGGCATCTCTTGACAAAGTATCATATTCAGATTTTGGGAGATGAACCACATCACCAATTGATGAAACTACAAGAGAAGTTGAGGAAGGTATCGCCACCCCAACAATAATCTGAGAGTCCTAGCTACCCGAGGTAGTAGAATTGGTCACTTTACCCTGCAAATGACTATGGAGAACCCAACAATAGTTAACTATGTTCATGTCAGCCACAATGAGTACACATCCAATCCATGCCATAACCATGGACTCTATCACCATCACGCCCACCTCTTCCTGTACCACATCCACGACCAACACCAATATGATCAAAGTTTTTTAATCCTGTCATTAAGGTAGATTTTTCGACCATAGTTGAACCCATGGTTGTCCGACGATTTTCATCACGTAATATCAAAGCATATACACTATTAACCGGTGGTAGAGAAGGTGATCCAAGAATCTGAGCACGAACTGGTTCAAAATCAGTATTAAGACCTACCAATAACTTGAATATTTGTTTCTTTTCAATAATTTTCTATATGCCTTTGCATCTGTAAAACACACAAATGGAAGATCATTGAGGAATGATAACTCTTGCCACATACCACACATCTTGGCATAATTATCAAATACACATCTCTCCCCTAGTCGCAAGTGACTAATCTCCTAATAGATGTTATAAATCCAGGCCATATTATTATGACCATCATACAATTCATAAGCTGTCAACCAAATCTAACGAGCAATGGATCGCATAAAAGAACATTCGCTAACTTCTGTTTCCACAGAGTTTAAGAACTAGGATATGTAAGTGCAATTGTTATTTGCTCCTTTGGTTGTCAAATTTTTGTGGTGCCAAAAACACAATCTATGTCTTGTGTAGCATGTTGTTTTTGTATGTTCAAGGCACTGCATCACAATGCTTCAAAGTTGAGAATGAAGATCTACTTCAAGAAAGTCAAGTTCAAGTTATTTGTCTACTTCTGCAAGTTACACAAGAGCTACATCAAAAGGCATGTTCTTGTTCTAGTCTTAAGTACAACTCAAGTCTCAAGTACAGCTCAAGATCAAGTACAACTCAAGACTAAAGTACAAGATGAAGTCCAAGCTTTAGAAGATCTCAAGTTCAAGCTACATCAGAGATCTCAAGCTTCATAATCTTCAAAGGTCAACCATCATCTTAAGAAATGAAGTTCGATGTCCATACTTCACATTTAAGGTTTGCATGACCTTAGTTTGACCTTAGGGTAGGTCATTTTGAATACATAATTCGAATTGAATTATTTTATAAGTGTTTGGTCTGTTCTAAGACTAGTCCTGAACTCTGTTTGACTAGTCCTAGAACTGGCTCGACCAGTCCTAGAAATTCCAAGACCAGTCCTAAGTTATTACAAATTTTCGGAATTTTTTGGTTGAGCTTCGACCGGTCATGGAGTCTGCTCGACCGGTCGTAGGAACAGTGCTGACTCATTCACGACTAGTCCTGCAGCTGCGACTCAAACTCCAGCAACCATTTCTGGTTTCTCACGACCAGTCGTGGAGGCCTCACGACCAGTCGTGGAACGGTGTTATCCGATCGCGCTTAAAATTTCAAAATGTAGTTCAACCTAGGACCAGTCGTGGTGGCCACACGACTAGTCGTAGACGCGATTTCTGCATCTATAAATAGAACACGAATTTCAGAGTTTCATATCCAATTGACGTATAATCAAGGCATCACTCTGAGAGATAAGTTAGTGTTCATTTTAAGCTACATTGTGCATATTTAATATTCTCTTTTGTTAGCTTTATTTATTTGATTTTGTTTCTACATTCCAATCTGAATTGAAAAGAGGAATTGTCGTATTCCTTCTTCTTGTAATCAAAATCAAATATAGCTAGCCCAACTGGTTTAATTTAAAATCAATCAGACCTTAGAACCATATCAAAGTGAGTATTGGACAATTGAACTTCTATATTTGAACTTCTACTCCGATTGGTTCTTCCGGGCTACAACGAAAGGAGAAATCCAGTATTTTACTTTATTGTAAATTTCCTTTATTTTGGTTTTTGTTTGAGATTAAGCCAGAAAAATCTCAATCTAGTGGTTATCTGAGGAGAGCCAGAAAACTCAGAAAGTAGGGTTTTTGAATTGTGTAAGCCCATTTGAAAGACAAATTGTGAAGGTTTTAGGTGAACCTGTGAAACCTATTTTCATAGTGAACGTTGATATCCCCTGTGTGAGGATATTAGGAGTGGAGTAGCAATCTGTGTGGCTGTTGTTTAACAGTTGGTGTACACACAGGCGAACCACTATAATTCTTTGTCTTGTGGATTGAATGTTTATTTAATTTCTATATCTTTTATCATTCAAAGCTGTGGAATGTATTTGTGGATGTGAATGTAGTAATCTTTTACATTTCAAGCATTGTGGGAATGTTGTAATAACTTAGATTTAATTTCTTTGTTATTTATTTATTCCTCTGTATCAAGTTTGAGTTTTTGCTACAAAGACCTTTCTAGGAATCAGGTTGTCCTACCATAAACCTTGGTTTTTGGTGTAAGGTTGTCCTTAGAACAACATTTGTATCAATCTCTCAATACTCATACATTTGTGGTTGCCTTACATTTCAGTATTGTGAATTGGTTATAGTGCTATCTTTCTTTTATTTGTTTATAAGGTTATCTTATTCATTTAAATTCCGCTGTTAAAATTTTAATTTGGTACAGTCCTAACCACGCCCCCCCAATATAGCAAGGCCTTTTCAGGATATAACCAACATATTGTTTGATTTCCATTTAGCATGTTAGGGATTAGTGGTAGAGGATGGTTCTCTTATACTACCATCTATATATCCTAACTTCTCTTTGGTTCCAATAAACATCTCAACTTGATTTCAGTTTATGTATTGTAATCTGCAGGCCAGGGTACTCAGAATGAGCAACTAATCATTCCATTATGAAATTAACGGGGTCTACAGTCTTAGGTGTGGATGATGAAGCCATATAGAATCTCAAACAACCAATGCAAAAATAATGTTACAAGCAACAATAGCAAGGAGAACGAACTACCATAATAAGAAATTCCAATGAATGTCCAAACCCAATCATACACGAAAGAGGTTTTGCTGCTAACAAAAGGCTCAAAAAAATTATTTATAACTCGATTGCTATCCAAAAATATGATTGATGGAAATTATGACCAAAAAATACTAAAAAATCTACCGTGATAGAAAAAGTCAGCAAACCCTATCCAAAGTAACACAAAATTCTCTTCAACATTAAAAATTCAAACAAACCTTAGTCGAGGCAACCCAAAATCTGCTTCAACTTAAACCGGATGTTGAAAATCTGGAGAAGAAACAACTTAAAAAATCTATCAAACATGAATGTCCAGCAATACCCTCAATCATTCAGCAAAAACTGGCAAGTCCTTCAGAAAAAATCTTCAAAAACAGAATTGAAGAAAAATTTCCAGCAACATCTTCAATTGGACGGTAAAAAAATCAGCAAGGGCCCCAAATCTAACAACACCATAATTTAAAACCCCATAAAAAATTTCCAACCACAAGCCACCCTACTCTCACAAATCACAACAAGTCAGCGAGGAAAATGCCTCATGACTCTCAAAACAGAAAAAGGAAAATGAAGAAAAAAGAAGAAGAAGAAGAAGAAGAAGAAGAAGAAGAAAAAAAAAAAACCCTAGAAGAAGAAGAAGAAACCCTGGGAACTCTTTGGCTCTGATACCATGTTAAGAAGAAGAGAATTTGAGAGAAAGAGAATACATAGGGTTGGGATGTCTAACCCTTTTGTATTTATAATAATAGAAGAAAAAGTAAAATTACATTGATGCCCTTATTGAAGGAACAACTAAGGGAATACTAAGGGACAACTAAAGAAAGCATGAAACAAAGATAAAAGGCTGAAAAATTAAGAACAAAGGCCCACAACATAAAAATTAAGGACAAAGGCCCATATCATATAAGACTTAGGTGTATGTACCTATGGGCCCAATCATAGGCCCATGCACATACACCCATAGGTCTCAGAAAGCAAACATGTTTGTTGGGAGCAAGGAAACTGGGTTATATCACGGGCAATAAGAAGCCTGTTGCAGATGACCCATCTCATGACGATTGGGAAGTTAGAATCTGATAGCAGTGCCATGGTTTCTTAACTCCATGTAACTTAACATAACCGAGGTTTATTATTTTGAAAAATAACAAAAGATATATGGGATACCATTATTAGGACAACTCTTCTATGTACTAACAAATTAAACACAATGTTTTATTTCACCCTTCATTTTTTTTTAATAAAGGTAACAAAACTTCTATTGAAAAGAAGAAGTGCCGAGATGGTGCAAACTATATCCCAGAAGGAAAAATACAAAAATAATAAATAAACAAAATACACTTTCGCAAAGCATTTTGAGACAAGAAGCCCATTCGACTACATGAAAAATTGCCCTACTTGCAACCCACTCCTCCCTCTTGCTTTCACCTTGGAAGCACCTTCCATTTCTTTCCCCTCCAATCACCCACAAAACAACCAATAAGTAAAGCCTCCACAAGACCTTCACTTCCTTTCAGAGATCCACACCATGCCATGCTATGAAAAGATACTCAATTGAAAGAAGCATAGACCAAGCTAAATCAAACCTTCTTAGAATTTCATTCCACACTTGGCGTGCGAAAGGGCAATGGATGAACAAATGATTATTTGACTCGGCATTAGATATGCACATAAGACAAATACTAGGAAGCATCATTGATCACTTTTGGAGATTATCAATAGTCAAAACTCTTTTCCTTCACCACAAGCCACCGGAGGCCACAATCTTTAGAGGAGCTCCATAATGCCACACATGACACGTCTACTCAAGCTCCTCACCTCTCCATGAGCATGAAGTAGAAGGACTGGACCGAGAAGCAACCTGATATGTCTTTCATCCAAATCATCCTAGCATGATCATTGCTCACTGGGAGGCAAAGATGCAAACACTCCATTAGTGACATGCTCATTCACTTATTCATCACGGAGGTTAAGGTGACAAGGCGGGGACCACAAGATCGACTCTCCACATATTGAGTTACACCTAGCAACTACTATACAGCGATTCAGGGCTAGGCAGGCCATTTTTGGGAATCTAATTTGTAAAGGTAAATCACCCCTCCAAACATCCTCCCAAAGGCGGATTTTCCCCCTGTTCTCTAAAGAGAAGACAATCCCTTATTTAAATTTGACCTTCACACTAGAGATCTCTTTCCAAACAACAGAAGCTCCATACAATGAAAGTCCCTAGTCACCCCTCCAAACATCCTCTAATTTGTAAAGGTAAATCACCCCTCCAAACATCCTCTAATTTGTAAAGGTAAATCACCCCTCCAAACATCCTCCCAAAGGCGGATCTTCTCCCTGTTCCCTAAAGAGAAGCCAATCCCTTCTTTAAATTTGACCTTTACACTATAGATCCCTTTCCAAACAACAAAGCTCCATACAATGAAAAGTCCCTAGTCCACCATCTGCCCTCATGATACCTGTACTTGGCTACTTGCTAGGAACAGTCTCCCTCCAAGGAGCCCCCTCCTCCATTCCAAACTACTACCACAATTCACCCAGAAGCGCCAGATTCATTGACTCCAAGTCTCTTATACCGGCTCCACCCTCATCATAGGATATACACACCTCTCCCTTCAATTGACTTTTGTCAAATAAGATTCTAGTTGAAACTTTAATCACTTTTCATGGTATTCGAACTGCATGGAAGGATTAGAACAACACTGTAATTACATCTCTCACTTTTAACAGATTGGTCAGCTTATAAATCAGTGTCTTCATCAGCAAGAAATGGAAGTTGTTATCATCATCTGTGAAGATTATTTGGGAAACTGATCATCTCCATAGTTTTTCTAGGAGTTCACATGCCGTGGCAACAAATTCAGACATAGGTTTTGGATTAAATATAGGTTCAGGTCCTTCCACGCAAATCATGGGAATTCCTGTTTTGGACTAGGATTTGTAAAGACAATCAAAATAGTTGTACACAGCCATCAGATGACGATGACGATGATGACATTTTGGTTCAAGAGAGACTATAACCTTACATCAAGGGTACTCAGAGTCCGTCATCTCCCCTCCACAAAGGGTGCGTCCTATGGTAGGACCGCTACCAACTCGGTTAATGGGCAGTAGACAAGTATATAGTTTTGAAAAACATATCTCCAAGTATAAAAGAAATTTTCTACAATGCACATTGTCTTTACCACACCTCCAGGATCCAACCAGAATGTTATTGTTTCAAATTTTCCTGCAATGTTTTCTTTTCTTTTCTTTCTTTTTCTTTCTTCTTCCTTTTTTTTTTTTTTTGAAAGGTAATTTTCCTACAATGTTTTGAAATGACAAAATGCAAAAACAAATGGGAAACGAAATATAAAAGGATTTTCGGCAGGAAAAGATACCTCCTCAGCAAACAGCTCTTCCAACACATCATTTATTTGTCGGTCCTCTGCAACCATGGCCAATGCCATACTGACAAGCTCATTTGATAAAACATAATCGCTGATCTTTGACATGGATAATAAATTTTTGGTCCTTGGGTCCAGAATTTCACTTATTATAACTGATTTATTCGATGCCTGTTGCATTTCTCCCATCCAAGAACCCTCGGAGAAGCTTCCTTTGTGAACATGGGTGACCATAGCTTCTCTGTAAGGGAGACGCTTTGCCTGCAAAAAGAGAAAACCAAAAATGTATTGTTCGTTAGTGAAAAGAACCAAAAATTTACATATATTGTGAATTGTGAAGAGTCAAAGACACTTCTGATCATAGTCCTCCATTTCTCAAAAGGTGGCATAAACTTACCTAAAGAACTAATCTGAAGTGGTTAGAGCAAAATAGATTACACATTGTGGTATGGTTTCACGAATCTTCTATAATGGATGCCACTTCCATGGTACACTTCTTTGATGGTTGGGGTAGTACAAAGATTTATTTGTACCTTCTGTCACGACTCCAACACCCATTCCCACTTATATTTATTCACACACTAGGTTAAGGGTCCGAAGAAAAGTAGTGGCCATCAGTAGACACTTCCAATTAAAAAAGGCCCAAGATGGGGATTTAGGAGAGAAGTAGAACAAAAAGTGATATGTTATTGATTTATCAAAGGTTCCACTTTTGATGTGAGTCTAGGGTTTAGGTCCAAAATTACCTTTGTGTGGATTTCAATTGAAAAATCCATGTGTTGTTGGAAATTCTAAATGATAGCTAGTAATTATAAGAATAATGGCGGTTGTCAGAAAACCTTCTATTTCTTTTTTTTTCTTCTTCTTCTTCTTCTTCTTCTTCTTCTTCTTCTTTTTTGTGTGTGTTTTAATTTTGTTTTTAATAATAATTTCTCCGGCCTTAGTTTTGTGATGTTAGACATGATCTGACACCAAAACATGCTCAAACGACAATCAACAAAATTAGCAACTTAATTTGGTTTGTTTTCACATGGGGAGACACATAAGCAAACATGAAACAGTGCACCCTAGATAAGTTATTTCCAACGCATCAAGACATTCTTAAAATTTTATTGTTCTAAACATTTATACATATTTAAAATCATATTGTAACACATTTTTGTGTTATTATGGCACATTTGCATAAACATGACACACTGGCTTGTCCCAATGTAGTTGGGTGGTGCTGGGATCCATTGGGGAGCTTTTCTTAGCTATGGTCGAATAGGGCTGAGTGCAATGGGGATGATTCTGTAATCGCTATCCGAACCCTGATAAAGAGGACAACAATGACTCTTGCGTTTTATGTCTTACGGCTTTTGCATCTATTCTGTAGCTTCTTTGGATTTTTTTTGGTCTTGCCAAACTCTTTTTTGTTCCTCATTACGAACAAAAAAAGTAGGGTTCCGCCCCAATTGTACACTTCCTTCGTTCCATGAACCCTAGATGACTCTGAACTTAACTCATGAAGGAACCAGACCTTTGACAGGCCAACCCTTTTTTATGCGCCGCTTTAGCCTAGAAGGAAAATGAGCTTTGCTCTCGTTACTAATGGGGGAGCTAGGCACTCCCTTGGGTTTTATGTCTAAAGGCTTTTGCCTCCTTTTTTGTAGCTTCTTTGGATTTTTTGGTCTTGCTAAACTCTTTTTTGTTCCTCATTACGAACAAAATAGTAGCGTTGTGCACCAATTGTACACTTCCTTCGTTCTATGAACCCTTGTTAATTCTGAACTTAATTCGCGAAGGAACCAGACTTTTGACAGGCCAACCCTTTTTTACGCGCTACTTTACCCTAGAAGGAAAATGAGCTTTGCTCTTCTTAGTAATAGGGGCGCTAGGCACTCCCGTGGTTCGCAGGTAGGAAAAAGTGATTCATCTTTTGTTGCATTTGGCACGAGATGAAAACGAGAGCTTTGTTTATCGTTGAACAACAAATTGACTCCATTGTTGGCATTGCTTTGTTTCTCTCCTTTCCTATCAACAATTTTTGATCCATTTGTTCAAAATTTCTTCGTTCCTATTGAACCGCTTGCAAAATCAAATCCTGTTCCAGAAGATCCTATATCAACTATACATCATCCTCACATTTATGCCGGAGACATTACCAATGCTATAGGCTTTGGCATATGTAGATAAACAATGACGAATAGGATTGTGGCATTCCACTCATTGCCAATGTGGAAGGATGCTGCCAAAAAGAATGGAACGCTGATTTGCTCTGTTGGATGTGTTGGATCTTATAGAATAAGCAAGCTCTTTACCCTCAAATTCAAACATGTGGTCGCGAAATGCCATCCTGCTCTATTATTGCATAGCAATATTAGCCTGCTCATGCTGCTTCGGTGGCGCTTTTTCGCCTTATCTTTGCTTTGGATAAGAGTGTTGATGGACACAAGGAGGGAGCACACGAATTGTGTCGTTCGTGACAGAAAGAAAGATGCCACTACTTTGCCTCTTTGTTGGATCACCAGTGCAAACACACTGGTCTCTGACCAGGACCAGGAACTATTTTGAATTTAGATCTTGACATGTCAATGGTTTTTCACTATAGGCATCTCACAAGGAAGTTGGTGGGCTCATCATGAATTAGGTCAGGGTGGCTAGTGGATTCAGGATCCCATAAAAAATGCTTCTTTTATGCCTCAGGTATTAGCCAGTTTGTATTCATTCAGTAATTCTACCCCTTCTGAATTCTTGGACCTCGCTTCTTAATATTGTGACTCTTCCATATTGTGTCTCAGGAACCTCAGCACTATTCGAATTGCTAGCTCCTGTTCATTGTTCTGCTATAGACAATAAACAAGGAATCTTTTTACGGCGGTTCTTCCTTCTACTGACCATCATATCTATGATTCTTTTCTCCAAAATGAAGCCACAAGCATTGGTCCGCAAAACCTATAAAAAAGGTATGGTTGTTGCACGAAGTACTCTTGTGCACCTACATCACTCAACTTACACACAACCCCGCCTTGGTATGTTATGGAAGAATTTAACTTATTGTTGGGCTGGTTATCTAGAGCCAAGCAATGGGTTGCCAGATTTTGTCCTATCTGCAGCGCTTTGAAGGTCACCATGGCGTGGCTGAATATAGAGCAGTCCACTCCTACAGCGTTTGATCAGTAGATTATTTAGAACTTCGGAAGATGGTCAAGGTAGCTTGCTTCCAAGCCACTGCACTAGATGCGCATGTAGTCGTAGTAGTCGGCCCAGAATGCCTCTGTTCTATACTATACTATACTACTTCGGATGAATGGGGAATTACGTCGCTCTTTGATCTGCAGAATAAGGCCTACGAGCTCTCTGTTTTATGGCAGAGATCTCTCCACACCAAGGAACCGAATCACAATGGATCGAAGCCCTCCTTTTCCTTCCAATTAGTGAGATTCCCCGGTGTGGCCGGCCCCGACTACATGGGAACAGATCCTTCTTCCTTAGAATTGAAACTTTCACCAATTTCCACTAACGAGCTTTCTCGTGAGCTCTTTCTTCTTAGGAACGTCTTGAAATCGAGTGGGCAACAAGAATATGCATCAACCAATCCTTGAGGACCTATTTGAAATACGAGATTAAATGGTATTGAATTACATTAGGTGGAATTGACACCATTATTACATAATGCTTATATGTCCGAAGATACCATGGTATTTTGACAATCCAATCCCACGTTTAGGATCAAATTCTTCCTTTGGGAAAAACACTGTATTAAGTGAAACTTGCGTTTGGTAGACCATGGAATTGTAATCAACAGACCAGATTTCAAAACTGATGCTAGTCATAAAGCTGTACACGAGTCAAGCTAGCTCGAAAAGCTCGCTCGACTCAGCTCGGATTGACTCGGCTTGAAAGGCCGACTCAAGGCGAGTCGAGCTTGTTTACTAAAGCTCGAGTTGAGTTCAAGCCAAGTTCGACCATGGTGTATTTCAACTCGACTCGACTTGAAGCTTGAGCTCGACTCAGCTCGAGTAATATATTTTAATAATATTATATATATATTATATTAATATTAAATAATATATATATATATATTTAAGTTTAAAAAAAGAAGTTAAAACTTAAAAGTTTTTATTAAAAAACCCTACCCGTCCCCATTCCCTCTTTTTCTTTCCCTTATCCTACCGAGGTAAACTCGACTCGACTCGACTCGAACCACTAGCTCGACTCGAACTCGACTCGAAAGCTTTGGCAAACAAGCCAAGCTTCAATGTTGAGCTCGAGGGCGAGCTCGAGCTCGAGCACGAACTCGAGTATAGCATGGACGAGTCAAGCCGAGCTTAGCACACCTCGACTCGACTTGGCTCGATGTACAACCCTAGCTAGTCACCTGTATGCACATGCAACTCGATTGTCACATGTTAAGGGTGCATATGGATGGATGGCGTGGCGTGGATAGAACACAAGCATCAATGTGGGGCCCACAGATGTAGTGGATTTTTAAATCCACTAGAAATGATGTCATATCTCCAACTGGGATTGGATGATATGATACTTGGATTAATACAATCCTTCCCATCACTTCCAAATGTCGAATGGAATTTACATTGGACAAAATGCAATTCCATCCCACCTAATCCCACATTCCAAACATGCCCTAATGTGTCCCATGTAGTCGACATTCGACGAACTTTGCTTCCTTGCCACTTGCCTCCTTATGTGGAAATGCTTCTCATGATCTCCAGCTGTTTCCTACCAACTCGTTCTCCACTAGGCATCTAGGCAAACTGGCCGGGTTAACTCAATGTAAAGAAAGTCAATGAGTGCTTACTAATAATGAAAAGTGAACATCTAGTAACTTTGTGTTATTATAAGACAACAGCTTGCATGAGGAAAATGGGAGCCGAATGAAATGTGTTTTGGAGATGGTGTATACGATTCCGATAGACCACCGGAGTACCGTGGAAGTGACTGACCACGGAGGAGGGAAACCTCTTCATTAGTTTCACACTGCCTAGAAATACCTCGAGCAGAGACGAGGGATCTAACTGAATCAATGGGATTTTGACTGATGGAAAATGGCCTCGATACCATCTCTTGGCAAAAGTAGGAAATAAGAAATTATTGCTAATTTACTCCTAAATGTGATGGAGGCCTCAAAGTCTATAGAAGGGGAAGCAAGGCTGAGATGGGGCCCATGAGTCTTCTCTAGGCCCCACAGGTCAACCGACCACTATTACAAGCCAATAGAGGTGGTGTGGTTGGGACCCCTTGAGCCCAACAAGTGCACATGTGCTCTTTGTTAAGAGAAGTTATTGCGAGGGTGTTTTTGTAAGAAAAGTTACTGCAGTGGGGTATTTTGTAATAAGTATTTTAGATAAGTCAAACTAGTAGTCCTTCTATAAGGTTTTCTTAGGCAGAAAGAAATACTTTTTTTTTTAATAACCTGATTTTCTTTGAAGAAAGAAGAAAACTTTCATGGTAGAGGTGTCGATTCCTCTTCCTCGTCTTAGTGTTAACTCCAAGACCACCATCGGTGCTAATTCCGGTGAGATATATCCTTTCTCCTACTCTCACCTCCCACCCTCTTCTTCTCGTCTCCTAATCTTCACATCCTCTCCTTAATACCTGTAAACCTCCGTTCTTTCTATTTTATTTCTTTATTCTCGTTGCCCGTCTGCTATCAATTTGGTATCAAAGCCTAGGCTTGCCGCTTGCCGATGTTGACTCACACAGGCAGATCCTACGGTGGGAGATTTACGGATGAGCAGCAGAATGACATGTTTGCACCCATGGCAGATCAACTCGACTACTTAGTGCGTCGCATGGATGCCTTGGAGCTACGAGTGGAGCGATTGGAGTCCAGGAATGATGGAAATATGGTACTCGCAAACCCTACATGTGACATGAGAGATGGTGAAACTTCCAGACAGCACGTGGCGGAGGAAGAAGGTGAGGTTGATGATCTTCCTCGAGAGCATAGAGTGGCACCTGCTAACGTAATCGTTGCTAAGGCTACTCAGGAGCAGTCTATTTCCCCACAAGGTGCGCTCATGGAGACTGTACCAAGGTATTTTGGAAGGGACTAACCAGAACGCAACTATGTGGCTAACGATATTACAAAGGTGAGAATAGACATGCCTGACTTCATTGGCAAGTTGGAGCCAACTCAATTTCTTGATTGGCTGACAACATTAGAGGATTACTTCGAATGATACGACATGGATGATGATCGTCAAGTCAGGTTTGCGAAGATGAAGCTTAAGGGGGCATGCGCGTGTGATGCAACACAATTAACCACTTACTCTAAAAGCTCGAACTGTTAGAGCATGGTGATTGGTGAATCTATCCCTTTATCTCATAGCCCAGGCCCCACATCTCATGGGTTAAGACCTCAACCAAACCCCCCTTGTGGGCCCTAAATCACATGGGTATCGCCTCACATGAGCCACCTGCCTCACAAGGATCGCCCGCCCCGAGTGTGCCCCTGCATCCCACAGGCAACCCCATTCGAGCCCGGTGTGAAAATGCCCATGCATTAATCACCCCCGGTGAGGAGTATCGAACACAAGACCTCCCGCTCTGATACCAATTTGATGCAGGACAATTAACCACTTGCTCTAAAAGCTCGAACTGTTAGGGCATGTGTAAGACCCGATACCCCAAAAATCTAGTTTGTACACTAGATAGCCGTAGGTTGTAGGTCCATTAGCCCCGAGAATATTTTGACTTGATCATAAGGTTGTTCTATTATCGAGCCGCAAGCCGTATTTCAACCCGATGTCCAAATGTTAAGATACGGACTTAAAATTAAACAATTTCTCCGATGTCCGAATGTTAAGATACGGACTTAAAATTAAACAATCTGAGAAATGACCATTATGTCCTTATTTTAGGTGGGGCTCCACCAACATCGAGTTTTCAAATCCGTTAGGTCGGAGAGCCTAACCGTTGTGGTCGTAGTCAAGTTACGGAGTTACTGGCGAAAACGGCATGTCAATAGGACACCCGGATTGTAAGTTACGCATCGATATGTACATGTATAGTTTAATAAAATAACTCAAATGACCTCGGGTTTTTTTTTAAATCCTTGGAATACTTTTTGTTAAATCACTTACATAACATTTTGTTTATTGCCACCATAAATTTAAACTTCTAAAATATTATCACAAAACATCCCATAACCCCCTTTTTAGCTAAAAGCCATTTACAAGTCTATAAATAGGTTAAACCTCTTTTACACATTTCATTTCCAGCCCTTTAGTTGAGGAAAAGAAGAAGAAGAAGAGGAAAAGGAGCAGAAGAAGAAGAAGAAGAAGAAGAAGAAGAAGAAGAAGAGGTTGAGGTGAGTGCATATCTGTTTTAAGGGTGTACGTTGAGGTTTCTTTCAAAACCCTATCGCTAAAATTTTTGTTTAAGGGTTAGGGTTTTGCTGGATTTTCAGTTTTAAGGGTAAAGAATTGCTGGATTTTGTTTAAGGGTTAGGGTTTTGCTGGATTTTCAGTTTTAAGGGTAAAGAATTGTTGGATTTTATTCAAGGGTTAGGGATTTGCTAGATTTTCAGTTTTAAGGGTAAAGAATTGCTAGATTTTGTTCAAGGGTTAGGGTTTTGCTGGATTTTCAGTTTTAAGGGTAAAGAATTGCTGGATTTTGTTTAAGGGTTAGGGTTTTGCTGGATTTTCAGTTTTAAGGGTAAAGAATTGCTGGATTTTGTTTAACGGTTAGGGTTTTGCTGAATTTTCAGTTTTAAGGGTAAAGAATTGCTAGATTTTGTTTAAGGGTTAGGGTTTTGCTAGATTTTCAGTTTTAAGGTAAAAGAATTGCTGGATTTTGTTTAAGGGTTAGGGTTTCGCTGGATTTTCGGTTAGGGTTTCGCTGGATTTTCAGTTAGGGTTAGACGATTGCTGAAATTGCTGTTTTAAGGGGAAATCAGTGCTGGCTTTTCTGTTTGAGGGTTCGGTTATTGCTGGATTTTCTGATGGAGTTGGTTAAGTTATTGCTGGATTTTCTAAGTTAGTTGACTAGGTTATTAATGGCTGAGTAGATGAAAGTCATATGTCTTTCTAACAGGTTCCCTCTTTGTCCCTTACAACGTCCGCCCGCTACCGTTTGACAAATTGTTTCAAAGAAATAACCTTCATCCTTTTAATGTAGTTACTTTTGAGAAAAAGCATGCTTGTAGCATGAAGTTTTATAGCAGAATAAATCCCGGATTGGAGTTAGATTGACTAAGTCATGTGCATATCATATACATGAATCATAGTTGTTGTATCCTTGTATGCTTGAGAGTGACTGAATCATATCATGATGTGGTGATCATAGTGGGTTGTGGTGCGACACACGATATGTTTATGATGAATATATAAACTGTCTAGATACATGTGGTATTAAATGAGACCCGTATGAGGAACTTAAATATGGAACACCCTTATGAGGAACTTAAATGTGAAACTTAAATGTATGAAGAGACCACATGAGGAAGGTCGTCCTCTGTTTGCCTTTAAAACAAAAATGAAATGATCGGTTATGCTTGTGTGTAGGCTCATGCATACATACATACGGTGATTGTAAATGCGATGAAACATACTTTGTTACAACTTGAGTTGGACACCACACCGGAAATGTGTAATTCAACAGGACATGATTAGAGGGTCCGTGGGTGAAAGTCCCTAAACCCCGATTGGTACCATTGGGAGCGACCAATGCTTAGACCAGGTGGAAGAACAGAGCGCTGAAATGCTGAAATACCAAAGTAGGCAGCGACTCCCACCGACGTGTGTCGATTGGTTGAGAGGTTTGACCTGACCTGCTTATGGGCAAGCAAAGATAGGTTGTGTGTGACGAGCTCGTAAATTGTCCGCTATCGTTTTGCCAGGCGACTTATGACTTCTCGCTGTTAGGCAGATAGTGAGGTTCAACACAAGTGGGTTAGACTAGTTCGGCCCGTGAACTATGTAGTCCCACCTCTGTAGTTGACCACGGTGGAAAAGTCTATACAAGTGGGTAGAAGTCCCACCTCTGTTTTAGACTTAGGTGATCCAATTAGAAAATATGGAAAGTTGTGGAAATGTTGAAAGCGTGTGTATGTTACAAGTGGGTAGAAGTCCCACCTCTGTATATATATAAAAAAAAAATTTGATTTGGAAGCCTGTGCATTCATGTGCATTAAATGAGCATGACAAGAAACATGCATTTTCACGGCACACACGCACTCACTGGGCTTAGTAGCTCAAGCTTTCCTTTCTATTTTTTTTTCAGGTGAGAGTAGGGAGTTGCAGGAGTAGAGGCTACAGACTCCAGTTGTTTTTTTTTGCTTTGTATATATCAGTGTGTATTTTTTTTTGTAATACCTTGCATATGTACATCAGGTATCGTAAATATGATGTGGTTTATGTTTTGGTTTTGCCCTGATGTGCTCAGTTGTACACAATAATATATATTGCATATGATGAAATTTTGAGAAATGCAACATGTTTGTTGGTTTTACTTTCAAAAATCCTCCTTGTGGAGCCCCGCTTATGGGACTTAGTATGTGCTACTTGAAAGTCCCAAGAATCGGAGTTCTACGGAGGCTGTCAACCAAAATCTGGTGTTTAGTAATCATGGATTACCAACACTAGATTTAGGGTCGTGACAGAAAATGGTATCAGAGCATGATCTGGGAACTATCTGCATAAATCATAATGTATTTACTATATGTTGTTGTGTTAGAGTTGTTAGGTTCATGTTTTGCGACGTAAATGAGTTGTATGGTTATGTATTAGTATGTATCTTGTATAGATTTACTTGTTCTGGTTATGTATTATGTATATTGTATAGATTTACTTGTTCGTTTTAGGCTAATTTGGTGTTTTATCTATAGGATGCCGCCTAGAAAGAATCCTGTTCAGACTCCTCCAGTGCAACCTAAGTCTAAGTCAAGATCTACGTCAAAATCTGTTCAGACTCCTCCAGTTCAACCCAAGTCTAAGTCAAAATCTACGTCAAATTCTGTTCCAGATCCAATTATACCTATTCCTGCAACACAACTTCAACAACTGTTGCAGACTATGTCAACTATTACAGCTAATCAAAAGCAGCGATCTAGTTCTACTCCTGAGACATCAGCGCAAGAGCAGGCCAGTGCTCTTTTTATGGAGTTTAGACGTCTAGATCCACCTTGTTTTTCTGGCAAGCTAGATCCTATGGCAGCCGAGTTATGGAAATTAGAAATAGAGAAACTTTTTCAAGTTATGGGTTGTACTTCCAAGCAATGTGTTACCTTAGCAACTTATCAATTGCAAGGAGAGGCAAAACAATGGTGGAAGTCAGTTGTACGTTCAGATCCAAAAGTTGTGTGGACATGGGAAGCGTTTAAAGACCAGTTCGATCGTAAGTTTTTCCCCGTAGTTGTTCGTTGTCAGAAAGCACATGAATTTGAGTCGTTGGTTCAGGGAGAGTTGTCTGTTGCTGACTATGAGGCTCGTTTTATAGAATTATCTCGTTTTGCTCCGCATTTAGTAGCCGATAATGATTTGAAGGCGAGGAAATTTGAGGATGGCTTACGTCCCAGTTTGCGATCTCGAGTGAGAGGGTTTGAGTTGTCAACTCTTGAGGGAGTAGTAGTGAAGACAGATTTTTGAGTCTGATTGGAACCAACAATAAAGTATGCATCCATCTACTTCTAATCAGCAAAGGAAGAGGAGATTTATGTCAGAGAGTGGTAGTTTTCAGCCCTTTTTATCCCCAAAGAGGCCTACAATGAGATATGATAATGCAGCCAGACCTGATGTAAGACCCCTAGTGTCACCATCTGTTCCTCCATGACAGGTTTTAGCCAGACCTGATGTCAGATCCCCAGTACTACCGTCTGTTCCTCAGCGACAGTTTTTCGGAGCCTGTTATAATTGTGGTGGTATAGGGCACCGTAAAAAGGATTGTCCCAATCTGCAGAAACAGCAGCCAGGTCCACCACTTAGACATCAGCAGCCCCAGCAGCAAAGGCCACCAGATAGGACACAGTATAGGCCTCAACAACAACAGTCTCAACAAAGAATACAATGGCAAAGAAGGTAAACAACCATTACCCCTTCAGACGCAGCCTCGTGTTTATGCAATCCAGAAGAGAGATTCTCAGACTAAGGGAAGAGTCATAGAAGGTATTTTTGTAGTATCATCCCTTTTTGCACGTGTCCTTTTTTATTCTGGCGCATCACATTCATTTATAGTAGATAGTTTTTGTCAGTCGTTCGAATTGCCGAGAACATCAATGACCAAGGGATTAGAGCTCTTGACTCCTTTAGGGAAACAAACGGTGTTGAGTTCTATATGTCAGGACTGTCATGTTTACATAGCAGAGTATGCTCTTCCAATCAATTGTTATGTTTTGGAGTTGTTAGAATATGATGTGATTTTGGGAATGGATTGGTTATCCAAGTATCATGCAGTGTTGGACTGCACCGCTAAGACAGTCACCTTTTCTATACCTGACCATCCTCGATTTCAGTTTGTGGCTGATCCTAAAGATAAGTTTATAGAGACTTTGATGTCCTGTGTTCATAACGAGTCCAAAGATGTATGTATTGAACGATTCTTTGGTAGTACGTGATTTTCTGTTTTTCAAGAAATTCCAGGTTTGCCACCCGTTAGTCCTTATCCTTGTACCGCCCTATAGCCACCGCTAAGACAGTCACCTTTTCTATACCTGACCATCCTCGATTTCAGTTTGTGGCTGATCCTAAAGATAAGTTTATAGAGACTTTGATGTCCTGTGTTCATAACGAGTCCAAAGATGTATGTATTGAACAGTTGCTGGTAGTACGTGATTTTCCAGATGTTTTTCAAGAAATTCCAGGTTTGCCACCCGTTAGGCGTACAGAATTTCGAATAGATCTTATCCTTGGCACTGCCCCTATAGCCAAAGCCCCTTATCATATGGCACCATTAGAGTTGCGTGAGTTACAAAGACAAATAGATGAATTACGCCGTTTGGAGTTTATTCGCCCGAGTACTTCACCTTGGGGAGCGCCTGTGCTTTTTGTAAAGAAGAAGGATGGTTCTTTACGGTTGTGTGTCGATTATCGCGGACTTAATAAAGTTACGATTAGAAACAAGTATCCGCTCCCAAGAATAGATGATTGATTCGATCAGTTGAGTGGTGCGCAGTATTTCTCGAAGATAGATTTACGGTCTGGGTATCATCAGATTCGGGTTCGAGAGGAGGATATCCCGAAGACAGCTTTTGTGACTCGTTATGGACAATTTGAATTTCAGGTCATGTCATTTGGTCTGACTAATGCACCGGCAGTCTTTATGCAGTTGATGAATGAGGTCTTCCGTCCTTATTTGGACCAGTTTATTGTTGTTTTTATTGATGATATTTTAATCTATTCAAAGACAAGGGAAGCTCATGAGTGTCACTTAGAGATGACGTTGCAAACCCTTCGTGCTCACCAGCTATATGCTAAACTGGAAAAATGTGAGTTTTAGCAGGAAGAGGTAAAATTTTTAGGGCACACAGTATCGAAGAATGGAGTTTCAGTTGATCCAACTAAGGTTGAAGTAGTTTTGCAATGGAAACAGCCAAAGAATGCATCTGAGATTCGGAGTTTCTTAGGGCTAGCAGGGTATTACAGACGTTTTGTTAAAGGATTCTCTCGTATAGCTGCCCCACTGACTCGATTGACTCAAAAGGATGTAATATTTGTTTGGAGTGGAGCCTGTGAGCGGGCATTCGCGGAACTAAAAACTCGTCTTACAACGGCACCGGTTCTCACTCTTCCATCTAGGAGTGAGGGATTCGTTGTTTATACAGATGCCTCACTTATAAGTTTGGGGTGTGTCCTAATGCAACAGGGCAAGGTAGTAGCATATGCATCTCGCCAGCTTAGGCCTCATGAGCAGAATTATCCCGCACATGACCTAGAGTTAGTAGCGGTAGCTTTTGCCCTCAAAGTATGGAGGCATTACTTGTATGGGGTTCGATTTGAACTTTTTTCCGATCATAAGAGCCTGAAATACCTCTTTTCCCAAGCCGAATTGAATATGAGGCAGAGATGTTGGATGGAATTGATGAAAGACTATAATTTTGATCTTCAGTACCACCCAGGAAGAGCTAAGGTGGTGGCGGATGCGTTAAGTCGTCAGCCACAGGCCCAAGTGGCACAATTGATGATGCGAGAGTGGAAAATGGTGGAAGATATAGTTGAATTCGATTTTGAGATGACTCTACAGTCCTCAGTTGTACAATTAGCAAACTTGACGGTTCAACCCTCTTTGATATCCCAAGTAATAGAAGCCCAATAGTTTGATCAATGGGCGTTGTTTTGTAAAGATGTGATAATAGGGAAAAGTCAACCGGAGTGGCAGATAGGTTTGGATGGTGGACTTCGGTTTCAGGGCAGATTATATGTTCCAGATATCTTAGAATTGAAGAAGACCCTTATGGATGAAGCACATCCAACTCAGTTTACTATCCACCCAGGATCTACGAAAATGTATAAGGACATGAAAAGGCAATTTTGGTGGACTGGAATGAAATGTGAAGTTGCTAGGCATGTATCAGAGTGTGATGTATGTAAACGAGTAAAGGTAGAGCATCAAAAGCCGGCAGGGGAATTGCAACCTTTGGAGATACCAGTATGGAAGTGGGAACATGTAACTATGGATTTCATTGTGGGTTTACCAAGAACCTTACGTCGACATGATGCTATATGGGTTATTGTAGACCGTTTGACAAAGACAGCCCACTTTCTTCCTATTTGTATTTCTTGGTCTACAGATCGACTCGCAACTTTATTTATAAATGAAATTGTTAGATTACATGGTGTACCTGTGTCGATTGTATCTGACCGAGATCCGAGGTTTACATCAAAGTTTTGGAAGAGTTTTCAAAAAGCAATGGGGACGGCTTTAAAATTTAGCACAGCATATCATCCACAAACAGATGGGCAGTCCGAAAGAGTTAACCAGATTCTCGAGGACATGCTTAGATCATGTGCCTTAGATTTCTCTGGTAGTTGGGACGACCACTTGCCGTTAGCAGAATTTGCGTATAATAATAGTTTTCAGGCTACTATTGGCATGGCACCCTATGAAGCATTATATGGTAGACCTTGCAGGCAGTGTTCGAAATATCGATACTATCGGCCGATATTATCGTTATCGGCCCCCAACGAGACGATACCCGAACGATAACGCCCGGAAGATACCAAAAATGCAAAAATTCAGATATCGCACGATATATCGTGCGATATCGCACGATATATAGGCGATATCGCACACCCACGAAAATTTAAATTAGAAAAAATAAATAAATAAAAATAAAAATAAAAATAAAAAGAGGAGAAATCGAATAGTACCCGCGAAGATTGGTGATCTCGCAATTTTCTTCAATTTCTCTCCTCCATCGCTGATTGGAGAGCATCTGTGGGGATTTCTCGGAGATTCCAGCGAGAAATCGGGCCAGATTGAGGAACCCCTTCCTCCGGAACGAGAATCGTCGCCGCCGCGATCGTCGGAACCTCTGCGTGCATGAAGGAGAGGGAAAACGACGAAGATCGACGCGAGATGGGGTGAAAAGGGAAATCGGAATGCATAGAAAAGGGGGTTTCGGTCGTGCGGTGGGTCGCGGAGTACGCTCTTATCGTACTCAGTAAACTCAGTTGGGCCCACCTTAATGTATTTTGTCTATCCACACCGTCCATCCGTTTTCCCATATAATTTAAGGGGTTGATCCCTAAATTTAAGAATTTTAAGGGCCTACCTTTAAGGAGACTCTCTCCACTGTTTTCTATGGTGAGTCACTCTCTCCACTGTTTTCTATGGTGGGGTCCACTCGAGCTCTGAATCTGACCCATTTTTTGGTTCATGCCATAAAATGATCTCTTCAAATGTATAGACGGTGTGGATACAAAAAATACATCATGGTAGGACCCACATGAGTTGGTCATGTGCATTGGGGCCGTCAATGACGGAAACGGATTGGCTACTCCCCTGACACCAGCCCGCGGATGGTGGTCTGTGCTCTGTGGGCCTCACCATAATGTATGTATTTCATCCATTCCGTTCATCCATTTTTAAATATCATTTTAGGGCTTTGTCCCAAAAACGAGTGGGATATAAATCTCAGGTGGACCACACCACAGGAAAACAATAGTGATTGGATATCCATTATTTAAATCCTCCTAAGGCCCACTGTACTGTTTATTTGACATCAAATCTGTTGATTAGGCCATAAAGACCCAGATGAAGGGAAAAAACAAATATCAGCTAGATCCGATACTTTTATGGACCCCAAAAAAGTTTTTAATGGTCAACGTTCATTCCACACTGTTTCCTGTAATGTGGTCCAGTTGATATTGGCATATACCTAATTTTTTGTGTAATACCGTAAAATTATCTAGAAAAATATATAGACGGCATGGATGAAACACATACATCATGTTAGGGCCCACAGAGCACCGACCATTAGCCATTGGCCGGTGGAGTAGACAATCCGTTTCCGTCTCGGGCGTGGATTTCCTGCGAAAGCCTTTCGCAGGAAGTTCCTGCACAAGGATGCTGGGTGGGCCCCACCAGTATGTTTGTGTTAAATCTACCCCATCCATCCTTTTTGACATATAATTTTAGGGTGTGACCAAAAAATAGATGTATCAAGCACTCAACTGAGCCACATGAGAGGAAATAGTTGTTATTCAGTGAGCTCTGTTGAAACATTTTTACGGCCATAAAATTTTTGTATCAGGCTATATTTTTAGTGTTTTCACTTCGTCCAATTTGGAATGACCTTATAAACGGTTTGGATTGCATATAAACATCAAGGTGGGGTTCAGGAAGGTTTCGACGGTGAGAATTTCTTTCCCCAATTTCCCCTCTCGATGTCACCCCTTCTAGTCTTGTATCCAACTCATTTTTGGTATAACGTCCTAAAATGTGCTCGCAAAACGGATGTACGGAATAACTTTCTCACATACATTGCACCGGGCCCCACCCGGCATCCTTGCACTGGAACTTCCTGCGAAAGCTTTCGTAGGAAATCGTCACGTCCTTCCGTTGACGGGCAACATGGGTACGCTCGTACCTGAGTAAACTCTATTGGGCCCAACGTGAATGCACGTGATTTATCCACGCCGTCCATCCATTTTTACTAATCATTTTAGGTGTTCGGCCAAAAATTGAACCATATCCACAACTCAAGTGGACCATACCACAGGAAATAGTGGAACTGTTAATTTCCACCGTTGAAACCTTTTTAAGGCCCACAGTGATGTTTATTTGTCATCCAACCAGATATTTATTTTTTCCCTTCATCTGGGTCTTTATGACCCAATCAACAAATTGGATGTCAAATAAACAGTACAGTGGGCCTTAGGAGGATTTTAATGGTGGATATCCAATCATTATTGTTTTCCTGTGGTGTGGTCCACATGAGATTATATCCCTATAATTTTTTGTATCAAGCACTAAAATGATCCATAAAAATGGATGAACGGAATGGATGAAACAAATACATTATGGTGGGGCCCACGGAGCTGAGATGAATTGAAATCACAAATATTAACCTGATTCAAAACTTTTATGGCCCCACGAATATTTCAACTGTGGATGTTCAAACCCTGATCGTGGGTCCACTGTGATGTTTATCTGAGATCCAACCTGTTTATAAGTTAAGACAGACACGAAAAAAAGAAAAAAAAAAAAAACAACTTTCAGCTTGATCAAAGACTTTTGTGGCCCTTAAAAAATTTTAATGGTGGCATTACTCTCTCCACTGTTTTCTGTGGTGGGGTCCACTCGAGCTTTGGATCTGACTCATTTTTTTTCTCATGGCCTAAAATGATATCTTCCAATGGATGGATGGTGTGGATACAACACATACATCATGGTGGGCCCTTCAGAACTTGGTGACGTTACTTTATGTCCCCATCATTGATAAGTGTATTTTTCAAATTTTACTTCTTTGGTTCTTCTTTTGCTTTCAATGAATTATTTGTATTTTCATATATGAATATGATATATTTATAAATATCATGCATCCAATTTAAATATAGTTGCATTAGTTCAGTTAAACATCACACAGCTTAGGACCCTACACAAAGGAAATTTATTATGTGTATCTTTTTTTTGAGATGTTATGATTTCAAAGTGTGTATTAAGGGCCTTTTTAACAATCCCCAAAGTTTCATTAAAAAATTCAACCATTTTTCCAATGTTTCCCCATGTTTCCCAAAAAGTGCGATAAACTATGCGATACAAACGATATATCCCGTGCGATAACCGATACGTATCTGTATCCCAAGGGTGCGATACATTGTGCGATACCGATATTTCGAACACTGCTTGCAGGTCCCCAAGTTGTTGGACTGAGGTTGGTGAGCGATGTCTTTTAGGTCCTGATATTGTCCGGCAAACGTCTAAAAAGATTGATCTTATTTGACAACGTATGCTTACGGCTCAAAGCCGACAAAAGAGTTTTGCAGATCGCCGGCGTAGACCCTTAGAGTTTGTCGAAGGAAACCGAGTATATCTCCGAGTTTCACCAGTAAAAGGTGTAGTACGATTTGGTGTTAAGGGAAAGTTAGCCCCGAGGTTTATAGGGCCCTTTGATATTGTTGAACGAGTTGGCACTGTAGCTTATCGTCTTGTTTTGCCACCCCAATTATCTGGAGTTCATAATGTTTTTCACGTTTCGATGCTCCGTAAATGTGATCCGAAGATAATAGTAGCTATTATTGACTGGCAATCCTTAGCAATTCGAGAAGATGCATCCTATATCGAGCAGCCAATTTGTATCATGGATAGAAAAGAACAAGTTCTTCGTACGAAAGTCATTCTCATAGTTAAAGTCCAATGGGGTTATCATTCTGTAGAAGAAACAACCTGGGAACGGGAAGCAGAGATACGCAGTCGTTACCTTCATCTATTTAATTCATAGGTACGTATAACTCTGATATGGTTATTGTTATATTGTACTGTTATGATATGTTTTGAAATAAATTTCGAGGACGAAATTGTTTTAAAGAGGGAAGAGTTGTAAGACCCGATACCCCAGAAATCTAGTTTGTACACTGGATAGCCGTAGGTTGTAGGTCCATTGGCCCCGAGAATATTTTGACTTGATCATAAGGTTGTTCTATTATCGAGCCGCAAGCCGTATTTCAACCCGATGTCCGAATGTTAAGATACGGACTTAAAATTAAACAATTTCTCCGATGTCCGAATGTTAAGATACGGACTTAAAATTAAACAATCTGAGAAATGACCATTATGTCCTTATTTTAGGTGGGGCTCCACCAACATCGAGTTTTCAAATCCGTTAGGTCGGAGAGCCTAACCGTTGTGGTCGTAGTCAAGTTACGGAGTTACTGGCGAAAACGGCATATCAATAGGACACCCGGATTGTAAGTTACGCATCGATATGTACATGTATAGTTTAATAAAATAACTCAAATGACCTCGGGTTTTTTTTAAATCCTTGGAATACTTTTTGTTAAATCACTTACATAACATTTTGTTTATTGCCACCATAAGTTTAAACTTCTAAAATATTATCACAAAACATCCCATAACCCCCTTTTTAGCTAAAAGCCATTTACAAGTCTATAAATAGGTTAAACCTCTTTCACACATTTCATTTCCAGCCCTTTAGTTGAGGAAAAGAAGAAGAAGAAGAGGAAAAGGAGCAGAAGAAGAAGAAGAAGAAGAAGAGGTTGAGGTGAGTGCATATCTGTTTTAAGGGTGTACGTTGAGGTTTCTTTCAAAACCCTATCGCTGAAATTTCTGTTTAAGGGTTAGGGTTTTGCTGGATTTTCAGTTTTAAGGGTAAAGAATTGCTGGATTTTGTTTAAGGGTTAGGGTTTTGCTGGATTTTCAGTTTTAAGGGTAAAGAATTGCTGGATTTTGTTTAAGGGTTAGGGTTTTGCTGGATTTTCAGTTTTAAGGGTAAAGAATTGCTGGATTTTGTTTAAGGGTTAGGGTTTTGCTGGATTTTCAGTTTTAAGGGTAAAGAATTGCTGGATTTTGTTTAAGGGTTAGGGTTTTGCTGGATTTTCAGTTTTAAGGTAAAAGAATTGCTGGATTTTGTTTAAGGGTTAGGGTTTCGCTGGATTTTCGGTTAGGGTTTCGCTGGATTTTCAGTTAGGGTTAGACGATTGCTGAAATTGCTGTTTTAAGGGGAAATCAGTGCTGGCTTTTCTGTTTGAGGGTTCGGTTATTGCTGGATTTTCTGATGGAGTTGGTTAAGTTATTGCTGGATTTTCTAAGTTAGTTGACTAGGTTATTAATGGCTGAGTAGATGAAAGTCATATGTCTTTCTAACAGGTTCCCTCTTTGTCCCTTACAACGTCCGCCCGCTACCTGTTTGACAAATTGTTTCAAAGAAATATCCTTCATCCTTTTAATGTAGTTACTTCTTGAGAAAAAGCATGCTTGTAGCATGAAGTTTTATAGCAGAATAAATCCCGGATTGGAGTTAGATTGACTAAGTCATGTGCATATCATATGCATGAATCATAGCTGTTGAATCCTTGTATGCTTGAGAGTGACTGAATCATATCATGATGTGGTGATCATAGTGGGTTGTGGTGCGACACACGATATGTCTATGATGAATATATAAACTGTCTAGATACATGTGGTATTAAATGAGACCCTTATGAGGAACTTAAATGTGAAACTTAAATGTATGAGGAGACCACATGAGGAAGGTCGTCCTCTGTTTGCCTTTAAAACAAAAATGAAATGATCGGTTATGCTTGTGTGTAGGCTCATGCATACATACATACGATGATTGTAAATGCGATGAAACATACTTTGTTACAACTTGAGTTGGACACCACACCGGAAATGTGTAATTCAACAGGACATGATTAGAGGGTCCGTGGGTTAAAGTCCCTAAACCCCGATTGGTACCATTGGGAGCGACCAATGCTTAGATCGGGTGGAATAACAGAGCGCTGAAATGCTGAAATACCAAAGAAAGCAGTGACTCCCACCGACGTGTGTCGATTGGTTGAGAGGTTTGACCTGACCTGCTTATGGGCAAGCAAAGATAGGTTGTGTGTGACGAGCTCGTAACTTGTCCGCTATCGTTTTGCCAGGCGACTTATGACTTCTCGCTGTTAGGCAGATAGTGAGGTTCAACACAAGTGGTTAGACTAGTTCGGCCAGTGAACTATGTAGTCCCACCTCTGTAGTTGACCACGGTGGAAAAGTCTATACAAGTGGGTAGAAGTCCCACCTCTGTTTTAGACTTAGGTGATCCAATTAGGAAATATGGAAAGTTGTGGAAATGTTGAAAGCGTGTGTATGTTACAAGTGGGTAGAAGTCCCACCTCTGTATATATATATAAAAAAATTGATTTGGAAGCTTGTGCATTCATGTGCATTAAATGAGCATGACAAGAAACATGCATTTTTACAGCATACACGCACTCACTAGGCTTAGTAGCTCAAGCTTTCCTTTCTATTTTTTTTTCAGGTGAGAGTAGGGAGCTGCAAGAGTAGAGGCTACAGACTCCAGCTTGATTTTTTTTTTTTTGCTTTGTACATATCAGTGTGTATTTTTTTGTAATACCCTGCATATGTACATCAGGTATCGTAAATATGATGTGGTTTATGTTTTGGTTTTGCCCTGATGTGCTCAGTTGTACACAGTAATATATATTGCATATGATGAAATTTTGAGAAATGCAACATGCTTGTTGGTTTTACTTTCAGAAATCCTCCTTGTGGAGCCCCGCTTGTGGGACTTAGTATGTGCTACTTGAAAGTCCCAAGAATCGGAGTTCTACGGAGGCTATCAACCAAAATCTGGTGTTTAGTAATCGTGGATTACCAACACTAGATTTAGGGTCGTGACAGCATGGTGAATCAATCCCTTAATCTCATAGCCCAGGCCCCACATCTCATGGGTTAGGACCTCGACCGAACCCTCCTCGTGGGCCTCAAATCACATGGGAACCGCCTCACACGGGCCGCCCACCCCGAGTGTGCCCCTGCATCCCACAGGCAACCCCACTCGAGCCCAGTGTGAAAATGCCCCTGCATTAGTGTGTTTGGTGGAGAAGTATGAAAGACCGTGTGTATCGACTTGGCCAGCCACCTATTGTTCATTGGGAAGAAATGAACTCAAAGCTAAAGGAGAAGTATCTTCCTCTTGATTATGAAGATGTACTATATGAACAACTCGTCAAATTGCAACAAGGAAACATGACGATGGAAGAATACATTGAGCGTTTCAACGAGCTCACGGTCCGTTGTCGAATTACAACCTCTTTCGTTTCAAGTCGGGCCTAAGAGTTGAAATTTAAAGAGAGATGATTACTATGAGGCTTTATGGGATAGACAATGCATTCCAATTGGCTCTGAAAATTGAACAACAACTTAGGCAGCCCATTAGGAGAAGATTTGGCATAGTTACTGGTGAGTTCATGAATCAACAAGGCGCGGAAGTCAATCGGACAGCAAGGGTCCCTGTTAATGCAGCCACCAACAAGCCTGCTAATTCAAGGCCACCTCATTTGGCAGAGAATCAAGGCAAGGCCCCTGTAGGGAGTGATTCACGCAAGGATATGAAAGATATGAACTGCTATAGTTGTGGTAAAAAGCAGTTGTGGTAAAAAGGGACATTATGCATCATGTTACCCTCGGAAAGTTACGACTATTTGTGCAGAAGAAGAGGACAATGAATCTGAAGGGGGAAAAGATCCGTGTGAGGCTGATGACCTGCAAGTAGATACCTATGAATGTGGCCCAAAAAACAGAATATTGGTCATTGTTCAGAGAGTTCTTATAGCCCCTAAGAAGGACAAGACTGAAGATTGGTGATGGACTGCTCTTTTTCCAAACCTGAGTTCAGTGTGGTGACAGGGTATGCAACCTAATTATTAATGGGGGCAGTTGTTCGAATGTGGTATTGCAAGAGCTAGTTGGAAAGATGCAATTACCAATGGAGGCACACCCATAGCCCTACAAGATTGCATGGGTCAATGAAATGACCATTCCAGTATCCAAGAGGTACTTGGTGAACTTCAATACAGGCCATAACGAAGATTCCATTTAGTGCGACATAGTTCCCATGAACATCTCTCATATGCTTCTTGGAAGGCCTTGGCTTTAAGACCGAAAGGTGTTTAGTGACAGAGAGGCCAACACATTTGCCTTCAAATTCAATGGCAAGAAGATTCTCCTTATGCCTATGAAGACCAGTGAACCGAGTCACAAAAGTCAGCTAATGTCTTGAGGCATTATGTATGCTCTAATAACGTAGGAGGTCAAGGACAAGATCTCGACAAAGGGGCAAGTGATGAATCCGCAAGTCGAAAGGTTGATGTCTGAATTTTCAGATTTGGTGCCTAATGAACTGTCATACGAATTACCACCTATGAGGGACATTCAGCATGCTATCGACCTCGTCCCAAGGTCCATGCTCCTTAACCTTCCAACCTACCGTATGAATCTAACAGAGTATGCCAAGTTAAAGAAGTTGATAAATTGCTGCAGAAATACTTTATCAAAGAAAGCCCGAGCCCGTGTGTTGTCCCAGCCTTGTTGACGCCAAAGGACGGAAGTTGGCAAATGTGTGGACAGTCGTGCCATAAATAAAATGATCGTCAAGTACCGCTTCCCAATACCTTGACCTGATAATATGCTCAACATGTTGGCTGGTTCCAAAGTCTTTTCGAAGATTGACTGGAGAAGCGGCTACCATCAGTTATGGATCAGACCTGGGGATGAGTGGAAGACAGCATTCAAAACAAAATATGGGCTCTACGAATGGTTGGTTATGCCTTTCGGATTGACCAATGCTCCTAGCACCTTCATGCGAGTCATGACTCAGGTACTACGTTCCTTTATTGGTCACTTCGTTGTTGTCTATTTTGATGATATACTTGTATATAGCAAAGGGGCCTCTGAATATGTTGATCACCTTGAACAAGTTATGAGAGTTCTCCGAAAAGAAAAACTCTACATTGACTTGAAGAAGTGCACTTTTATGAGTGCAAGTGTGATATTTCTTGGCTTTGTGGTCTATTCCCGTGGCATAGACGTTGACCTAGAGAAAGTAAAAGCCATGTTGGACTGGCCTATCCCTGCAAATGTGCACAAAGTGCGAACTTTCCATGGGTTGGCTACCTTCTACAAGAGATTTATCAGAAATTTCAGCACCATTATGACACCAATTACTCTCTGTTTGAAGAAGGGACCATTCGTGTGGACCAATGCAACTACTAAGGCTTTTGAAAATATAAAAGCTAAGATGACCGCAGCCCCAACTCTTCAACTGTCGGACTTCAACAAGGTCTTCAAAGTTGCTTGTGATGCTTCTCATATCGGCATTGGAGGGATACTTAGTCAGGATGAGCACCCAGTGGCCTATTGAAGCGAAAAGTTGAATGAGGCCAAGCAGAAGTACTCTACATATGATGTGGAATTTTATGTAGTGGTGCAGGCGCCAAGGCATTGGTGGCATTACCTCATTGGCACAAAATTTGTTCTTTACTCCAACCATGAAGCGCTCAAGTATCTCAATTCCCAAAAGAAGTTAACTCATAGGCATGCCAAATGGAGTGCTTATCTCCAAGAATTCACCTTTGGTTTGAAACGTAGGTTGGAATTGAGAACAAAGCAATTGACGCATTGAGTAAACGAGCCCCTTTTTGACAACAATGTCAGTGGAAGAGATTGGCTTTGACCAAATAAAGAGAGATTACAAGGGCGATGGTGATTTTGGGCAGATTTACGCCAATTTTCATACTAGGCAGCAAGCAAGTCACCCAAAGTTCAGTGTGCATGATGGGTATCTCTTCTTTGGAACTTGTCTATGTATACCTGACACTTCTCTACAGGAGCATGTGGTGCGAGAATTACACTCGAGTGGCCTCAGCGATTATTATGGGCGTGACAAAACAATTGTTCTTGTAGAAAGATTTTGTTGGCCTTCGTTGAAGTGAGACATGGCGAAATGAGTGCAGCAATGTTGAGCTTGCCAGCTTGCCAAAGGACCGAAACAAAATGCAGGTTCATACACACCGTTGCCCGTACCCCAAGAACCATGGCAAGACATCAATATGGATTTCGTTTAGGGTTTGCCGAAGAATGTATGAGGCAACGATTTGGTCTTCATCGTAGTAGACCGCTTTTCTAAGATGGCTCATTTTATTCCCTACTTTAAGACCTCGAATGCCCTGAAGATAGCCACCTTGTTCTTCCAAGAGGTAGTTAGCTTACACGGTGTGCCGAAATCTATTGTCTCCGACAGGGACGTGAAGTTTATGAGTTATTTCTGGAAAACGTTGTGAACGCTAAAATTTTCAACTGCATATCATCCTCAAAACAAATGGTCAAACAGAGGTAGTTAATCGGAGCTTGGGAAATCTACTATGGTGCTTAGTTGGCGACCACATTTCGAGGTGGGATCAAGCATTGTCGATTGCTGAATTTGCTTATAACAGCTCAGTTAATCAGTCAACTGGATTGTCAACATTTGAGGTAGTGTTGGGAATGAAGCCGAGACAATCCATTGATTTGATTGCCCTGCCGTTAAATGCAAGACCGAGTGAGGAGGTTGAAACTTTTGCCCGACATATGAGTGACATCCATGAAGATGTAAGAAGGAAGATAGAAACTAGCAATGAAAGATATAAAGCACAGGCTGATTTGCATCGGCACCTTATGCAATTTAAGGAGGGTGACAAAGTGATGGTGCATCTCCGACCGGAAAGGTTTCCTAAAGGGAAATATCAAAAGCTTCACTCTAGGAGTAAAGACCCTTTCAAGGTATTGAAGAAAATCAACGCTAATGCTTATGTTTTGGAGTTGCTAGAAGATTTGCACATCAGCCCAACATTCAATGTTGAAGAATTGACCATTTATCATGGCCCCATGAAGATGAAGAATATGAAGAGCAAGCCATAAGGTTGCCTCCAGTACCAACTGTAAGCAAAGAGATGGAGGACATGTACAACAATCAATAGGTATCTACTAAGGACGGCGGATATCACAAGTTCCTTGTCAAATGGAAGGGGTGGACCAGTTTTCGATTGTACCTGGATTACAACTTCTAATTTTCAGCGTCTTGAACCAGATTTGTACAAGAGATGTCAAGCTGTCAACTTGCCAGAGTCGAGTTTTTCCAAGCCGGGGAGAGATGATGGGGGCCTCACAGTCTATAGACGGAGAAGCAAGGCAAGGAAAGGGTGGACCAGTTTCTGATTGTACGTGGATTACAACTTCTGATTTTCAGCGTCTTGAATCGGATTTGTACAAGAGATATCAAGTTGTTAACTCGCCGGAGTCGAGTTTTTCCAAGCCGGGGAAAGATGATGGGAGCTTCATAGTCTATAAACAGAGAAGCAAGGCCCACAAGTCTAGGCTCCACAGGTCAGCCGACCACTCTTGCAAGCCAGTAGAGGTAGTGCGATTGGGCCCCCTTGAGCCCAACAAGTGCACGCATGGTCTAAGAGAAGTTACTACGAGGGTGTTCTTGTAAGAAAAGTTATTGCACGGGGGGGGGGGGCGGGGGGTTGGTATTTTAGAGAAGTCAGCCTGGTAGTCTTTATATAAGATTTTCTTGGGGAGAAAGAAACACAATTTTTTTTATTTATTTATTTTTTTTCATAACTAATTTTATTAGAAAGAGTAGAGGTGCCGATTCCTCTTCCTCATCTTAGTGCTGACTCCAAGACCACCACCGGTGCTAATTCAGGTGAGATCTATCCCTTCTCCTGCTCTAATCTCCCACCCTCTTCTTCTCCTCTCCTTAAAACCCTTAAACCTCTGTTCTTTCTATTTGATTTCTTTATTCTCGTCGCATGTCCACTATCAAAATGCTTCATTAATTACTAATCCAAACAGGCCGATAGAAGATTTAATGAATGTTATTCATGCATAGTAGTCTTGAATTGGCATCAATAGAAGAAAGTCGAATACCATCCTACTCAATTCAGAAGGTGAAATAGGAATGCGAACCATCATAAATGACATCTTGGTGGAAAGAAGTTTCATTGATTTCTTCAGAGAAAATACCTGAATATCTCGGATCAATAATAATGTAGCAAGAGATCTCGAATCAGCTTGCATTGCTGAGTCTTCCACGGATTCATCAGCCAAAATCAAAATCTGTACAAACAAGGTCATTTTGTGCATAAGCTTGGAAAGAACGTGGTATAGCATGCCCCAAGAAATCATCAACAATAGTTAAGAGATACAGTGAAACTTTGACCATAGTAAACAATGTTACAATGCTAACTCACAGAATCAAATGATTCCAAGGGAATGCTCTCCAAGTGACGCCGTATAACAGCATTCCCTTCCCGATTAACCAGTGATATATTTACTAACCGGCCGGTATCAAGGCCTCCTTCAATAAGCTTTTTTTCCCTCTCCTTTTCAGGCACATCATTGAACATCCACAGCTCTGACCCAGGTGCTAAAAATGCATCCAACACCTGAAAACAGAGTGGTTTCTTGAGATAACAGACAACTAATAACATAGGTTCAGAAATGGATCAATTTCTTTTGTTTTCTTTCTTTTCTTTGTCAAAAGGTGGAAAACAAATCAAGTGAATGGTAACGAGAGAATGCTCAGTAGCATGCGAACTATCTACCATGTGGCAAAGGACATATATCTATGTGGGAACAGTCTCATATGTTCAAGCTTTCTGACATGCCCCTAAAGGCAGGCACTCAAAACAAGTACAAGCTTGAGTATAATCAGGCAACACCTCATCAGCCTCGATTTGTTTCAACAAGCTGATTTCAATATAATAAGGGGAAAACAGCAGCAGTGAAAAGAAAAGAAAAGAAAAGAAAAAAAAAAAACAAAGGACGTCAGAAAATAAAGAAGACTAATCTTCTTAGATGACCACAATCAAGCTAAAAAAATATCCTTATTTTGGAGCAAGAGGGGAAGGATTGATAGAGGAAGATCTCTTGTTATTATCATAAGATTATGATCTGATCATAAGTTTGTGATGCACAAGAGATCGTGGTCTGAACAAAAGTTTGTGATGCACATGTTTGGTGAAAAGAATACTCCTCCCCTTTGATAATAATAAGAGATGGGAATATCATATTGGAAAAAGAAACAGAGGTATGTTGGTATTAGTATCTCGTTGGGGTCGAGTGGAAGAAAGGGAGGAGAATTAGGAGACTTTCAAATGAGGAAATGTTCCATTTATTTAACTCAAGCAGTGAATGAAGTGAAACACTCATGTATGGTATGAGTGACACTAAGGTGAATTCTTGTGTTAATATTTCCATTTTCAACCAAACAGTCCAAACTTTGATTTACAGAAAGTTCGTAGAATATCTGGATTTGAAGTAGCAGCTGGTGTACTTGGTATTATTAGCCCTAGTTCACAACTCACAAGGAAACCCCAGAATCTTTGCATGAGGAAAGGTAGAGGATTTTCTGCTGTGAAATTGTGAAACAGACAGGCCCACCGAAACACATAGGCATATAAAAAATAAAACGGAGCCGCCACTAGCCGGATTTTGGGACCTTAAAACCCCATTGATGGCTAGAGAACATATTGCATATTTTCATTATCTCTCTAAATTGAGAGATCCAAAGATTGAAAATGTGACTCCACAAATAGTCTCTTGTCCAAAATCCAATCTTGGTGACGGGCAAGGTGAGAGGCACTTTCTCTGCCTGCGTCTACATGCAGCCTCCACCTTGCAGGGAATAAAATCCCTAAAATCAAATCTTGTAATGCAAAACAGGCAAGAAAATCAGCAATAGAAGATTGGAAATTGGCAGTAAGCAAAGGAATATAGTGAGTCTTGCAAAACTCCACCTTCAATGTAATCGTACTCGATTCGACAGAGGATCTTGACTTTCCTTGCAAAGATGGGATTTGGAGCTTTAGAAATGGAGGAAGATCAAGTAATTCCTCCCTGAACAGTAGTTACCGGAGCCATTCAAAACCCTAAAGGGTAGAGGCACTCTCATTGGTCCTTACCCTACATTGCTTGTAGGGAAGATTCAAGAATTCTTGAATCCTTTCGCCATTCTCTACCAAACACTTCTCTCTTTTTTTCACTCTATTTTAGCAGGGGTTTTCCTTGCAGGAGATAGGTTGAAGGTGGAAGAAGGGTAGAGAAGAAGAGAGAGGATTGCAGGTTTTTGTGTACATTGCGTATAATAAGGGGTGTCATTAAGGCATAAAAATGCCGCCTAGGATAAGTAAAAGGGTCAAATAGCTCAAAATTGCAGGGAAATCGCAAAAGAAAAGGGTATCAAACTTGTGGAATCAAATTTCCACGAATCAGAAACATCCACAAACATGAACAAAGGAGCAGAAATCCAATTTCCACCCCTTGAAAATGCAAAATAAAAGCGAGGGGGGGTGGGCCCCACTATTGGCAAGGCTGGGTTCCACACCTGTTATCATTTATAGGGTAGATTTGGGGGTTTTGAAGGGTTCTTTAGTTGAAAATTGGGTTCAAGATGAGGGGTTTCATGGCTAGAGTTAATCCCTGCAAAGAAAAAACGACTAGAAATAAGACCTGCCTAGTTTAGTTTGACTCAGATAGGAGATTCAGACAACTCGAATATAGGTAGGATGTCTACAAAAGTGAATGAGAAAAACCAGGATTTACAATAACTTTAAAGGGGCTGAGATGGATCATACTGTATAGCATTATACTTTGTACATTCCATGAGATCCAAACTTTAATAACTTGAATTTCCCATACTCAGGTTTGGAAAAGTCCAGATTATTATGTAGAATTTTTTCAGTTAAATGCATTATAGGATCTTTTAACTTCTGTCATTATGAAAGATGGCCTATATACCCTTTGTTGTTAGGAATTAAGAGGAACGTCTTTTATGAAAGTTGCTCAAAACATAGATTCCAATCAAAATTAGTTATCTTTCGAATATGCGCATAAATTACAAAAAATGCCCTTATGTACCCATCACATTTTCTAACCAAACAACGATAATCTATTCCAAAGTAAATCATGGTATTAGCGTAGAATATCTAAAGGAACAATTCCATAAAACCAAAATCTCAAGTGGGCCACTACATCATGGAGATCTAGTGTATCGACTCATCGTAGCCGTTGATCGGGAAATGTGGTCCCAAAGGTAAACCGACTATTCTCTTCGCCACGTTGATAAACCCTAAACCCACCGTTGGAATTACGACCGGAGAGGTATAAATGTGATTTCCAAAGTGACCCAAGAATTATAACGGTTCACATTAACCTATACCTAGAATGATTAAACGGACCACTTCCAAGGATCCAATAGAACCCAAATTTTAAACCTAAGCTATTGGGCACAATTTAACAGTACAAATCAAACGTCCACCTCTTAAATCATCATGGAAATACCCAAACTAACAAATCAGCCCCTAAACCCTTCATTTAGTGTCCCATGATCATAAATTTATTTTTCCTAGACTCGAGGCAATGGACTTGATTTAATGAAGGTCTTGGATCGCACCATTCACAGGCCGATCATGGAAATCTAGGAGAGCACTTCGGTTTAGTTCAAAATCCACCTAATTAAAAGTTTCCTAATCCTTTTAAAACCAGTTAGCTTACGGTCTAAGTAACTTGGAGTGGGATGTCAAGTTGGACTATTTCCCACCATCCGTTCACGATGAAAATTCGCGTAATCATCTGACTGCGAGTTTGTACAAATTTTGGGACCAGATTATTGAGAATGGATAGTACATCTCATGAATGATCTAAAACACATCATAGGTATCCATCCATCATGAAAATTACATCTTTAGTTGCCATTCGTCAAAACTATGCAAGACAATGCATCGGATGGTGGAAACACTACACGAACGAGACCGAAATCAAGTTCCGCCTCGAGCCCAAAAGGGGGCGGATGCGCAAACCAGCCCTTGGGCATGCGAGAGTCGAGACAATCCAAGTGGATGGTCAGCCACTCAAAGCGCCCCCCCCCCCTTTCAAAGCATCAAATCCACTTCGTACACTAGCACGACTTCATTGAAACTAGCAAGAATATCAAAAATCTAAGTGAACCAAAACCTAGGTGGGCCAACTACATCAAAGGGTGGATAACCCTTGGTTGGAAAGTAAATCTAGGATGGTCCAATGGTTACACAAAAATACGCATTGGAGAAGGATCATAAAACCCAGTTTCGTGAACGTTTTGGATCCCGAATACAACAAGTGGGACACGCTTACTCCCACATTCCACCGCGCAAAGGGAACACATTAGCCTTCCTCTATAAGAGGGAAGGGCCATACGTCCAACCCCCTTATTATGTTTTAGAGAAAGAGAGAAAGGGAGGGAGAGAGAGAGAGAGAGAGAGAGAGAGAGAGAGAGAGAGAGAGAGAGAGAGAGAGGGGTGTGGGTGTTCCCAGCTCTTCCAAAAGGAGTTTTCTTATTTTTCCTCATCATCCTCCATTAAAGTTATGTCATGTCAGCCCTAGATTTAGGTGATGTGGAGAAAATTTTAATTTTTTAGTTTCTAAAATGCTCAATTGAAACTCTAGTTTCGATCTACACCGTACACGTGTAATAAAAACCGTGTAAACCTGAATTTTTGTTTTAGATCTTTAAATTTCCCTTTGGATCAGCCCTAACAAGACCCACGATTTAAGGTGAGGGATTCCTTTAAGCTTACTTCAATTTAAGATTAATTTATGCATAGTTTCTCTTATTTTTGTCATATAACTTGATTGTTATTGCAATTTCCATGCTATTAAGTTGTTGATCTGTTATGAATGGTTTGTTTATGTGGGAATTATGCTTAATATATGATATTAATCATGTTGGATAGATTTTGTAGTATGGATCACAAAACTACACTTATTCTGCAAAACTACCCGCTCGTAGTTTACGCATCTTTTGGACCGGATGTTTAGGTCAGCAAAACTTAAGGGTTTTTTTATAATTATTTGATTTAAATTTCATATTTTAAACTTTAGCACAGCGAGACCCACTTTTGGACATTTTTGACCTATCGGGTTGACCCGTCTGATCCGAAATTGCATTGCTGTGTTTTTCGATGTACTTTAATGTATTTGGATTACTTTCTACCTTGTTGGGATTTATTTTATTGATTTTTCCATGAAAACATCACTGGACTTTTGATGAACTTATGAGGAATAATGGATCCAAACCACCCTTTGCCGACTTCGAGAGCGATGTGTGTCTCCGCTCTATGTATTGAGTTAGCTTATGATACTCTTCCTTTGTTTTATTGCATTAAGTTAGCCTTTTGTTACTCTTCTTATTTCACTTATTACTTGGGCATGTCTTTGGATTTCATAACTCTCATGGTTTGATTTAATTTGTTATTGATGCATGTGATGTTTTTAGAGCCTCAAAGCTTAGTGGCTTATTTATACATCGTGTACGTAATGCGCTCTATGTAGTGACCCTCTTGCTTGGCAAGTACTTCGTTGGAGCGGCAGTGGTATCACACTTTAATGTACGTAATTCGCGTTATTGTGGTACATTACTCTGGTGATTTGGATGTCGTAATTAGTCACTCCACGAACAAATCGTGTCACGTTAATTTACCAATCCATGTGTAGTGTCATCTAGGAGTGTTCACATAAATCCACGGTAACGTCGGACACACCGTCATTCTCTCCATAGTTATGGGATGCAAGCTGGGTTTATGAATTATTCCATTATGTGGTGGCGACTTTGCGTGTTGTGCTACACTCACAATGCTAGTTTATAAGTTTTGGTTTAAAGGCATACATTCATGTAGGTTACTTGTGCATAACTGATACCGTTCGCAGTATGGAATGCGAGACATATCGGAACCCATTATTTTACTATGATGAATTACTTGAATTGTTGTTAATCTTGGAGGAAAACTATCACTGTGACGTAACATTACATAAATCAAAGCATATATAGACGACATTCTGGATATAAATTTAAATTAAAAATTCACCAACAAGGAGTGTAAACCATAGTTTCTGGTTGTTAAAGATAGCAATTGGGAGACTGTGTAGTTCGGAACAGAAAATGAGGGAGTTGACAATCTAGGTAACATGGGTCAATATAGTGTAACAGAAAGCAATTAGAAGCCTTTAGTTCCCTCGTATTGAAGGATAAGGATTTGGGTAAAAAGGTTGCTATTGACAGTAAGAGAATGAAGGAATGCTCGGTGGTGAACTGCATCGTTCTTCTTCCACCTTTGCCGCAGAGAACTGCATCAGTAGGGACATCCGGTACTAGTCCCTCTGTCTAAATCTCTTAGACAGATCCTCCATTCCCATTGTCCTGGGCTGATTTGCCATTTCCAGTCTCTCATTTCTCTGTGGTCCTCGAGTTGTATAGTCTATGTTTTTTGCTTCTGTTTTTGTTTTGCTTTTGTGCTTTCTTTGTTTCTGTTTCTCCTTTGTAATATATTACAGTTCATCCATCGAAAAAAGAAAAGTAATGCTTGGGATAGAAGACCAAAGGGTGAACTACAATACAGTAATACACAGTCCACTATAATCCCAATGATTATACAAAACAACCTTATCATATTAGCAGAAGCTTTGATTTCTAAGGTGACAGATGACACTGAAAAGATACGAGGCACAAACTAGACTACAATATGACACCATCTTTCTTCCGGGGGGCAAATGCGTTCAGGAGAGGCTAAGAACAACCCACAACCCTACAATGAACACCTCATGGGAGAAGGTCAGCCCTGGCAGTTGAGAAGCACAGGAATACGGCTCTGTTAACCAAGTACTCCAACCATGCATATATACGACATCAGCAGTTTGGGGAGCAGTTGTTTGTCTCAGTACTTCATTAATTTACAACAACATACAATGATTAGCTGAACCTTTGAAATTTGAATAACTGGGCACTAAAAAGATATTAGTAAAATTAAATGGTGCGTAATGAATAAAGCAGAATAATAACTGTACAATTAATTCTACTGTGAATTGATGCTTTTCATTACACTTACCTGGCAGTTTGACACCCAATTCAAGTTCATTAGTAAGGAGACAAGATTGTTGTCCTTTTAAAATAATACATTCCACCTTTTGAAGAATATATATATATATATATATATATATATATATATATATATATATATATATATATATATATATATATATATTTCTACGAAGGGCCTGTTTGATTTTTCCAATTACATGGTAAATGCCTGCAAATGGGCTGTTATTACTTCTCAACATTGTTTGGCCGAAGGAGGATTTGCTGTCTCAAAAACCATGTAAATCTCATGTAAATTCCATGTGTTTCAACATGTGCAAAAACTGCAGGGCCCACCATGATGAATATGTCATATCCATGCCGTCCATCCGTTCCATTAGCTCCTAAATCCAAAGCACAAGTGGACCACACCACATGAAACAGTGGTCCTGACGGACCTTAACTGTTGAAAGCTAAAACCTTCGTAGGGCACACACTGATGATTATTTGTCATCCAACCTGTTCATAAGATCATATGGACATGGATAAAGGGAAAACAAAAAAATCAGCTTGATCCAAAACTCATGTGGCCCCCAAGAAGTTAACAATGGTAGGCGTTCATACCCACTGTTTATTGTGGTGTGGTTCACTTGTGCTTTGGATCTGCCTCATTTTTGGGCTCATGCCCTAAAATGAGCTGGCAGAATGGATGGACGGCATGGATATGACATATACATCATGGTGGGCCCAACAGTTTTTGTGCCCAAAATCCTTTCCCGCCATTGTTTTGCACCAAAACACCACACTTGTCAACATCAGCTTTGGGACGAGCGGTAATTACAAATGTAAATAATGATGACTACTTTACCACATTTTTACCTTGTAATTTGAAAATCAAACAGGCCCGAAGGGAATTCCCTCCTTTTGCAAGTACATGGAACTCTTGGGTTTTTTTTCTGAGATGGCTTCTGCCACATTGTATATACATCAAAACCACATTGACACAAGTAATAGGTGCACAAGTCATCATAGATTCCTCGTAATGTTACCATAATCATATCTTCCATATCTCGCCGCCAACCACAAAAAAGTATCCTTTCTGGAGACTTCGGAACAATAAAATCTTCGGGTAGAAATCCTCTCCAAACCTGCACCATCAAGGAAAAGAAAAGAAGGAATTAGGGGCTTCAAAAGAAAGAACTTACCACAATCATATCATCAATGTCTCGTCTCCATCCACAAAATAGAATCTTCTGTGGCTTTCTAGCAGACCGAGCAATGTCTATGAATGATGCTTCTTTGACCTGAACGATCAAATTGACTGTATTTTTGTAAGTTGTATGTGTTGTACTCTCTTCATATTAAACTTCATGGTAGGAATCACCCTGACATGTGCAAATGACAAAATCAATTTCTTTTTAAGTGTATAACCCAAGCTGCCTATTTTTTTCTTACCCCTGTAAGATATGTAAAAGATCTCTTAGGCATATTTTAGAGTTTAGAACAACATACTTAAGACAACCATTTTTTAAAAACATTCTTGAGACAGTAGTTCTGACATTTTTTTTGTCTGTCTTAAGACAACCATATATAGTTCTGACAATAAAAGAAAAGTGATTATTAACAAGATCCAAATATACGAGATGTATAATTTATATAAATGAATAATTAACAAAAATGTCTAACATGAGGGAAAACAAATGGCTGGACGAGATGAACCAAACCAAAAATGTTTCTTTTCAAAGGAGGTACCTTGGGCACGTTGTGTTGGCATTTGAGTGGTGTTTGGTAAAAATGTATTGATCTATTGGTGGTACACAAATCCTTGTTATTCCCTGCAGCCAACTACTAGAGCATGTCTGGAAAGAACTTGACTTGCTTAGCATTGGCAGTTTGTCTGGCAACAACTGTGCTAGCTCAGGTGGTTTGTCTGACCACTATTTTGCTTGTTTGACCTTTGGGGCATGACAAGAGGGTCACTTCAAGGAGTGGCCGTCACTGCCCTTGTTTTTCTCTTGCTTTTTCCTTAAATAATTTTTTTCATCTTAAGAAAAAAGACATCTTGATATCACTCACCTTGACAATACCTAAACATATCTCTAGGACTTGAGGATTCTCATTAGAATACTGTATGAGAACACACATAACAAAAGGATTAGCCTGGCAAGGTTCAAAGCCCCTAACTGCTGGACTACTTTTGATGGTTACATAGGCCATCTACAAAGCATTTCTGCAGCAAGAAAGAGACAAGACGATTAAAGATTTCTGTGACTAAAGAAGGAGGATTTATCTTAAAAGTATGTTAGAAATATCAAATATGTAAATCTTGATTGGTCCTTGTGACGTACCATTTTTCTTGATATGTTTGTTTGTACGATTTTGAGCCAGACTTCAAAGTTCAACCACCCTTACGGATGAAGTTAAAACATTCCATCATGAACTATAAGTTGAGGACATCAGTCAGCCTCTCTTGTTTCCTTTACTAAGACATCATGAACCGGGATTAAAAGGTTTCCTCAGTGTTAAAGTCAAACAGGGATTTCTTCCTGTCCTTTCAAGCATGACCTAAAGATTGACAGGAGCTAGTTCTGGGCTTAAATGTACAGATTTCATCAAGAATTATTTGTCAGTAACAGTGATCTGGTTATTCAACATACATACTATCTGAAGAGGATTCCCAATCAGATTACAATTTAGGAGAATCACCGACATTCTCAAGCATAATCTCTTTAAATAAGAAATTGGTTGTTTGTGTGCAAAACATTCCATTCAAATGTGATAAGCTTATATGTATTCAGAGAGCTTTTAGCAATAAAATTTGGGTGAACATATGAAAGTTAAAATAATATGGAATGAATGGTAAATAAACTTCCGCAGAAAAGCATAAATGTGTGTATAAGCACTTGAAAAACAACTAGGGTGTGGATCATTCAGTGATGTCATGATGATGATGCTGCGCAAGTAATCTTTGGAGAAAAAATGTGACGTGAAAGAAATAAGCACAATACAAATGAAAAATTCCCCATAGAACAAACAACTCTGTGAGAGTTCGCAATAAACTAAGTACAGTCGAAAAATAAAAGAAGATAATTTAAGAATAAGCTCTATCATGCCCTTTCAAGGGCGGTTTATAGTGGTAGATCACCCATATGGTGTATGTACAGCAAGCAAAAAAAATCAGGCAACACATATGCTAGAATAGACTCATCAGTACTCTTGCACAATTTTTCACTGAAAATTTCTTTGGATCCACCCTGAAGGCTAATGAGATGTCAAATATATCACACCCAAGAATGAACTAAGCTCACATAAATGTCTCAAGAGTATTATTGACAATCTAAAGAAAAGGAAAGCACCATTGGCAGGGTTGTCGGAGAGTAGGTATCATCATCCTCTGCAATAACAAGAACTTCATCCCCCTCTTGTAGAACATAGGAATCGTCAGGATTCAAAATGATCTTTCCTCCGCTAGATGCTACCTTAATTCCACAGGGAATGGCATTGGGAAAGCTGATTAAAACATCTTCAAATTGCATTCCATCCAATTGCGGCCATCTTTTGATGTAGAACTCACAATTTTCAAACCCAAGAATGTCTTCCCATATCTGTCACAACTCAATATCATTAAGGCAAAGAAATATTCATAAATAATCCAACATAAACGCACAGTAACCATGCCCTAAATGTTGATCTAAAGCACTAAAAACGTATAGGAAAACTCCAAAACAATAATTACATATATAATATATTTACAAATGACAAACTTAAAAATAAAGAGGCAGAACCTCTAAATGTATTCCAAATAAATGTTTACTTCCACTATTTATTCATTATATCAGATTATTTGTATTTAGACATTGTCTTTAAAAAAGAAAAGCTGTTAAGTATTAGGAACTTAGAATAGAGTCTAAGGTGCTCAAGAGATGAGAACCATTGATTCGGTGATAAGTACAGTGCAAATAAATTCAATTGATTTTTTTAATTAATTGAATTGAATTTTTAAAATGGATTTCACAAAAAGGACCTGGACATATCAGATAACTATAGGCAAAATTCTTCCTTGCAGTTACAACAGAACCCCAATTCTTCGAAGTAATAAAAGATAAAACCAGCATTTAAAAAGGCACTTGAAGAGGACACCACGATGCAAGGTATAGCAAAAACTCCCCAAGGCATACCCATGTAGGGTGCCTTTGTAATTTCTCTATTTGTTTTGCTGTGTTTTTGTGTTTGTTTCTGCTGCCCTTATGGCCTTTAATAAAGCTCAGTATCTTTCAAAAAAAAATTATTGAAAACATAAATTGATTTTAATGTCATAGTGAACTTTGTAATGCGAGCTAGATAGCATGTTGGATACTCTTAGTATGTAGCATATGCAAATCATGTAGCTTAAGCTACACGCAGTGTTCGAAGTATCGGTATCGCTAGTTCGCTATAAGTTTCGCTAGCTAGGGATACAGAAACAATATCGATATCGCGGATAATATTGCTGATAACTAGAAATGTGGGGAAACATGGGGAAAATGGTGGAATTATCAGTGAAACTTCAAGAGGTTTTAAAATGTACATATTTACATATTTAAAAATAAAAAATTTGCAAAAAGAATGCATATATAACAAGTTTCCATTTAATGGGGGCCTTAAAAGCATGTGTTGTTGTAAGAAATCAGTCCAACCATCCCATCCGGCCTATTTAACCATCCAAACATCTATCGATATTGCAAAATATCAACAACACATGATATTTCACCAAGAAATCATTAACAATTGGAAAGGAAACGAAAGATTGTGGTCTCAATATCACGCATGTTGCGATATCGATAATATTGAGATATTATCAATATTATAAATGACAAATTGAACACTACGTACAACCATGTGCCCATGAAAAAAAAAATGAAATAAATTTTTTTTTCTAATAAACAAAATTTTGATGATATCAATACATTGGCAATATTATTGAAATATCGTCAATACACTTATGATACAAGCATTACCTAGAATTTACATAATCGAAAATAGTGGCGATACATTGGGGATATTGATGCATTGACAATTCAAGCAACACCTAGAATTTACGTAGTTGAAAATATTGGTGATTACATTAGTGATATTGATACGTTGGTGATATTTAGCGATACATTGCTAATACCTGAAATTTCTAATACTACCAGCATTATCGATATCGCTGCTAGCGTTATCGATATCGATGAGCTAGACATAAAGATAATATCGGAGATAATTCAAACACTGGCTACACGTATGACATGACTTAAGCTATTTTCATGAGCTATGTAGCGTTAAGGCTAAGCTACGCTACGTAGCGTAAGCTACACGCTACATAGCATAGCAATTTAAAATACTGATATAGCAACCCCCTCCCTCTTTCTCAAGCGGCACTGTGTTTCCATGTGAGTTTGTACATAATTTTTTCTCATGTTCTTGCACTTTTTGTCCTTTTTTTCAAAAAGAAAATCCATGTGGATTCCATGTTGTTTTTTCCTCACTTCCTTCTTTCATTTATCTACTAAAAGAAATTGCATGAGCTTGCAATTTTATTTTATTTTAATAATTTTTTTCTAAAAGTTGGATAAGTTAGTTGTTTCTCTTTCATTTTTTCAAATGAATATTGGCCTTTTCTGACGCAGGACAACTAACCACTTGCTCTAAAAGCTCAAACTGATAGAGTGTGGCAAATCAATCCCTTTATCTCATAGCTCAGGCCCCACATCCCATGGGTTAGGTCCTCGGCCGCCCACCCCAAGTGTGCCCCCACATCCCACAGGCCACCCCACTCGAGCCCATGTGAAATGCCCATGCATTAATCACCCCCGGTGAGGAGTCTCAAACACAAGACCTGCTCTGATACCACTTTGACGCAAGACAACTAACCACTTGTTCTAAAAGCTCGAATTGATAGAGAGTGAGAATCAATCCATTTATCTCATAGCCCAGGCCTCACATCTCATGGGTTCAAGGTATCCCGTATCGGTATCGGTTGGCGTAACGGTGCCCTCCGATACCGATACGGATACGGGGCGTAACGGCGATACAGGGGCGTACTGGCCCGTAACGGCACAATTATTTTTTTGCCAAAAAAATATGGATTAAATCCAGAATATTCTAAGCATTCCAAATACGCATTCATTTATAAATTGGAACATGTTTATGGTGGTGTAACGGTCCACTCTTTGGTGAGAAGTTGTATCGGACTGTCTGATGAATTTATGAACCAAATAACCTAAATTTGACTACAAAATTCATATATTTAATTTTCTAACTATCTACTATCAATGATAGATATATTAGAATGAATGTAATATGAAAATATCTTACATTAGGTGTTTGCAAATAGTATGTAAATAGAAAAAATAAATAAAAAATAAAATAGAAAATGACATCAAGAATCTGTAAAATGCACATTAACATGTTCTACTATGATTAACACATCATATTCTATCATTAAAATAGAAAAACATTCAATAAAAAAATGATTTTTTGAATTTTCAAAAAAAGGGCCAAAAATAGGGCGTAAATAGAAAAAAAATAGAAAATGACATCAAGAATCTGTAAAATGCACATTAACATGTTCTACTATGATTAACACATCATATTTTATCATTAAAACAGCAAAACATTCAATAAAATATGATTTTTTGAATTAAAAAAAAAAAAACCAAAAATAGTGCGTAAATAGAAAAAAAAATGACATCAAGAATCAGTAAAATGCACATTAACATGTTCTACTATGATTAACACATCATATTCTATCATTAAAACAGCAAAACATTCAATAAAAAATGATTTTTTGAATTTTCAAAAAAAGGGCCAAAAATAGTACGTAAATAGGAAAAAAAAAATTAAAATAGAAAATGACATCAAGAATCTGTAAAATGCACATTAACATGTTCTACTATGATTAACACATCATATTCTACCATTAAAACAGTAAAACATTCAATAAAAAGTATAAATACCTATTTTTGAGAAATTTCTGGAAAATGGCCCCTGGAGCTTCGAATCAAGAAAATCTTTCATATAAGTTGTTTTTCTCTGAAATATGAAGCTAAGATTGGTCGAAAATAGTGAAAGATTGATTGAGGAAGTGTTTGGAAGAAAGAAATTTGAAAAAAAAAAAGGTGAAAAAATGGACCTTAAAAAGCCAAAAACCATGTTACTGTTTTTTTACCGTTACGGTCTGGCCGTTACGTATACAATATCGAGAGGGTCACCGATACGGCCCCATATCGCGTAACGGCATCGGCCGTTACCGATACGTAACGGCTGATATGCCCGTAACGTATCCAATTCGGGACACCTTGCATGGGTTAGGTCCTCTATCGAACCCTCTTGTGGGCCTCACATCACATGGGTTCTGCATCACACTGGTGGGACCTGCCTCACATGAGCCATCTGCCTCAAATGGGCCGTGTTATTTTCACTTTTTAAAAAGACTAATGTGAAATTAAGGTTGAGTACAATTACTTCTTCTTCTTCTTTTGGCTTTTGAGAAGAATGATATCGACCAAATTTGAGATGGAATTCATAAATGTTTTTTTTCTTTTTTCCTTTTTTTTCTTTTTTGCCTTTTCAAGAACAATGATGTCAGGTAAATCTGAGAATGCATACAAAACATAGAGCTAACTATTTATTCAAATTTCATGACCTGATGCAATGTAACTCTGTGCCTCTTTTTTATGTGACGCATCAATGAACCTTACAGTGTTCTAGTTTTGTTTCTAATGGTTAACTATTATAACTCTATTTAACTATTATAAATTATATGTACTAGAGTACTCCTGGTCCACTTACTGTATATACTGTACATGCTTATGTTATTGCAACCAATAGTTATTGGCATTTGTTATGTTTGTACTTGTATTGTTCAAGATGATTTCTATGAATTTCTCACTTTTCTTCATACTTCTCTTATTTTTTTACTTTGGCCTTATTTATTTTTAAATAAAAAAATCAAATCCACAAGGCACACAGAGAGGCTTAGTTCTCACCTCTTAGGAGGTCCAGGCAACTTGCCTTAAACTTCCTTATATTAAAACACTGGATAAAACATGACACTAGTTTCTCAAGAAATCTTAATTAATCACCTTGCTTCCAAGCTACACTGGAGGGAAATCCTAATTAATGACCTTGCTTCCAAGCTACACTGAAGGGTACTGATTAGATCTCTAGGAGTTGATTTGGGAGGCATATCAGCCAAATTGCTTAGTTGTTTTGTTGATTCTTTATCCAGGCAATGTAGTCATCTGGGGTTTCCCATTGATCCTTCCATTGGTTTCACGCTGGTGAGTTGATTCTATAAGACCCACTGGCTCTGACTGCTACTTTTTGTGAGGTTCTATGTGATTGTAATTGTGTTCTTGATATGAGCATCTAAGTAGGTCTCAATTTCTAGAGTTCATACTACCTACAAGAGGAAGATGAATCATCACATTAACTGCTGGTCCGTTTCCACGCTCTAGAAGAATGCAGCCAAAACACAAGTGGAACAAAACTTTGTAAAATGCCATCCTTTGTGTAACGGGTAAAAGAAACACATTTTTCAACACAAAAAATATTGCATCTCCTACCATATTTCACTAGATCTGATTGTCAAATCCCAAGCATCAGCATTGTCATTAACACACAACACATGGATATTCCACTTCAATTATTTGAGTAAACCAATGAAAATTTTAGCTAGAAAAATAAGTGAGAACCATGACTGAGGTAAAGATTGCTGCTCATCTTAGAAAAAAAAAATTAAATTGCCAAGTCATTCATGATCTGAAATAACCTGTGCAAGGCCTGGCTGACGGGCACACTGAATCATCAAGCGACCAATTACATCATGAGCGACAACAGTTTCAACAAGATCTCCCCCAACAAGTTTAACTAGAACTTCATTATCGAGATCACTCAATTCCACCACTATGTGTCCACTCAGACCTTCTTTGACTCCAGTTAAGCCTAAAACAGTTCTCAGTGCACGTGCATCACTCTGTGCCAAACCACAATGGAAATAAGAGAAAATCAGTGGCATATCTAATATTTACATGAAATTTATTGATTCTGACTGAAAGAGACCTGGTCAGCATTTCCATCTTCAGCCAGGACAATCACTGCTCGGGCCTTGGAGACAGATACCTATGGAAATTCCATGCAGTTATAATACCAAAGAAGCCTAGAGAAATCATTATAATTTAACATAACATAACATAGGGACCATCAGGTTTGGAGTTGTGGCTGGTACTTATGTCCATATATAGCATTTATTGCAGAAAGACCAAAAAAAAAAAACAGAGTGCAATCATATCAGTCTTCACCAGCAGGCAAGCAAAAAAATGCAGTGAATATATTTAACCTTGAGATATAATATATATATATATATATATATATAGAGAGAGAGAGAGAGAATGCTCACCTGCGGACCTGTTCTCACTAGAACTCGTGAGAACTTTTTCGGAACTCATCACACGTGATGTGGGCCCAACATCTGAACCATCCATGTGATGCAGCACCCAATGAAACCCCTGGGCCCAACTTTCACTCTGATCCAAAACTTTGGTGGGCCATGAAAAAAGGAAACAGTTTCCTCCCTTGATTTGTCTCTCTTTTGCCATGGCCCACCAAAGTTTTGGATATGGGTAAAGGTCAGGCCCCCGGGGATTTAATGGGGTGTTGCATCACATGGACGGTTCAGATTTTGGGCCCACATCATGTGTGATGAGTTCTACAAAGTTCCTCCCCCCCCCCTTTCTCTGTGTGTGTGTGTGTGTGTGTGTATTAATTGCAGTTATGGCAGGGGGACAATACTGCAATATTCACAAAATATGACAGAGAATTAATACGATAGCATAGTAAACCGGCAAACCTTTTTCAGGTCCGCTAGAATTAAAGGGCATCCACTTCTGCATATGACAGGTGTTCCCTTGAAGTCGAATTCCATTTTGGCAATGTCGAGTTCCATTTCTTCTTTATCTTTCTCAGCCATCACTACTACGGTTCCCCCACCCAAGCTCTCATTGGCAATAGCAAGTTGATTCAATAGAGAACCCTGCATTCCAATTTGCATCATTGGATCATAGAAAAACATGTAAATTGATATAACGCAGATAGAATCAAGTTGTAACAAGAAAAGAAGAAGTAAACCACATGATTCTTTCTCAAAGAGACAATGGTTTTTTTTAATATAGTTGGGAATTTTGTTAGATAAGAAGAAAAGCCAAAATAAACAAAACAAACCCAAAACTGCACAATATACGAGGCTCTAAAAAACAGCTTGCACACACAGAAACAAAAAAAAATCAGAAGCCTCAAACCCAAACAAATCAACTACCCCCCAGTTGAAATCCAAAAATAATCCTAGCAAGGCCATTCTTTGGCCAAAGTGTCCGCCCTATCATTTGCGGATTGGTGGACATGGAAAAACCAAAGTTCATCCTTGCAGCAATTTCCTGAATTTCTTCTAGCATGTTGGTCAACCTCCATGGACCACGACCCTCCTTAGTCCACACAATTGCATTTTTTGAGTCGCCCTCCACAATGAGAGACAAAAAATCTCGCTCTCTGCAATTCTGAGATCACGCAGCCATTCTGAGACCACATTGTATGGACGCAACTTCAGCAAATGAAGAATCCCCAAAACCTGTTGCCCCGGAGAACTCCAGCGGCACTTCCACATTGCTATTCCTGAATGTTCCCCCAACCCCCATGGGTCCCGGGTTTCCTAGAGAACAACCATCAACATTCAACTTGATCACACATTCAGTGGAGACTTCTGAAATACTATGCTCTTTTTTGGGAGCCATCCACTTCCAATGATCTTGCCCCAGTATGACAACAACCACACTGCTGGAATCTTTGCCATCGCTGCACTTTGACTGCTCCAGCTAATCACAAGGGATGTGTTGAGCCAAAAATCATTGCCGCAGATTTCTCTGAACCTTGGAAGATCCTAGTGTTTCTTTCACCCCCCACACACCATAACAGCACTTTTAGGACCATAATCCATACTACCTTACCAATTGTCCCCAAAGGTGCCAATTTCCAAATTGCTACTAATTATTCTGCGTCACAGGCAATAACCCATTGATTCCCAAATTTAGCCATTACTGCGTTCCACAGCTTATGACCGAAAGAACAGTGGATAAACGAGTGACATCCATGCCACTTGCCTCACACAATACACACCTATTTGGGATCATAGCGCATCTAATTCGATGATCCACTGTCAGGACCTTATCGAGACAAATTAGCTACACTAATGCATTCACTTTCATCAGAGTGTTCCCATCCCAAACCATGGACAACCATTTGACCAATCCCCGATCCTCGAAACCTTTCTGAAAGATGCCAGAGAGAAGCAACCACTTGTTTCTGGGCACCTAATCCTCTCGTCTTCACCAGTGCCGGCCACAAACACTTCACTGACTTTTCCATCATTGATGCGAACATCTGAATTTCCTCATTTTGCAACCTTCATCTGAACAAAGGGCTCTATACTACTTCGCAGGCAGTCCGTATTCAAAACAATGGCTGAAACCTATCTGCCAGAGAAATATCACGCAACCTATCTTCCCAAAAATGCACCTTCAACCTGTTACAAACTCTAAATCTGGAGTTTTGGACAAGGAGATTATACATTTTAGAAATAGCTTAAACATCAATCCTCTCTACTGATTCCCATTCCTAGCATCCCGCCTGAGCTCCTGCATCCCATGCTTACAAGAATTGATATCAACAGCAGGGATGCGTCTCCACTTAATCTCCACCAGTTAGCAAGTAAGGCCTCGTTGATTTCCCAAACTGGAATTACCCCTAGGGCCAAGACCACCTTGATGGATTGGTTCATATGCCTCCTGCCATCCCAAATTGGAATTCATGGCTGCCATCCCGATTATTTCATAGAATCTCTTTTGAAGAGACTCCAAACAATTCAATACCCTCAATGGGCTGGGGGCTCTATGAATGAAATTTCCCGGCCCTTGCCTTACTGGTAATTCAATTCCAATTTTTTTCCCAATTACTTTTTCTTTCCCATTCTCTATAATGTTGACGAAGTGAAACATAGACATCATGTATAATGGGGAATTAGAAAGCACAGCCTTAATCAAAGTGATCCTTCCTCCCAGTGATGGCAACTTTCCATGCCCCAAGTTTTGGTGGCATGTCTTTCTATTGCAATATCCAACGCTGCAACTGAGGGCTTTCCAACGCTTAAATGCATTCCTAGGAGCTTTATCGGGAGGGATTTCAACACCTTGAGTTTGGTGACACATCTCTCTATTACAGTATCCCACATTGCAACTGAGGGCTTTACAATGCCTAAAGGCATTCCTATGAGCTTTATCAGGAGGTGTTCTAATTTTCAACCAATGAACATTGCATCTTACATATCGCTTCGTTGCCCATGTAACACCGAAGATCGCACTTTTGCTAATATTTGTTTTCAGCTCTATTATCTTGAAACATCTTACCACAAATTTAAATCCCGCAGCTTCTTCATTCCCTCCCACACCAAAAAGAATAGTGTCATCTGCATATTGGAGATGTAAGCACACAATTCTAGACCTGCCAATCAGCATTCTTTTTATGATTCTATAATCCTTCACTCCTTGAAAATCCTATTACGCGCCTCAGCTGCAATCATGAAAATCAGAGGGGAAGCCTTGCCTGATTCCACGTTCCCCCTTGAAGAAGCCAAATGGGAAGCCATTAAGGATTATCAAAAAATACGGTGTCAGAATGCAGGATTGGATTTGGATCCCATTTCACCATCTTGTATTGAACCCTAGCCAATCCATCATGTAATCAATAAAGATCCAATTAACGCTATCATAAGGCTTTTCCATATCTGTTTTAAAAATGAATCCATTCCCACCTAATTTCTGATGATCCCCGATCACCTCATGTGCCATAAACGATCCGTCAGCGATAAATCTACTAGGAAAGAACACACTGAATGGATGAAATAATCTGACTCAACACCTTCATCGTTCTCCCCACCACCACATTGGCTAGAATCTTGTAGCAACTTCCCACCAAACTAATCAGATGCTAGTCCTTAATCTCTTCAGCATCAGCATTCTTCGGGATGAATGTGATAATCCTTGCACTCATAACATGGCATATCTTTACTGTTGAGTGGAAAGCATTGCTATCATGTCCCACTTTACAGTGTCTCAACACCTGTGAGAAACAACATCGTGAAACCGTCTGGTCCAAGGGCCTTGTCACCCTTCATGCTAAAAACTGCATGTTCAGCTTCGTTCTTTGAGAATGGATCTTCTAGCACCTTTACCTGTGCCGCCAATATCTAATATAACCTAAGGCCATCCAACACAGGTCTACTGACAATTTCCTCCATATACAGCTGCTTGACAGAGTCAACGATGGCCTTGATGATGTCATATTGGCCATCTACAAGCCTCTCCTCTATTGTAATTGTCGAAATTGTATTAGCTCTTGTGCGAGCAATAGCGATCTTATGGAAGTATATGGTATTTCTGTCACCTACCTATCTTTCATGATCCATTTAGCCGTTGATCTGTCTCTAGAATGTTTCCTACATACGCAGAATACTTTCCATTTCTGATTTTAACTAATCCACTCTGGCCCTTTCTTCCATGGAGGCATCCCTCATCTCCGCTTCCCTATCCAGAGTCGCTATCTCACTGAGAATTGCTTCTTTTCCAACCTTGTTCCCTAAACACCACCTTGTCCCATCTTCTAAGCTTTTTTATATTAGGAGTGTAGGCTTGTTACTGAGATTCCTCCCAGCTCTTCCATATTTATTTATTTTATTTTTTAAAAAAAAAGGCCCCACCATTCCTTGACTTGATCGGAAAAAAAGACAGGGAATCCAACCACATGTTCTCGAATCTAAATACACAAGCACTCCAATCCTCCATATAACAATTCTTTCTTTTCTTTATGAAGGGTACGGCTGGGCATCGAGTCGAGTTGGACCGGATTGGGTCCAACTCGACTCGATCCAATTTTTCAAGAACCTGACCTGAACTCAATCTGATCCAGGACCGAGTCCAGCAGGGCTGACTCGATCCAATCCGAATCCTTGCTGGCCTGACCCGAATCGAGTCCGACTCGATCTGGGAAACCGAATCGAGTCAGATCGAGTTGAGTCTAGGGAGAGAGAGGGAGAGAAAGAAGGAGATGTGGGAAACCAGGAGAGAAAGAAGGACGGAAAGGAGGAGAGAAGTAAGGAGAGGAGGGAAATCAGGAGAGAAAGATGGAGAGAAAGGAGGAGAGATGGGTGGGTGCGGCGCCTCCTTCGGGTAGACAGAGGGGTTAGGGTTTGTTTGGATTTCGGATCGGATCGGTCTGGATTGACCACGATCCGAACTCGATCCGATGTACGATCGGATCTGAGTGGTCCTACTCGATCCGCACCGATCCAGGTCTTCGGTTCGGTCAGATTCTACCCAGCTCTAATGAAGGGTAACAAATATTATTGCAAAAAAGGATGACAAGGAGTCGTCCAAGAGATAGACCCACCAGTCCGCCAAGATTACGAGAGACCCCTCCTTTCCCCAAATATATTGACAGCCCTAATCCCCTAACATATGCTTTGCCTAAAGGAAAATTGCATTCGGGTGATTTCCGATCCCATTATTTTGCCCAAACAACACCAACCAAAAGCAGTAGGCAGAAATAAGTGCCACAGCTCTTTCCTTTGTTTACACTCAATACGCGCCCCAAACCAAGCATAGATCAATTCCCCCACAAAGTGGGGCATCATCCACTCTTCCTTGAACTAGGGAAGGACTTTCTTCCAGACCATATGGAAAACGAACAATGCACAAAAAGGTGGAAAATTAACAACCTCACGAAAGCACATCAACTGCTATTGACTATGACAAGACATCTTTCCTTAGGTTGTCCATCGTAAGAATCTTGTTTTTAGCCACAAGCCAACAGAAAGCTAAGACAAGAGGAGGCCCTTTGAACCTCCAAATGGAGCTAGAAGGATCATACGACAAATGACCACGAAACCCACCCATCCCCGAATAAAAAGACTTGACAAAGAATCTATCTGCCTTCCACATCCACCTATCCAGTTCCTCCAAATTCATATTCAATCCTTGGATGAGGAACATAAGGCTCAACACCTCATCAATCTCTTCATCATGAAGACTTCTTCCAACCCAAGGACACCAAACAACATTACCCCCCTCATTTGCAACAACTAGCCTAGAAATGACGCCATTCTCCTCTTCCGCTATCCTCAAGAGCAAAGGAAACACTATGGAAAGAGGCTTGTCTCTGCACCAAATGACCCTTCATAATTTGATTCCCAAGCCATCCTTGACCTTGAATGCAATCTCCTTTTTGATGAAAACTCACCACATTAAATATTGCTTTCCAAGCTCCAGATGCCCTATACCTGGCTGAAGACTCAGCAACCACCCACCCTCCTCGATACCATATTTTCAAACAACCACACGAAGCTAGAGATAACTGTTTTTGTAACATCCCCGATTTTTCCCAAGTTGGGGATGGACGTCCTTGGACGTAGAACTGCCCTAGGACCAAATCCTTTAGAAATTAGACGAGAATTAACTAAGTGCTAAACTAGATTATCTGTGAAAGTAGCACTAATCGCTTTAAATACGATCTGTAAGACCCAAAATGAGTAGAACAGTTAATGCTACATTACCCTGAAACTTAGGATCCAACTCAAAACCCAGTTGCTCTCGGGAGCATCATGGAACTCCGTATCAGACCTAGACCGCACGTCGAAAGTCCGATTTCCCCAAGACTATACAATGATGACCGCCTTGCTGGACTTGACAACCACCGCGGAAATCAAGTCCTAATAATACCCAGAAACGCGCAACTTGAGCACAGAGTGAAGTGTGTGAGAAACGTGAATATCTTTACGAAATGAAATGAAACTTAAGTAAATTGAGTCCGTTCGATTGCGGGCCAAATCTAAGCTTTCAGACCGTCAGAATCTGACCCAATTACACCCTCGGATCAGGGAAAATTTCCAACACATGTTAGTGTACTTGTGGCCCTGATCGAATACCGATGACCGTTGAATTGAAACTGGTCCTCCATGGTCGATCTGTAAACCTAATCGGACCAAAACCTTAACTCGACCTAGATCCAATGTTCGAGAGCTTAAGTCCAACCGCACGCAAAAAAGGGGCCACCAGAAGTGCTCCGTTAGACCGAAACAGACCCCTTTTGGCTATAACTTAAGTATACCATGGCCCTGGGGCCATTGACATCGATTTTGGGCTTATAAATAGCCCTTAAACCCCCTCACTCCCAATCCATACGAATTTCTTAAAAACCGTAGGTGAGAGAGAAAGAAAAGGAGAGAAAAGAGGAAGGAATGAGGAGAGATTCTTGGGGATTGTTGTTGGGATCTTTTCCCACAACTCTACACGTCGTTTCGCTTCTCTACTACGCTACTCAACTTATTTCGATTCCGATTTGGGTAAGAAATCCTAACCCTAATCTCGTTTTAGAAATCCAAATAGAGATATTGACAAAATAGCTAATCTGTTTCGTGATTCAGGTAGCCGTTGTGCCGTAGACAAAGGCGTTGTGTTCAAACTGAGTTCAGTTCGAGTCTACCCGCGAAAGGTGCAGATTATGAATGTTTAGGTTATGGTTTTCAAGGCTTTCAATCTCAGTAATGATTTATGACTAACTTGATTGCTCTCACATGTGCTTAAATGCAATGATTTCCGTTTATTACATATATATGTGAACTATGTTAAAGATAATGCATTTCATGTGTTTGTTGAAATGTTTAGATAAATATGGAATTAGGATTTGTGTTTGCTATGATTACTTGAGTGAGAGTACATGATTGTTGTACTTGTGGCAACTCCTTGTGAAAGGATTTGCTACAATATATGTTTTAACTAATTTATTGTATGTATGTTGATATGCGTAGCTTAAGTGTTTGATAAAATGTCTGAATGAGAAAATGCTTGTTGAGATGTATTTAATGATGGTGTTGAGATAGGATTCTCAATTGCATTATCTATAGTTACAGTTTCCTTCATGTAACCTATCTCGTTATTACGTGATTTATGGATGAAATGCCTATGTGTGTTAACATGTGCACTATGTGTTCAATAAAATGCTTATATGAGATTTAAGTTTGAAATGGTTGCTACATACTGTTTTGACTAGCGCATATGAATGTCTATTATATTTGAAGTATGAGTGGGACTACGACGTAGTCCAGGCAATCGGTAACAATTCATGTTTGAGTGGCTGAGCTAGTCTCGCCACAATTGATGCGTTCGGTGAATCCGGGTCGTACGATGATTGTCGACAGTGGTTAGCGTTCCATGTCGATTAATTCAACGTATGCTCGTACCAATCGAACTTGTCAAGTAACCCGATTGGCCTATTGTGTGTTCGTCATGTATGGACGCTACTGCTTAAATCTAAGGTACCAACTTACCAGTAAAAATCCTGTTTAACCTTGATACCTCGATCCGCTAAGACTCATGAGCCGGACATGGTGGTATGGGACACCGTGGTCATGCTGTCGGCCTACGCTGGGGCGACGAGCCTCCCCGTAGTGACCAATGAGCAACCCAAACTCGTGAGCCAAATACGGTGGTATGGGACACTGTATTCAAGTTGTCGGCCTACACTGATCAGGTGACGAGCCCTTTGTAGTGACCTCGAGCCTACTCTGAAACTGCGTTGAGGTGACGAGCCTTTCCGTAGCAACTAGAGTACAAAATTAGCCTACCCCTGCGCAGCCTGGCTGTGTCCCCAATCTGGTCGGTGACGAGCCTTCGAAAATAGACTGCCAGTTGGTAGGGCGTTGGTGGTAATGACCTGAACTTGCGTATCGTATGAGATTTACTAAGACTGACGACCCTATAATGGATCATTGTTTGGGAATTGATATAAGGGAGGTACCTTAGTTTCCCAATCCTGCTATATGAAAAAGACTAATAAGAACTTGGAAATCACGCTCATGCACCGCATTGCATGTGCCGTTTGGCGTTGGGTACAGCACTGAGGAAGTGACTGACATGCCGCGACTGTGAGATGAAGATCGCAGAGGGAGTGCAAGCGAGGGCATGCATCATTACTACATACCATTCTTACATTAATCAGAGTACTTAGGGATGTTTGATTGTATTGCTTTATCATTACTGCTCGACTGAATTCATAACATGTTAACCCTTGCTTCATGATTCCACTAAGTTGATCACTCACTCCCACGTTACGGGACGGTGTTTTAAACACCTACCGGACCCTGTTTTGGTCTCAGATGATGGCGATGCTTACAAAGCGGAGCCGGACTTTTATGATGATGATGAGGATATGTAACTATCAGGCGGGTTTATGTAAACCATGTTCTGATCGACGGGGTTACAGGGTTGCTGATTAGATGCCATTACACTTTATTTTGCACTTTTGGAACACCCTTGTATATTCATTTTGTTCATTTTTGGAGTATACATTGATATATCTAACCTGGTCACATGTTCACACTCTGGAGACTTACAATAGTTCATGTATTTTATATATCTATCACAGTCTTCTACTTGCGTAATTTAACTATCTCTGGAGTATGATATGTTGTTTTGGTATAATCTCATTCATGTTTAATGCACTAATATGGACAACATTCAATCATCATTATTTATGTTGCATAAGTGATGCGTTGGAACTCGGGAGCTGAGCTTCTGCTCGACCCCCGATTTTCAAGGCATTACAAGATGGTATCAGAGCATGATTTGGATTAAACTGGACCTGGGTTATAGGTAACACGACGCACTCTGACGCACTCTGATTTAGGAAGGAGGCGATGGAATTTAGAGACGACATTAGGATCCAAGGGTTTCACAGACAGGCGAGACTGAATACTGTAATTTAGTCTACAACGTATCTTCGATCACGTGAATCAACCTAGGTCGCCTCTAGGCTGTCAGTCAACGGGTTTGAGTCGTTAGTTGACAAATTCCAAACCTGAAATGGATCCAAATGGCACGAATACGTGCACATACTCAATCCTAAAGTCTAAAATCTCTTTTTAACCCATTTCCTTCAAAATCTCACCTTTCACCACTTCATTCTTCAAGTTTTTCTAAGTACTTTCATATTAGACACAAATCATAAAGTTTAAATAATGAAGAACAATACTTAAACTAAAATTTACTATAAATAGTAAATATATGAATAAAATGAGTTTTTGACCATTAACCTTATGGAATCTCACAAAATAAATAGGTTATTTGGATAGATCAGCTTCTCCTACCCTAAAATCATATATTGTACGTCAAATAACTCATCCCGGTTTGCAAGATACGCCCGTTTCAAAAATCACGTGGCAGAATCACCACCGGACGGTCCAGCGGACCGCGGCGCCACCCGCCGCCAACATGGCGGCACGCAAGCCGCCCGGTCAGCGGACCGAGGGCGGCTGATCATAGCAATCGCTGCGATCGACCGCGCTTGAGCTCGTCCGGGCTGTTGGGCTCGACCACAATGAGCGGTATGCGGCCATTTTCTCCGATTTTACTGCACGTTTCATCCGAGTTTGGAAAATCATATCTCCCTCGTTATAACTCCGATTTAGGTGATTCAAAAGCCAAATTGAAGCTTGATAAGTTTAGTTTCATATAAAAATGAGTGAAAAAGATAATTAAAAAAAATTTTTAATTTTAATTTGTATGGGTTGTCATGGCAACTATCCAAAACTTATTCGTTTGGACAACTACTGTTTCTATAATTTTTAGAATTTTTCTACAACATGAAATTTAGTGAAAATCGAGAGAGATGAAGTAGACTTGATGAAGAACTACTAGAAAATAATTAGAATAATATACTAACTAAAAGTGCCTGATCAGGGCATAGAACCACTCGAGGACCTTGGGAATGAGGATTATATAAACCACTCCTAGATTCTGACAGTATAGGAACTCCCATACATTAATAACGTAAACCCTAGGACCTCCTTAGCTAGTATGAGCATATGTCTAGTGCTCGAGCGTAGTAAAAATTCAAGTTCGGGCGACTCAATTCCAATCAGACAACTTTGACCCTAAGCAATAAGACAAATTTTTGTGTTAGAAATGGTATGAAATCATAGAACGTATGAGCGTATACTTTGGCTCACAACTATTGGATTACCACAACTCCCATGTTGACTAGGCTACTGGCTATACTAAGGAATGTAAGAGACGAATGTAAAAGACTAAATATGCTAAGATAGTTGAAAGATAGACTTAGTTGGCTTGATTAGGTTGGAGTGAGGCCTCCTTCTTTCATTGGATTCCCTTGATACATATAGGATTCTTTAATAACTCGTAGGAAAGCTGTTTTGACTTATAAACTAGTCACGTTCAGAAAAAACTTATATATCCCTCGGCTTGAACGCTAAGATAAATCAATACACCCCTTAGAATTACTTTCCCAAGGACTTATTACAATCGGGAACACGGAGTAGAGAAACTATACATAAGCTAAGTATTCGCGGTTTGAGTCGAATTCTCAATCCTAGTAGTTACCAATGAATCTAATGCTTTGATCAAGCAGAAGATCGGGATCAACTAGGATTAAGAACTGATACGACAGATTTTCTGTCATAGCTAGGCGGAAGGTCTATGTATCCGACTCAGACCCACTACACAACTTTCCTTCCGTGTTGGCCCGACTACTTATGCACTAATAATGTAGAGATTATCTTGCAGTATTAAACTAAACATGATTAATGAGGGTAAGTCGGGACCATGGTAAAAGTCCTCCTTTGGTAAACTTAGGCATCTTGTCACAACTCACACTCGTCCCTGGAATCAACCACATCACCCATCATTTTTAACTCATTTCCTTGAGCCTTGAGAGTGAAAACTCTTTTTAAGGTAGGTAGAAGATTATGAGCCCAATCTAGTTAAGTCAGTCTATACATCCATTGGATTAAAGTGGCGCAGCGGAAGCGTGGTGGGCCCCTGCCCCACTGGCCCAAGATCGAAGGAAATTGATCCAGGTTGTGCTTAGGGATAGGTCACTAAATAGGATCTGAATATTCCTTAGAATGTAAATAATGAAGTCATTGAAGGAAAGCAATTATGGTTCAAGTGTTAAACCAATTCATATTAAAGAATAGGCCTAATAATGGGTACGAGCTAAATAACAATAACCGAGGTCAGGGTATCTACAATGTGCTCGTTGAATACGGACCTAATAGGGCCCTTAGTCAATTTCAGGGCGAAAAAAAGTTTTAAGCAGGATAAGACTAAAGTGAGCCTGACTAGCATAGGAAGTATACACCCTACCACGCGTAGAAACTTGAAATCGATAAAACTTAAGCAAAAGAAATAATTAAATCTTTCCTTATTACCCTTAGGCAATTTCGGGGACGAAATTGTTTTTAAGGGGGGTAGATTGTAACATCCCCGATTTTTCCCAAGTTGGCGATGGACGTCCTTGGACGTAGAACTGCCCTAGGACCAAATCCTTTAGAAATTAGACAAGAATTAACTAAGTGTTAAACTAGATTATCTGTGAAAGTAGCACTAATCGCTTTAAATACAATCTGTAAGACCCAAAATGAGTAGAACAATTAACGCTACATTACCCTGAAACTTAGGATCCAACTCAAAACCTAGTTACTCTCGGGAGCATCATGAAACTCCGTATAGGACCTGGACAGCACGTCGAAAGTCCGATTTCAAGACTATACGATGATGACCGCCTTGCTAGACTTGACCACCACCTCGGAAATCAAGTCCTAATAGTACCCAGAAACACGCAACTTGAGCCCGGAGCGAAGTGTGTGAGAAACGTGAATATCTTTAGGAAATGAAATGAAACTTAAGTAAATTGAGTCCGTTCGCTTGCGGGCCAAATCTAAGCTTTCAAACCGTTGGAATTTGACCCACTTACACCCTCGGATCAGGGGAAATTTCCAACACATGTTAGTGTACTTGTGGCCCTGATCGAACACCGGTGACCGTTGAACTGAAATTGATCCTCCGCAGTCGATCTATAAATCCAATCGGACCGAAACCTCAACTCGACCTAGATTCAATGTTAGGGAGCTTAAGTCCGACCGCACGCAAAAAAAGGGCCACCAGAAGTGCTCTGTTAGACCGAAACAGGCCCCTTTTAGCTATAACTTAAGTATACCATGGCCCAGGGGCCATTGACATCGATTCTGGGCTTATAAATAACCCTTAAAGCCCCTCACTCCCAATCCATACGAATTTCTTAAAAACCCTAGGTGAGAGAGAAAGAAAAGGAGAGAAAAGAGGAAGGAATGAGGAGAAATTCTTGGGGATTGTTGTTGGGATCTTTTCCCACAACTCCACACGCCGTTTCGCTTCTCTACTACGCTACTCAACTTGTTTCGATTCCTATATGGGTAAGAAATCCTAACCCTAATCTCATTTTAGAAATCCAAATAGAGATATCGACAAAATAGCTAATCTATTTCGTGATTCAGGTAGCCGTTGTGCCGTAGACGAAAGCGTTGTGTTCAAACCGAGTTTGGTTCGAGCCTACCGGCGAAAGGTGCGGATTATGAATGTTTAGGTTATGGTTTTCAAGGCTTTCAATGTCAGTAATGATTTATGGCTAACTTGATTGTTGTCGCATGTGCTTAAATGCAATGATTTCCGTTTATTACATATATACGTGAACTATGTTGAAGATAATGCATTTCATGTGTTTGTTGAAATGTTTAGATGAATATGGAATTAGGATTTGTGCTTGCTATGATTACTTGAGTGAGAGTACATGATTGTTGTACTTGTGGCAACTCCTTGTGAAAGGATTTGCTACAATATATGTTATAACTAATTTATTGTATATATGTTGATATGCGTAGCCTAAGTGTTTGATAAAATGTCTGAATGAGAAAATGTTTGTTGAGATGTATTTAATGATGGTGTTGAGATAGGATTCTCAATTGCCTTATCAATAGTTACAGTTTCCTTCATGTAGCCTATCTCGTTATTACGTGATTTATGGATGAAATGCCTACATGTGTTAACCAGTGTTCGAAATATCGGTATCGCACAATGTATCGCACCCTTGGGATACAGATACGTATCGGTTATCGCATGGGATATATCGTTTGTATCGCATAGTTTATCGCACTTTTTGGGAAGCATGGGGAAACATTGAGAAAATGGTTGAATTTTTTAATGAAACTTTAGAGATTGTTAAAAAGGCCCTTAATACACACTTTTAAATCATAACATCTCAAAAAAAAAGATGTACATAATACATTTCCTTTGTATAGGGACCTTAGTTATGCGATGTTTAACTGAACTAATGCAACTATATTTAAATTGAATGCATAATAATGCTCTAATATGATCTCTAAAAATAGATGAACGGTGTAGATATAATAAATACATCACTTTGGGCCCATGTAACTTTGATCTCCTTTAAACCGTTCGTGCAACTGGAGCTCGAGGAGCATCAGTTCTCGTCTTTGCACGTCACGGACGCGGATTGCGTCCTACCCCTGCCCGTCTCTAGCCTCGAACGGGCGGTTCTGTGGGTTAGGCCCACCTTGAATGTATGTGATCTATCCACACCGTCCATTCGTTTTTCCATCTAATTTAAGGGGTTGAGCCAAAATTTGAATCATATCCAAAAATCAAGTGGACCATACCACAAGAAACAACAGGGATAATGATATCCACCGTTGAAACCTTGCTAGGCCCAACAATGATGTTTATTTGTCATCCAACCTATTCATAAGATCGTACAGACATAGATGAAGGGAAATAAATAAATATATACTTATCCGAAATTTATGTGGCCCCCAAGAAATTTTCAACGGTAGACGCTCAATTCAACTGTTTCCTATGGTGTGGTCCATTTGAACATTGTATATGTTTCATTTTTGGGTTGAAGCCCTAGAATTATCTATTAAAATAGATGGACGAAGCAGATAAAATACATAAATCATGATGGACCATACAGAGTTTACTCGGCACACTAAGCGTAGTGAGTTACTCCGTACAGAAATTGGATTGCGTACTGAGTTACTCAGTATCGTACTGAGTAAACTTAGTTGGGCCCACTATGAATTTATGTGGTTTATCCACACCGTCCATCCATTTTTACAGATAATTTTAGGGGTTGATCCCAAAATTGAAGTAAATACAAAGCTCAAGTGGACCATTACATAGGAAACTGTGTGGAATAATGATTTCCACCGTTGAAACCTTCCTGGTGTCTAAAGTAATTTTTATTTGTCATCCAACCTGTTCGTAAGATCACAAAGACATGGATGAAGAGAAATCACAAACTTCAGCTTGATCCAAAACTTCTTTGGCCTCCAAAAAAATTTTAATGGTAGAGGTTCAATCAAACTGCTTCCTATGGTGTGGTCCACTTGAGATTTTAATTTGCTTCGTTTTTGGGATAAAGCCCTAAAATTATCTTTTAACATGGATTAACGGAGTGGATAAAATAAATAAATAAAAGTGGAGCCCACAAAGTTTACTCAGTACCCTAAGGGTACTGAGTTACTCAGTACGCAATCCGCATCCCGCAGTACGCAATCCGCTTCCAGCGCGGATTACTGAAGTCACGTCACCAAGTTACGTGGGTCCCACATGTATTTTTTCTATCCACACCGTCCATCCATTTGAACAGATCATTTTAGGGTGTGAGCCAAAAAATGAATCAGATCCAGAGCTCGAGTGGACCCCACCACAGAAAACAGTGGAGAGAGTGACGTTTACCATTAAATTTAGATGACTGATAAACATCACTGCAGGGCCCATATGATCTTATTAAATTCTTATTTTCCTTTCATCCACGTCCATATGATCTTATTAACGGTTTGGATGACTGATAAACATCACTGCAGGGGCCAGAAAGGTTTCAACAATGAAATCAGTGTCACCACTGTTTCCTGTGGTATGATCCACTTTCCGTTCTAAGTTTTGGGATCAACCCCCTTAATTTAGATGGGAAAACAAATGGACGGCATGGATAGACCAAATACATTAAAGGTGGGCCCCAACTAGTTTACTGAGTACGATAGGAGCGTGCTTAGTAAACCACACCCGCTGTAACGTCTCGAAAAAATCCGTACAAAGACCCGAGTACCACCTCAGGCAGAAATCACTCAGGACTAAATCCTTTAGAAATTAGACGAAATTAACTAGTGCTAAACTAGATTAGCTGTGAAATCCGCTTGAACCACTTTAAATACGAACTGCAAGACCTAGAACTTGCAGAATCATTAACGCTACATTACCCTGAAATCTAGGATCAATCTCATTACCCAGTTGCTATCGGGAGCACATTGAAACTTCGATCGGACCTAGACCGCACGTCGAAAGTCCGATGACCACAAAACTAAACGCTTATGACCGCTTTACTGGGCTTGACAACCATCTCGGAAATCAAGTCCTAATGATACCCAGAAATGCACAACTTGAGCTCGGATCGAAGCGTGTGAGAAACGCGAATATCTTTAGACATTGAACTTAGATTTAAGTGATTTGGACCGTTCGCTTACAGGCCAAATCTAAACTTTCAGACCGTCAGAATCTGACCCAATTACACCCTTGGATCAGGGAAAATTTCCAACACATGTCAGCATACTTGTGGCCCTGATCGAGTGCCGGTGACCGTTGAACTGAAACTGGTCCGCCATGGTCGATCTATAAATTCGATCGAGCCGAAAACTTAACTCGACCTAGATCCCATGCCAGGGAGCTTAAGTCCGACCGCATGCGGAAAAGGGGCCTCCAGAAGTGCTCTGTTGGTCGAAACAACCCCCATTTGGCTGTAACCTAAGTATACCATGGCCCTCGGGCCATTTCGGTCAGTTCTGGGCCTATATAAGGGCCTTAAACCCTCTCTCTCCCTTCACATACGATTTTGCAAACCTTAGAGAGAGGAGAGAGAAAAGAGAAGGAAAGAAAGAGAAAGAGGGGGAGAGTGTGGGAGATCGTTCTCGGGACTCAATCTCGCCATTCCACGTGCTTATCCACCATTCCCGTATCGCTATTCAGGCGATTCCGATCCCACTCTTAGGTAAGAAAACCTAACCCTAATCTGTTTTAGGGTTTCAGATAGTGTAAGTGATGAAATAGCTAACCTAATTCATGCTATAGGTTGTCATTCTACCGTTGACAAAGACTTGGTGTCTAAACTGAATTCGTTACGCGTTTACCAACTAAAGGTACAGACTATAAACGTATAGGTTATGGTTTTCAAGGCTTTCAATGTCGGTTAATGATTTATTACTGACGTGGGTGCCATTTCACATGCCAAATGCGTTGTTTGTTTCGCGATACAGATATACATGAACTATGTTGAATATATTGTATTCTAGGTGTTGGTAGAAATGATCGTATACGTATGGAATTTGAAATTGTGTTTGCCATGATAAATTGCCACGAATATATGCTAGTTGTATGTGTAACAACTCCTTGGCGAAATAATTCGCCCTAATACATGTTATGCCAACATACGTTGTGTATGTTATAATATGTAGCCTAGGTGTTTGTGAAAATGTCTACATGAGTATACATATTATAACCATGACAACTATCGTATGATTGTCGTGTTGGAATTTGCCCTAATTCATGTTATAACCAACATACGTCATGTATGTTGGAATGCGTAGACTAAGTGTTTGTAAAAATGTCTAAATAAACTAGTAGTTAGTAATTTGTACTTTGTATGAGTGTTGAGATATGAATCTCACCTACCTTAACTATGTGTATGATTTCCTCCATGTATTATATATTATAGTGTCTGTTTAGGTATGGAATGCATATGTGTGAATTCATGTTTAAGTTGTAATCCATAAAATACTCAAATGCTTGTATGATTGGAATTATTGATCCATTACTGCTCTGATTATCTCATATGATTTTCTATTATAATTGAATATGGTTGGGGCTATTATATAGTCCAAGCAATCGGTAACGAACCTCGAATTGGTGGCCGAGGTTGTCTCACCACACAGGACGTGGTCGATGAATCCGAGCCGTACTTGGGATGTCGACAGTGGTTAGGCCACACGGAGTGCTTACGCACTTCATGTCGATCAACTCAACGTACGCTCGTACTAGTCGAGCTCGTCAAATAACCTGATTGGCCCGATATATGTTCATCATGTTTGGACGTTACTGCTTGAACCTAGGGTACCAAACTCACCAGTGGAAACCCCGTTAACCTTGGTACCTCGATCCGCTAAGACTCATGAGCCGGACATGGTGGTATGGGACACCGTGGTCAAGCTGTCGGCCTACGCCGGGGCAACGAGTCCACCCGTAGTGACCAGTGAGCAACATAAGCTCGTGAGCCGAATATGGTGGTATGGGACGCTGTATTCGAGTTATCGGCTTACACTGATCAGGTGACGAGCCCTTTGTAGTGACCTCGAGCATACACTGAGACTGCGATGAGGCGACGAGCCTTTCCGTAGCAACTAGAGTATAACTAGGCCTGCACTGATCAGGTGACGAACCCGTTGCAGTGACCTAGAACCACAACTTCGTATGAGATTTATTAGGACTGACGACCCTAGAATGGATCATTGTTTGGGTATTGATATAAGGGAGGTACCTTAGTTTCCTAATCCTGTTGTATGAAAATGACTAATAAGAACTTGGTAATCACGCTCATGCACCGCACTGCATGTGTCGTTTGGCGTTAAGTAGAGAGCACTAAGGAAGTGACTGACATGCGCGACCGTTAGATGAAGATCGCAGATGAAGTGTAGGCGAGGGCATGCATCATTTATACATACCATTCCTGCATTAATCAGAGTACTTAGGGATGTTTGATTGTATTGTTTTATCATTACTGCTTGACTAAATTGATAACATGTTAACCTTTACTTTATTGTTCTACTGAGTTGATCACTCACTCCCACATTTTGGAACGGTGTTTTAAACACCAACCAGACTCTATCTTAGTTGCAGATGGAGACCCGACTGATGAGGCGGAGCCAGACTTTGCAGACGATGAAGATGCTTTCTCATATATGCAGTATTCAGGCGGGTTTATATAAACCTTTCTAATCGACGGGGCTTCAGGGTTATACTTGTAGTGGATTATCACATTTTTTTTGACATTTTGTATTTTGAAACAATACTTGTAATTATTGACCTGGCAACACATACATACTTTGGGAACCTATACTGATTTATAAAGTTATACATATTCGTTTCAGTCTTCTGCTTACGTATTACAACTGTCCCTGTATTATGTTTTGTTGATTTGGCATAATCTCATTCATGTTTTATGCACTAATACAGACAACATACAATCATCATTAAATATGTTGCATAAGTGATGTGTTGGAACTCGGGAGTTGGGTTTCTACTCGACCCCCGATTTTCAGGGCGTTACACTCGTGCCTATCCCCATTTCGAGGCATGCTCACCTACGCACCTACGCACATGCGCACCTTTGCACACGTGTCATGGGTGTCGAATCCGAATGGTCGATAAGATGTGGAAACCCATGGAACCTTAGAGTGAATTTTCACCCTGATCTAAGATTCTGGTGGGCCATAAAAAAGAGAAATTCAAATCAAGGGAATAAACTGTTTGCATTTTTCATGGCCCACCGATGTTTTGGATCAAAGTAAAAAATCGTACCAAGGGGTTTCATGAGGTTCTGCTTCATGTAGACCGTTCGGATTTTCAAGACTCATCAGATATGATGAGTTCTCAAAAAAGTTCGTATGTAGTACGTATGAACTGGTTCGCAGGTGAGCGTTTCCAACCCCATTTCACCCCTCCCGCCCCATCTTCTTCATTTTCCCTCTGTCACGAGCGCTCTCCCTCTCTGGCCTGATTTCTAGCCGAATCTCCAAGAAATCCGGCTTGATTTCTCGCCGCATCTCCGAGAAATCTGCACAGGCACGCTCCAATCAGCGAAGAAAGAGAAAAAATGAAGAAAATAGCGAGAAAAATTCGAAGAAAGAGGGATACAGATACTTACCTGTCGAATGGCCCACCTCCGATCACCCAATTAGCGAAGAAAGAGAAAAAATGAAGAAAATAACGAGAAAAATTCGAAGAAAGAGGGATACAGATACTTACCTGTCGAATGGCCCGCCTCCGATCACCGCTACAGCCTACGGCTACAGGTACTCTCTCTCTCTCTCTCTCTCTCTCTCTCTCTCTCTCTCTCTCTCTCTTTTCTAATTCAAAATTTTTTGATTTTCCACAACCCACGGCATCGAATGATGTCAACGATATATCACACGATATCAACGATAATATCATACGATATCTGGAGTTTTGGATTTTTGGTATCTTCCGCGTGTTATCGGCGGAGTTTCGTCTCACACTGGTGCGATACCTATAATATCGGCCGATATATCAGCTAATAGTATCGATATTTCGAACACTGGTGTTAACATGTGCACTATGTGTTCGATAAAATGCTTATATGAGATTTAAGTTTGAAATGGTTGCTACATACTGTTTTGACTAGCGCATATGAATGCCTATTATATTTGAAGTATGAGTGAGACTACGACGTAGTTCAGGCAATCAGTAACAATTCCTGTTTGAGTGGCTGAGCTAGTCTCGCCACAATTGATGCGTTCGGTGAATCCAAGTCGTACGATGATTGTCGACAGTGGTTAGCGCTCCATGTCAATTAATTCAGCGTACGCTTGTATTAATCGAACTTGTCAAGTAACCCAATTGGCCTATTGTGTGTTTGCCATGTATGGACGCTACTGCTTGAATCTAAGGTACCAACTTACTAGTGAAAATCCCATTTAACCTTGGTACCTCGATCCGCTAAGACTCATGAGCCGAACATGGTGGTATCTAGTATGGGACACCGTGGTCGTGCTGTCGGCCTACGCTAGGGCGACGAGCCTCCCCGTAGTGACCAGTGAGCAACCCAAACTCATGAGCCGAATACGGTGGTATGGGACACTGTATTCGAGCTGTCGGCTTACACTGATCAAGTGACGAGCCCTTTGTAGTGACCTCGAGCCTACTCTGAGATTGCGTTGAGGGGACGAACCTTTCCATAGTAACTAGAGTACGAAATAGCCTGGCTGTGGTCCCCGGTCGGGTTGGTGACGAGCCTTTAAAAATAGATTGCCAGTTGGTAGGGCGTTTGTGGTAGTGACCTGAACTTGCCTATCGAATGAGATTTACTAGGACTGACGACCCTATAATGGATCATTGTTTGGGAATTGATATAGGGGAGATACCTTAGTTTCCCAATCCTGCTGTATGAAAAGGACTAATAAGAACTTGGAAATCACACTCATGCACCGCATTGCATATGTCGTTTGGCGTTGGGTAGAGCACTGTGGAAGTGACTGACATGCCACGACCGTGAAATGAAGATCACAGAGGGAGTGCAGGCGAGGGCATGCATCATTACTACATACCATTCTTGCATTAATCAGAGTACTTAGGGATGTTTGATTGTATTGCTTTATCATTACTACTTGACTGAATTGATAACATGTTAACCCTTGCTTCATGATTCCACTAAGTTGATCACTCACTCCCACGTTACGGGACGGTGTTTTAAACACCTACCAGACCCTATTTTGGTCTCAGATGATGGCGATGCTTACGAAGCGGAGCCTGACTTTTATGATGATGAGGGTTTCTCCTATACGCAGCTATCAGGCGAGTCTATGTAAACCATGTTCTGATCGACGGGGTTCAGGGTTGCTGATTAGATGCCATTACACTTTATTTTGCACTTTTGGAACACCCTTGTATATTCATTTTGTTCATTTTTGGAGTATACATTGATATATCTAACCTGGTCACATGTTCACACTCTGGAGACTTACAATAGTTCATGTATTTTATATATCTATCACAGTCTTCCGCTTGCGTAATTTAACTGTCTCTGGAGTATGATATGTTATTTTGGTATAATCTCATTATTGTTTAATGCACTAATATGGACAACATTCAATCATTATTATTTATGTTGCATAAGTGATGTGTTGGAACTCGGGAGCTGAGCTTCTGCTCGACCCCCGATTCAGGGCGTTACAGTTTTCCTCCCCAAACCTCCATAGCCATTTGCTCAAGAGAGATAGGTTCATTAATTTTAGCATTCCAATCCCTAAGCCGCAATCAAACTTCAGATTGTACAGCTCTTCCTACTTTATCAAAAGTTGTATTCTATTTCCTCAATTGTCAAACATAAATATCCCCATAAATCTGTAAAACAGCAGTTGTATATGACTCTCACTAAACCTAAAACTAAACTCTCATCTCAGCCATTGATTTTGACTAATCTCAACACTAATAATACATTGAAACAAATCCTGAGACTACTTTAAATCTTAGCCACAGATATGATATGATATCACTTCGTATAACACTACTAATGAAAACTAAAAAAACAAGCTAAGCAACACTCAAATAGAGTTCACATGGGACCCACAAATTAACCAATGGCAAGCCTTAAAATGCCTCTAAACTCGCGCAATGGAGCCCTTCTATTTTTCCTTAAGTTAGGCTTCTAGTTACGATGGACTCCTTTCGTAAAAAAAAAGATATATGATATCTTGCTTATTTTCCTAAACTCCCTTCCAATTACAACTCCTTCCCCTAATTCTCTTGCTAATTCCTGTTAGATGCTTTACCTAAATACTCTCATCCACATTTATGCTTCTCAACTGCATGACATCATTCCCCCTTAAACAAAACAATCTTTACACACGATATTTTGTATATGTGGGCCCCACTTGTATTTCAATGATTCCAAAGTCTTGCTTATTTTCCTAAACTCCCTTCCAATTACAACTCCTTCCTCTAATTCTCTTACTAATTCCTGTTAGATGCTTTACCTAAATACTCTCATCCACATTTATGCTTCTCAACTGCATGACATCATTCCCCCTTAAACAAAACAATCTTAACACACGATATTTTGTATATGTGGGCCCCACTTGTATTTCAATGATTCCAAAGTCTTCCCTTTTCATGGGTCTTGATTTTTTGTCGGGAAGGACCATTGACCATTTGATGGGGACATCTTGCGCACATGCACAGCCCCCTACGCACGTACGCAAGGAGGGCCCCACCATCGATCTGTATCGAAGACGACATCTAGGGAGGGCCTCCTAGTTAGAGGACTGTGTTTTGGTTCCTTAGAGTGAACTCGATCATCATGTGGATCCCACCATTGGATCTCATGATCGTGGCCCACTACCCTAGATGATCTAGGGACTTTGAGTTTTGCTTATTATCATTATTAGGAACATCATGAACGATTTAGATTGCTTTAATTAGTTGTTATTTTTGTTACTTCATCTCTAAGTAATAGTGTGTGCACATGGCGTGGCTTTTGGGGTACAAGATTTTCTTATAAATAGGCAACCCCTTGTAAGTTTTTTTCTCATTGAAGATTATGAATAAAATTGTGTTTTCCTACTTCTCTAATTCTCTGAGTTGTGGAAATCCAATTGGGTGCAAAACCCTCCCTTCTTCGAAAGGCTAACTACCGTAATGCGAAGCCACATCCATCTCAAATCGCCCCCACCTCCTACCCTCAATATTCACCATCTCCCACAACCATCCCATCTCCAAATCCATCTATTTTTGCAGCAAATCCTTCCTCTACAGCAGATTTGCAGAATCAGGCCCTGCAGGAGGGCTGAAACTTCGACGGAGCACCGTGCACAAACTGGACAATTAGCTTCTCTTTTTTTCCTAAAGAAAAAGATATCTTGCTTATTTTCTTCTAATCATTATTTTTATTTTTCAAAAAAAAAAAATCTTGCTTATTTTCCCGAACTCCCTTCAAATTACAAGTCTTTTCCCTAACCCTCCTGCTAATTCCCATTAGATACTTTCCCTTGAGTATTTTCATCCCACCCCACACGTATGCTTCTCCATGGCATAATATAGGGCCCCCTTTACAATAAAAAAATCATAGGATATGGGATTTTGCATCTTGAACTGTAATGCATGTGACATCTCCCTTTCTGGGGGTCTTGATCTTTGCAGATGTGGAACGTTGACCATTTGATCCTACATCAGGATGCTGAAGCTACCACATAAAAACTATGAACTTCCAATCGTTCAGTTCTTTAATGTATAAATATAGTGTATATGACTAGTCACTAAGTCTTATAATTTAAGAATGTAAGAATAGGTTAAACACTTTCAACGGATAACTTCTGCAATCTGAAGATAGATATCAAAGTTTGGAAAAATCCTTCTTTGATGGTGGAATTTTAGGCAACAGATCCAGCTTTCAGATATAGTGAAGTCCTTTGTACCAACAGTTGGCTATTCATTCTCCAGAGAGTGACAACCATGATAGGGATAAATTACCCTTTCAGTCTCTCACAGAGTTTATTGTTTCCTCAATTGGATGGATTCCTAGGTCAGGCATTTTGATGTCTATCAATACCTTTGTCCCATCAGCAACGAGAAGAAATAAATCTATTGAAAAAGAAAAACCCGCAAGCATGATGAGAGACTAGCCAGAATTAATTCAAAACGAAGGCAAATATTCAATTGAGCTCCAAATTTGAACACTTTGTTATGCATTCCGATTTCTAGTTATCAATATTCTTGCTCAAGTATTCCAGTATTTTAAATAAGAAAAGAAGAAAAAAATAGAGTAGAAAGAAGAATGAAAGAGAGAGAATGCAGAGATAGAGGACAAGATAATACATTTTTCAATCTCTTCTAACCAAGACATTGTCAAGATAGAAAATAAACTTCAGCAGGGTAAAAGGAGTTGGTTAATACCAATTTGTCACTCCACCCAAGAATCAATGTATGATTTTTCTCTATCACTTCGCTTTTTCCCTTCCTCAATGAATCAAACTTCTCTGAGATTGCATCAGAAACGAGTCCAAGCATCATAGCAAATATAAGCATCCCACCAAAACTGATGGAAACTGAAACCAGCTTTGGACCAAATCCCTCAGAGTTAGCATGGTTGCCAGAATCTGCTACATATGTCCATGATAACCACAGGCAATCTGCAAAGTTATCATCAGTCACGCCATACAATGCCAGCCCACCGAGACAAATAAGCAATAAAGTTGCAAGCAGCAAAGCCAAAGGCTTAGAATATGGACGAACTGATAAGAAGACATCAACTCGATATGCTAGCTGCTTGTTTAGAGAAAGTTCTTCTGAATTTTTGTTATTTTCTGATGACCTCCTCAAGCTTGAAACATAATCAAAATACTTGAAAATAAGGAGAGGGACAGCTAAAAATGCAAGTGAGACGAACAGTGCAGAATTCTTTAAACTTCTGTTAGATGCATCAACACTGTCTTGTGCTACAATGTTGACAATATCCTTGGGATCCAACAAACTACATGCTTGCAGCCTCGTGTTAAGCTCCAAAAGTTGGTCCTGTCAATGGAAAATCAAGTTACCAAAGTGTAGAGTTCATGGACCATTGCCACTTGGATGCTTCAGTTAGACATGGTCACTTAAGTAATTGTACAAGAGTAAAGATATGTATCTCATCTTACATACTAAATATGTATCAAGTACTAGTGTGTGCATGTGTGTGTAAGTCTGTTACTTTTGGATAGTCTCACTAATTGTACAGGAGTCAAGATATGTATCTCATCTTACATATTAAATATGTATCAAGTACTAGTGTGTGCATGTGTAAGTCTGTTACTTTTGGATAGTCTCACATGGGCATATTCTCCCATGGTCATGGAATACATGATGCTTCAGAGATAGTGCTTGTTGAAGGATATGGATTAATGTCAGGTTCGCCCACCTATGAAACAAAGGAGGGTCCGCATCATATGTTTAGCAACTTTATAATATTACATCCTAGCATCTGATTTGGGTTCCCAGAAAATATCAGCTGGAATTGCAACAGAACTATGCAGCTTTCATGAAACAGGCGTCCAGTAGTCATTCATGAGATCTTGTTATGACCTGTTGACCGCTGTAACTTGCATAGAGACGTATGCAGTCAAGCATAGTCACTCCAAAACCCCCCAAAATGCTGCATCCATATGATGTATTATTATTGAAATAATCCATTATAATGTAAATATTATTCCATAGGAATATGTCAGTGATGCCATTCCCTACGTTCACTCATGAAATGGATGCACAACGACAAGAAATGATGCTAATGAAATGATGCCGTGCATCCATTTAGTAACTTTTACTGGATAAATGTGAGCAAATGCTCCTTTGTGTTTCTAATGGTCTACCCATTCATTTTCATGGTGTACAAACCAAATGGAAGCTACAGTGGGGAGGGAATACACTTTTGCATACTTTTGATATGTAGATATGCAGAAGTATATATGAAATGCATGCAAGACTACTAAGAAAAGTAACAAAAGAGAGACATGTCCAACATGACTTCTTTTTTCTTTTTAAAGCAAAGTATCCATTGTGCGCGGGTCGTCTATCATTGCCGTTGTCGTCGTCACCACCGCCATTATCATTTAAGGGTGTTGCCCCTATTTTCAAACTAAGCATCATGGTACCAAAAGAGGAAACCATTTAACTGTTGTAATTTTTACCTGTAAGCCCTTGACCTGGTTTTGTAAAGTGAAGTTTTTGTGTAGCAGAGAAGATAAACATGTGACCATAAGCTGCAACCAACCAAAGACAAAGTGTTAGCAAAAAACATGCTGTCATTGCAACAAATCACTCCAAGCAAACCATGAAATAATACAGCAAATGTAACAGGTTTACACTTTTCAGTTGATAGTATACAACAGGTTGCTTGGCCCATTGCACTTTCATAGTCTTACCCAATACTTGCTAGCTTTGGGCCTGGAGATTAGGCCCATGTGTTGGGCATTGCCCGAATTCAGGTTCAATTAACAAGCAGGATAGGCCCAGGACTGAAATTGCGGTAATGACCGCACTGGTAGAAGTAGGAATAGGTCAAAGTGTCCTAGAGGGGGGGGAATAGGACTTTATAAATTTTTATGATGATTTAAAATCCTATTATCATAATCCTGATTTAACAAACAATTATCAAGATGATCCCAATTTAACTCTAATGGCTTCCAAGCCAAATAGAGAATCCAATCATAAGACTATTCAATATTTAAACAGTATGCAATCTTAGTCTATAATGAATGAACGATGTGACTGTGTGTGCGTGTGGGATGTGATTCTTATCAGTTCTAAATCATCGTGTTAGTATGCTTTATGAGAACATTCAAAGTAAACACAAATAGTAAGGCGAAAATATCAATCCCAAAAACAGTCGTTTATAGTGGTTCGGCTACGTGCCTACTCCACTTCCGGCGGATGCACTCAACCCTTGAGTGTACCGTATCTCACTAACGGAGGTTTTATATCAGGTTCACCTCTAACCTTCACAACCTACACAAGGTCGACTCTAGGACCTACACAAGGAACCTAGGCATGTCTCCACGAGACACAAGTTTATGCCCCACACAGGAGCAAGGGTCAACACACAGCACCCGGGTTTTATGCTCTACACACAAGCAAAGGATCCGCACAAGGAATCTAGGGTTTTAGGCCACACAGGCCAAGGATCCACACAAGGACCCTAGAGTTTATGCCCTACACAAGAGCAAAGGTCAACACAAAGTACTTAAGTTTTATGCCCTACACAAGAGCAAAGGATCCACACAAGGAACCTAACTTTTAGGCCACACAGACCTAGGACCTACACTAAGGACCTAAGTTTATACTCTAAAAGAGCAAGGGTCAACACACAGCACCCACACGTACTCTCCCGTCGGAGGCCTGCTATGAGGACTTGAAAGGAGTGAGAATCACCTGTAACCCAATCCTACACAAAGGAATGATCAGCGGGATCTTTGGACTCTAATGACTTACAGATAAGTAGATGAGCCCCATTAAGCACGTTGATGAAGATCTCCTCCTTTGATGACAAAGAATCTTCAGCTCCCTTAAACCGCAACACTGATGATGCTCCGATGTATGGCGACAGGTTGGGTCAAGGTTATGTTAGTAATTACTCTATTAAATGATAATCATTGAAGAAACAGAGTAATTCCAAGATCTTAGGCATTCAAGGGATCCCAGCTCAATGATTGGCCATTAAGGTGATAGCTGGAAGATCTTTGAATGTGGAAGTTCATTCACCAATCCACTCTAATGAATGTCAATGAAGAGGGTGGATTGAGAAATGAACTCCTATGAGAAAAAGGGCTTAGGTTAGATGATATGTAGTTACTCTCTCAAAGCTCTCTCTCTTTTTCTCAATACAGCAACCAAGAACAAGCTCTCCTTAAATAGACAAAAAGTTCCAACGGTAATAAAGATGCCAGATTCTGACTGAGTTCGATATCATCGGGCCTGCTTCGATATCATCGAACGTATACTTTCGATGCTACCAAAGCAAGGTTCGACGATACAAACTCCACTGAAATATATACCTGAAACTTTTTGCCTGAGGATCAATGTCATCGATCGTGCGTCGATGTCATCGGAGTTTGAATTCCGATTTCATCGACAATCTGTTTGATACATCGATCATTTCCACATGATTTTCAAAAGAGCTTGTTGGACAATCTTTGATCCATTTCGATGATATCGAGCATATATCGATTTCATCGATATTTAAAATACGATCATATCGAGACATCATCGATTCCTCGGTCATTTCCAGAGGATTTTCCTATTGAGCTCGCTGGACTAGTTTGGTTCGAATTCAATAACATCGGAGGTCCCTTGATATCATTGGAATTTGATTTCCAATGGAATCGAGGCTAGCTTTGAGTTATCGATAAATAACTCGGATTGTGAAGTGTAGCACACGAGTGTCAAAGTTTTTTGGGCCCCACCGTGATGAATGTGTTATATCCACACCGTCCATCCATTTTGCCAAATAATTTTAGGGCATGAGCCCGAAAATGAGGCAGATCCAAAGCTCAAGTGGACATTTATTCGACAGTGAAAAATGAAAAATATCAAATGGTCTTATTTCAAAAAACAATTGGAAAAAATAAAAAAGGTAAATCCAGATCTCAGGCGAACCACTAGTGAGCCAGGTGGGCCACCTCGATGTATTTGTATATCAATGCCATCAATCTGTTTTGCCAACTCATTTTAAGGCATGATCCAAAATTTAGGTAGATCTAAATCTTCGGTGGACCACTAGTGAGTATTCCTTTAAAAGTGGGGCCTACCTCAATGCACTTATTGTATATCCATGTGGGCCATCCTTTTTGCCAACTTATTTTAGGGCCTAGTCTAAAAAATGAGGTTGATCCAAATCTTAGGTGAACCACAAAATAAGGATTTAATTCCCACCATTAAAAATTTCTTAAGACATTTTTTTTATTTTTTGATCAAGCTACTATTTGTGTTATCCCTTCATCAAGGTCAAAGTTTATGTGACCTTATCAACAGCTTCGATGGAAAATAAACATAATAGTGGACGGCATGGATATACTACACATAAATTAAGGCGGGCCCATGTAACAAAACTGTGGGGTCCTTGCTCTTAGTTCGGTGGTAGACTCTTAGGAGTTTCAACACCTAGTTGAGGGTTCGAGTACCCATAGGTGGTGAAATTCCACTACGGCGTGAGTGTGTGGTGGTGTGTGTGCGTGTAAAAATAAAAAATTTAAATTTAAAAAAAAAAAAAAACAAAAAACAAAACTGTGCAAGTGCACTGTTCAGCGTGCACCGCAGAACACATTAAAAAACAGATTTAAAGTGCGTGGCTGTTCCACTCCGTTTTCAATACCGAAATGAAAAAGAAGAGAGAGAGAGAGAGAGAGGGAAACCGAAAAGAAAGAGGGAAAGAAGAGAGAGAGAGAGAGAGAGAGAGAGAGAGAGAGAGAGAGAGCGAAGAAGAAGAAGAAGAAGAAGAAGAAGAAGAAGAAAAAAAAAAAAAAAAAAAAGGTATATTTTTTTTCCTATTTTCTTTAGGCCCTTAACAGCCGTTGCGGGGCCATAACGGCCGTTATGGCCCGTAACAGCCATTACGGCCCCGTAACAGCTGTAATGGCCCGTAACGGCCATTATGGCCCCGTAACAGCCGTTACGGTCACAGAATCGGGGGGGTGCCCATTTCAACCCCCGTATGGCGTAACGGTGTCGGCCGTTACCATTACGTATTGGCCGATACGGCCGTATCATAACGGATACGGGACACCTTGGTCTCGATGTTATCGGTATTTGAATTTTGATGATATCGAAGAGTCCATTGATTCATCAAGAATGTTGTCCAGGATCAAGTTGGTTGTTAGACACAAGATATCCTCAATTCAATGATATCGAGTACTTTCTGAGGACATCGATAACAAGTGTTCGATCACATCGATGTGATATCGATATATCGAGAAAGGTTGAAAACTTACACATTTTCCTATTTTGCAAGATAAGTTTTCATATTCAAACACCTATGTTGTTCTACTCATTTTAAGGTTTTTATATACCTGGGTGTTTTTGGGACATGGGATGTGAGGCTTAATTTACCTTTGACGAGTTCGTAGCACACATCCAGTTAAGGCAGACACTTGAATGATCTTCCTGTAGGGCTCACTTGACTTGCTGACTCAACACTCACGCTAATTGACAAACCAGGGCACTTTCAAGGACTAGGTGTGGAGCAACATTTTCTATCAAGGGCTGGTCAAGCCCAGGTTCATGCCTGACTATTGGTGTCAAGGCCAAGTCTTGTGCTGGACCTGGATTTCACACCAATAATTAAATGGCCTGGGTTGGGCTGTCCCTAATTTCCAGCCCAACGATTAAACAACCGGGCCTCAAGCTGATCACAACAGGATCAAACCTAGCCCGTTGACATGCCAGTCGAGTGTACGTACTAACTTCCTTATCCAGGGCACTGATTCAATCTGAACATGGAGTAGCAGTCAAAGATCCAGTCCATTCATGAAGCAAGCAACGCTGCAGGCAGATCACTGTCTGTCTGCATGCTCTCATCAAGTCATATGAATTGGATCATCATGCTCATTTGATTCATGGACAGGTAACATGTCTCACTTAGTGCTAACAGTTTCCATTTTTTTTCCTACCGTCAATATCTAGATCAATGATGGGTGGCTAAGCAGCAGGACCCACCTAGTGAAACCATTGCACCGCAATTGTCCACAGAACACCCATGCAGTGACTGGATTTGCTCCGTAATATTTATCCTAAACACATGCATACTGCATGTGACATTCAAGGAATAAATAAACGGTTCACAACATAATGCAAGAATGTTCAAGAATCCTTGCTTGCCATTGCCACAAGCACAAATTTCAAAATAATATGTGAAAATAAATAAATTAGTAAGTGCGTTTGCATGATTAAAATGGAGAGTGATTAAATATCTAAGATAAAGGTCCATAGAAATTACATGATGAGAAATGCCCCAGTGCTCTCGGAGCAATATAAGTTATAGTGCTCCTAGTTGCATCAGTTTACTTGGACAATTCAATTGATTGATCTGAACCGTGCAATAAGTTCAGAACACATTTCACAAGCTACCATGCAAAACTCACACCAATCAGATGATCTAATCCATCCTTAATTTGGGTGTATTTTTCTGTGGCCATGCTTTTTCCAAGCCATGGATGATTCAAACAAATTAATAAAGAGAATTTCAAATTTATATGTGACAATAAATAAATTAATGAGTCATAGTGCTCCTCCTTGCATCGGTACATTTGGGCGGTTCATTCGTGGATTCCGCAATCCATCCCCAAATCCTACAGCGAGCTGCGGTGGAATCACGGAATCCGCGATTCATCGCAGATTCTGTTTTTTGTTTTTTGTTTTTTTTTTTGAAATTTTTGTTGCTTCTATGGGCCCCACCATGAGGTCTGTGTTATATCCAAACCGTCCATCTATTTGGCGAGCTCATATTAAGGCTTGAGACGAAAAACAAGACAGATCTAACTATCAAGTGGACCACACGGTAAAAGGCAGAGGGGAATTGAACGTCTACCATTGAAACCCTTTTAGGGGTTACACAAGTTTTTGATCATTATGAAATTTGTTTTTCCTCTTCATCCAGGCCTAGATTGGATGGAAAATAAATGTTATGGTGGGCCCTACAAAATTTTTAACGGTGAAAACCAATTTCCCCGCTGCTCTTTGTGGTGTGGTCCAGTTGATCTTTGGATATGATTTTTTTTTTTGGATAATGCTCCAAAATGATCTCGAAATATGGATGAACGTTGTGGATATGATAAATATATAGCTGTGGGGCCATGTAACTTTGATCTCTTTTAAGTCATTCGTACAACTCTCAGTTGGAGGAGCGTCAGCGCTCGTCTTCGCAGTGAAAAGGAGGGGTAGTTTCGTCCTCAAAGTTGTTGTCCACACGTGCTAGTCGAAGTTGGTAACTAAAGTTTGTATTCCTTCATAAAAACCACTGGATAAAAGGTTTTGTCTACAGTGGTCATTTTCTCTAGACTTCGGAAAGTACATTTTATTCATAAATCTAACACCCATCATTAAGAGTTGCCAATTTTGAGGGTGCGATACGAGTAGCTTGCGCCCTTTCTCTTCCTTGTCTACCTGTAGCTCTTGCACAATTCTCTTTCTTTTATATGTAGCCCACATCTTTTATATGCATGGCTTGGTGGTAAACGCACTGCATTTATACACTCATGAGTTGAAATACCCACGTGGGGGTGTCTATGTGGATGGGCGTGTTTCAAAAAACTTTTAAAAACCCCAAAAATAATAAAAATAATTTAAAAAAAAAAAATCAGCCCTTACTTTAGAAGACACTGGTCAATTTTTCAACCATCAATCTTTTCATTGCACCTGTGGCCCACCTGATGATTGGACTAACCTGATATCTAGGCTACAAGGAGACAAAGATGTTCGGGCCCAGGTTGAACAGGCGTGATCTCATCCATTGGCTTGTGCTGGGAGATCATGACTTGGATGGCCGTTTAAGTTTTGTTGGCGTGAGTTGTATATTAGAGAGATTGTAGGAGTAAATGATGGCTGTAATCCCCTAATTAGAGGTGTAATATACGCATAGCCTAATATAGGCCATACCCGACTGCTATATGTAGCCTTCCATCTTTGTACAATAATATACGAAAAATTACAGAAAATATTCTCTACAAGCTGTCATGGTATCAAAGCAGTCGATCCCTTGTTCTTTGATATCTGTAGCCTCCTAAACCGAAGTCTTCACACCCCACTTCTCCCATGGCCGACACTGATTCCAACCTTGGTGAGTCTCCATCATCTTCTACCCTGATGGAACTAACCACAAAGGTGACTAAAGCTTTGAATAAAGTCTCAGTCTCAACACCGACAACAGACGTGGGTGCTGCACCGATTGACATCAAATTGGATAGATCCAATTATGCTCTCTGGTCCCAAGTGGTTGAGATGTATATCATAGCCAAAGATAAATTGGGATATATCATTGGTGACCTACCTCAACCATCTCCAACGGATTCCACGTTCAGGCGGTAGTGAACCGACAATGCAATAGTCAAAGGATGGTTAATCAACTCTATGGAAGCCTCTCCTATCAGCACCTTCATTCAATATCCAACCGCCAAACAAGTGTGGGATGCTATTGCCACCACATTTTTTGACCGAAGTGATACCTCCCAAGTCTACGAACTCCGGCGACGTGTAAGCAGACTGAATCAAGCTGGTGGTTCGCTAGAAAAGTTCTACAACGAACTGCAGGGACTTTGGCGATAAATCGATTTTCATCACCCAAATCCCATGGAGTGCCCGATTGATGTGCAGCACTATAACTCTATCCTTCAAGAAGACAAGGTGTATGTTTTCTTGGATGGCCTTGATGACCACCTGGACCATATTCGCAATGGAGTATTACAGATGCAACCTCAATTCAATGATATCGAGTACTTTCTGAGGACATCAATAACAGGTATTCGATCACATCGATGTGATATCGATATATCGAGAAAGGTTGAAAACTTACACATTTTCCTATTTTGCAAGATAAGTTTTCATACTCAAATACCTATGTTGTTCTACTCATTTTAAGGTTTTTATATACCTGAGTGTTTTTGGGACATAGGATGTGAGGCTTAATTTACCTTTGACGAGTTCGTAGCACACATCCAGTTGAGGCAGACACTTGAATGATCTTCCTGTGGGGCTCACTTGATTTGCTGACTCAACACTCATGCTAATTGACAAACCAGGGCACTTTCAAGGACTAGGTGTGGAGCAACATTTTCTATCAAGGGCTAGTCAAGCCCAAGTTCATGCCTAACTATTGGTGTCAGGGCCAAGTCTTGTGCTGGACCTGGATTTCACACCAATAATTAAATGGCCTGGGTTGGGCTATCCCTAATTTCCAGCCCAACGATTAAATGACCTGGCCTCAAGCTGATCACCACCAGGATCAAACCTGGCCCGTTGACACGCCAGTCGAGTGTACGTACTAACTTCCTTATCCAGGGCACTAATTCAATCTGAACATGGAGTAGCAGTCAAAGATCCAGTCCATTCATGAAGCAAGCAACGCTGCAGGCAGATCACTGTCTGGTCCGTCTGCAGTCAAGTCATATGAATTGGATCATCATGCTCATTTGATTCATGGACAGGTAACATGTCTCACTTAGTGCTAACAGTTTCCTTTTTTTTTTCTACCGTCAATATCTAGATCAATGATGGGTGGCTAAGCGGCAGGACCCACCTAGTGAAACCATTGCACTGCAATTGTCCACAGAACACCCATGCAATGACTAGATTTGCTCCGTAATATTTATCCTAAACACATGCATACTGCACGTGACATTCAAGGAATAAATAAACAGTTCACAACATAATGCAAGAATGTTCAAGAATCCTTGCTTGCCATTGCCACCAGCACAAATTTCAAAATAATATGTGAAAATAAATAAATTAGTAAGTGCATTTGCATGATTAAAATGGAGAGTGATTAAATATCTAAGATAAAGGTCCATAGAAATTACATGATGAGAAATGCCCCAGTGCTCTCGGAGCAAAATAAGTTATAGTGCTCCTAGTTGCATCGATTTACTTGGACATTTCAATTGATTGATCTGAACTGTGCAATAAGTTCAGAACACATTTCACAGGCTACCATGCAAAACTCACACTAATCAAATGATCTAATCCATCATTAATTTGGGTGTTTTTTTCTGTGGCCATGCTTTTTCCAAGCCATGGATGATTCAAACAAATTAATAAAGAGAATTTCAAATTTATATGTGAAAATAAATAAATTCATATAAATTAATAAGTCATGGTGCTCCTACTTGCATCGGTTCATTCGGGCGGTTCAATTGGTTGATCTGAACTGTCCGTTAAGTTCAAAACGCATTTAATAGGCTACCATGCAAAATCACACTTACTAGATGTTCCAATCCATCCTTAATTTGGCCTTATTTTCTATAGCCATCCTTTTTCCAAGCCATGGATACAATGGTTATGTTTGCCTAACAAAAAGGGACGTGGATTTCTTGCGAAAGCCTTTCACAAGAAGTTCCTGCGCTCGAAACCTAGGTGGGGCCCACCGTGATGTTTGTGGATCATTTTAGGACATGGGGCCAAAAATGAGCCAGATCCAATACTCAAGTGGGCCGAAAACGTGAGGATTGAACGTCCACAGTTGAAATATTCGTGGGGCCACAGAAGTTTTGAATTAGGCTAATATTTGTTTTTTTAGTTCATCTCGGTAGGAATGACATTATGAATGGTATGGATGGAATGTAAACATCACTGTAGGCCGCAGGGAGGTTTCAACGGTAGGAATTTCCCTACCCACCTTTTCCTTTAGTGCGGCCCACTTGAGTCTTGGATCCTTCTCAGTTTTGGTCTCAAGTCCTAAAATGAGCTCACAAAATGGATGGACCGATCAGATTTCTCGCAAACATCACAGTAGGCCCCACCTAGGTTTCCAGCGCCGGATCTTCATGCGAGAGGCTTTCGCAGGAAATCCGCATCCAACAAAAAGTGATTCTTTAGAATCATAAGCAATTCATGATGGTCCATGGAATAAGCGTTGATTTTGACAGTCAACTTTTAAGGCAATTGATATAAATGGTTAATATTGTCAGATCAGTGTTATGTATTCATGGTAGCCCATGAAATAAGCGTTTGACCAACTGAACAGTGTAGATCAATGGATTGGACTGTCTAGGTGTTACAATGCAAGTACGAGCACAAGCAGTGGAGCATTTCTCCTACATAATTAGTTAATTACCACACAAAAAATAACGTAAAATTGCAGGATCAACCAATCAAGCAACATAGAAACATAAGTATAATCATTTCTGAAATGGCAAAAGATGTGAATTTAACCTTTAAAAAAAAAAAATCAAAATTTTCTGTGAATTCCAACTCACCGCCACCAACAGCGCCAAGTTCCATCGAACATTTGATCGCCCAACCTTAAAACCCTTCCGCGCCTTCCCGACGTCCGTCATCTTGGGAGTAACGACCTCCGAGACGTCCGGTTTTAATGATTTCTCATACTGAGAAGCAGAGTCGACCTTCCGATGGATTCCAGCATACTTGGCGTTTCTTCGAGGGATCGACGGTGAGGATGAGAAGCTCCGACTCGAGGCGAAAGTCTGCGATCGGGACGGGGAGATGTAGGATTTTGGAGTTCTGCTGGGAGAAGGGAAGGACGGGAGATTTTTGGGGTTTCGGGTTAGGGTTTTGGGACGGAGATTTGATTGGGTGGTAAAGGAAGGAGATGGGAAAAACCAGTCTCTGTGGGTGGAAGCGGAGGGTCGGAGTCAAGGGGCATTTTGGGGAATAAAGGAAACGTAAGGGCTTTTTTGTGGGAGGTTTTTGCAGTCCCAGGAGTTCGCCTTTTTCGGAAGTCCGTTGATAATTATGATGGATACTGATATTGGACCCGTTGGTAATTATGTCGGAGACTGATATTGGACCGTCGAGTAGTGAATTAATCTTCGTTAGTTTCGGAAGCGGATTGCGTCCTGCCCCGTGATGTGTGGGGCCCACCGTGATGTGCTAATTTTATCCACGCCGTCCATCCATTTTTCCAGATCATTTTAGAATACGAGCCCAAAAATGAGGCAGATCCAAAGCTAGAGTAGACCACACACAAGAAACAGCGATGATAATAACACCCGCCGTTGAAACCTTCCTAGGGGACCACCGTGATGTTTAAACTCAGTCTAATGATCCATCTTTAAAAGATGTGCGTTGAAAGAGAGGTTTTATCTTTTTAATGATGGGGATTCTTTCCTAGTTTGTTTTTTATTTTTGTATCATTTTGCTGATGGGATTCTCTCATAGTTTGTTTTACGTACCGTGGGCCCGCTGAATGTACTATCAGAAAAAACTCTGCGACAATTCGATGTGTTGCATATGAGATTTGACTCCACAACCAACAAACCATTGTCTTATTATGGTTGTCTAGCCCAATGAAGCCCAGCCAAGCATGTATTAATAGTCAAATCACAACAATTTCATTTATCAAGCAAAATCTCGGGCCCCAATTAGGTAGTTATTGACCACAACTACCTTGCCTATGGAGTACAGTTTCGAGCAATATTGAACGGATTGTCGGCTAACCACAATTGTCTCGCCTACAAAGCTTAGCCATGCAATGAACAAACCGTCCAAGATCTGTCCACCGTCCATTCCCATGAGCCATGGTTGTCTCGCTTAACGGAGCTCAGTCGTGGGATGCTCAGATTGTCGCTCACAGTGATCATCTCGCCTAATCAAAGAGAAGCTAAACATGACGCTTATCCTGCCAATGATGCCTGATATTTTGCCTAACGATGAATAGATTGTCCCTATTTATCCTTTTTATTTTTATTTTATGTATCTTTTAAATTGGTTGTAGCTGCACATACAATGACATTAGTGGCTCCAGTCTTTTTTTCTCTTTTAATCTATATTATCTTATCATTGAGCTCTACAAACTATCATGCACTTAATTAGAAGTACTTTTTACTACAAAGGCAAAAGGACCTCATTATAATGATGAACGATCCCCTTCACAAATTGTCTGATTCTTTATAATTGATGGTTGGATAGAGGGCACAGTCCATACGAAATTCAGTATCTGAGTTTACTTGGTGCCTGAAGTTGCCTGGAGTCACAAGGCATTTGATTAGATCAAAGCCACATTCGGCTATGGCAAACACTATCATTGTAGGATTGTCTATTGTGAATGGAAACAAGGATGTGTTCCAGATAATTGCCTAAGTTAGGTTGCTGCTTTAGATGGACTATCCAAGCCACCGTGTCCTAGGCTAGTTATGCTGTTCGCGGCCTACCAAATAATTTATTAGAGAGCTCAAAGATGAACAGTGTCATTTGCACTCCAAATGTCATGTGACATGAACATGTATAGTGCTTGGAGACTAATGGTGGCATGCAAGGCATGCTCTATACACTTGAACATGGATGAGGGCACTTGCATGGTGTTATGACTTTTTTCAAAAAATTTTAAAGTTGACAGTTATAAAATTTAGGGTCAAGATATTATCCTACAAATATGGAACACATCAGCTCTTGCAGTAGTACTAAGGGAAGTCGCATAAAGTCATTCACAAGCGGACCAATGTGTGATTAAGGAATAGAATGAGAGAATGATCTCTCTCTCTCTCTCCTGCAGGTGACATTGGGGGGTAGACGTATAAGCCCTTTCACACTATTTGCTCGTTTTCCTCTAAGATATGATTCATATATAAGGAGAAATATAAGGTTTTAAGTAAAAGCACTAATTACGATATGCTGTCACCCTATATTATTCCAAAAGGCTCACCACATTAGATATCTAAATGATACCTTTTTGTGTACATCATATTTGATATAATCCTTCCACTAATATGGTCACCCATCATCGATCAAATATGCAAACTAACTAGTGAACCCCCATATCTATACCATCGTTTTATTATCAAGCATGATCAAAATCATCTTAATGAATATAACAAGAGTTTGATGATTCAAAACATTTATGAAACCTTTTAAAACTTTTGAGTGTTGGACTCAACGAAAAACTACTTGATAAACTTCTGATCCCTAAGATTTGAGCCATAACATATTCTATCTAAAACTAATAAATTCCTTTTTAGAACATGTGAACCTCCACTAAACATTGATGCATGTGTCTAGTTATGTCCACTTTAATTGTTTATATGATGGTATAGAAAAGCAAGACAAGGTAGATGGAATCAAGACCTTGAACTCCACATATTTTCATGTCTAATGATTGATCATATCCAACACATCCTCAAATTGATCATGGTCCAAGCATAACTTGTTAGCATTTGTCCTAAAAATGGACCACACACAACATTTGTATATAAGTAGTAGTTTTTTATAGTTTGGATCACTGAGATAAGCATTTGGTGTGGACCATATGGTTGTGGTCATACAAGCACGCCATGAGGCTGTAGTGTATCATAACTTTTGCATGCCGCGAATAATCAATAGATAACAACTCTTTTCTCCTAGATGAGGTGTGTAGAGTCAAGTTGTGGGTTGTTTATTTGTGGATAGTGTTTACACTTGGCCTATCATAACCAAATTATATGGCCTAAAAAATGTCACGCGGCAGCCATGAATACTACGTGGCGAATATGAACATCAAAGCCAAAATGTCAATGGAGTGTTTATGTTAGAAAGCATTAAATGCTATATACCAACGGAAGTAACTAACTGCAAAGCAAGAGTCGGTAAAAAATAAATTCCTACAAAGCATTAAATGCTAAAAACCGACAAAAGCAATTATGCACACAGCAAGAGTCCAACTATGACAACTCTCTAGCAGAAGCATCAAAGACGAGTCTAGCAACATGAAGTTATCTAGAAAAGCTTCCTCTACAAGTTGCTATAGACACCACCCAAAATGAGACAAAGCCAATCTTTTTACCTTAGCCAAGCTTTGATAAATTCACCCCTAGCCATTCGAGGACCGTTAAAAATCTAATCGATCAAATGAGCATGACTCTTGGCACATCACATGAATAAATGATGGACCTAATCAACGTATCTGGAACCTGACAAATCATATCCCGCCCGATCATTTAGATGCTTTTTGTAAACCTTGATTAGCACCCTAAAATTGGCCCTATCCAACCCATAAAACATCGCAAATCCAATTAGGTCGCACATTTAGGGTATTAGGCACCTCCTGGACGCAACTAATGGATCAGACTGACAAAATAAAACCACGGGCTAATGGCTGGCCGATGGTGATGTCATCATCTCTGCTTCCATTTTTTGCCCCTACAGGTGTCAAGGGACCCATTTTATTATACCATGTGGACCGTCGGCCAACTGCTAACCGATAGACACATGACGAATTTTTGTTAAGTGTCCACTGTCGGCCAACCGTTAGCCGATGATTTTTCCTTAAAAATTCAACCCCCAACCTTCGGTCCAAGGGGAGCGAGAGAGAGAGAGAGGCTAAAAGGGATTTGTTCGAGTGCTTCCTCTTCTCTAAAGACTTTGGAGATTTTTTATTGACGTTGAGACCCTGCCCGACTAAAAAGGTCAACCATAGAAAAGCTAGCTTATCCAAAAAAGATAGCAAAGTCAAGAATAGTTTTGGGATCAGGGATATTCGACCATTCTTTTCACACCAAAAGGGTATCAAGTCTCCCATTTTCATCCTCTCATCTCAAATCAATTTGCATTCTAGTCCACGTATCTCAAACACATCAAAAGAACACGCTTACTTTCTTTTATCTTTATTCTACAACTCTCTGTTTCTTATACATCGTTCTTCTTACTTTTTTTTCCTGCTTAGGGTCTTAAACTTTGCGTAGTATGGTTAGATAAAATAATGCTGAAACTCCACTGAATCCCAAAAAAAAAAAAAGCATAAAATTCCGTAAAGTAAAGACCATATGTCATACGGGCAGAAAATAGTGCTTAAGGCCTTCCTTTTATGTAACCGGGGCCCTTACCCAAAATATATAGTCACAGACCAACCGCAGGAGTCACTTAAGTTAGGGAATCTTACAATTCCCAGACCTTCAAGCGATTTTACGGTTTATAGCCGATCATAGATTCTAAAGCTTCATTAGGCTAGTGGCGACTCCAAATCAAATGCACTTTCACCTCTAAGTCAACCACACCCCATATTCAAATCAAACCAAACCAAACCAAATGGAGATGAGGAAACTAAGAAAATGAGGGCATCGTCTCCGTTTTTGTGCTATCATTGTGCTGGATGACATTCACAAAATGGTGATCCACAAGGGATATATGCTAGCCACTAGCCAGGGCTTGACACGGCCCAAACTCGGGAACCAGGATCACGAAATTTTTGACCTCCAAATCTGGTGCTAACGGCCTCCATAGTACCCCATTCTCGGCTCCTAGCTCTCATACGCCTAGTTCCGATACTGGGATCCTATAAGGAGGATTTTCAAGGTAATTTTTTTTTTTAAGGAGCATAACCATAAGTGTACCCAAGTCACAAAACATCATCACCATATATCCATTAATATCATATTTAAGTACAATGCTAGAAAGAAAATAAATAATATAACAAAAGTCCAAAAGGTCAGACACATGCTCCTGTCTTAATGTTATTGCAATTTAGCATCACCTGCACGTAAAGAATGTACATAAGCCTACTATGAAGCCTAGAGAGTGCATGCATGTGTGCGCGATGCATGTGTCAAGCATAAAAATGTCAGAGTAAGTGGAATGATGGAGAGCCAGACTGGCAAGTCCATAAATACCATCAGCCCTACCCAGGCTATGCGATGCAAAGACTTATTGGGTCAAATGTCAAAGGTTAAAGATACAATTCAATATGCAGATCCTGATGTCTAAATCCACATCTTAGTACGGTTCTCATCTAGAATCATCAGGGTCCAGTACACTCTAACATTGGCCTGCTACCCCATCGCGCACATGACCCAGTAAGTGGATGAGGCCTCACGATCCACCTCGTTGATCCCCACCCAGCTTGCCGATAACGAATCCATTTCACGAGCTGGTCAGACTCGACCTAGCTTATACCCTCCTCACCCAGGTGGATAATATCACACCCCCTTCCAACTGACCTCGACACAGTGGGATACACGACCTGCTAGTATTTGGTACTCAAGTGCTTATGTTATCCACGCAGTCTCGACGTTAGAGCATCCTGTTAGCCCACAGGGTTTAGGAACTTTCACGCAGGTACATCCTACTTACCTAATAAACGTAACTAGATTTCCTGGTAATTCCTTACGCGTCACACGCTACCTCAAAGGCTTTGGTAAAGTCAGGTAGACGCATGACTGGCGCTTCCGTCATCTTCTTTTTAATTTTCGAGAAAGCCCGTGCCGCGGCTTTTAGTCCATTGAAACTCTCATTTTTTAATGTAATCTATGATGGGAGCCATAATCGAGCTAAATCCATGGATGAACCGCCGATAGAATGTAGCTAGGCCGTGAAAGCTTTGCATGTCGTGTATGGTACGCAGCTCAAGCTAATTGACAATGGCCAAGACTTTCTCAGGGTTTGCAGACATGCCCTCTGACGATACAACGAACCCTAGAAAGATAACACGGGAGGTCAAGAATGAACACTTCTTAAGGTTCGCATTAAACGATGTCCATTTACTTTAAAAGCATTGTCATTGTATGGATTCTTTATCTCAACGGCCCCATGCGGATAGACATTAGTAACAGTGAAGGGGCCGGTCCAATGAGATCAGAGTTTACCCGAAAAAAGATGTAACCGAGAATTATACAAAAAGACTTTTTGACCAGTCAAGAATGATTTCTCAAGGATGTTCTTGTCATGGAACACCTTCATGTTGGCCTTGTAAATAATCGAATTCTGGTATGCGTCATTTCGAATTTTCTCGAGTTCATCTAACTGAAGTTTGCATAGCAAGTCAGCGTTGTCCAGGTTAAAATTCATGTTTTTGATAGCTCAGTAGGCTCTATGTTCCAATTCTATGGGTAAGTGGCAAGTTTTCCCATAGACGAGTCTAAAGGGAGACATTCCAATTGGGGTCTTGAAGTCAGTACAGTAGGCCCATAAAGCATCGCTCAAGCGGATTGACCAATCCTTGTGATCAGGGTTAACCATTTCTCCAGAATGTGTTTAATTTTTCTGTTAAAAATCTCAGCTTATCCACTTGTCTGTGGGTTATATGGAGTGCTCACCTTATGAGAGATGTCATATTTCTTCATTAACGTTTCAAATGGCTTATTACAGAAGTGTGAATCTTCATCACTAATAATGGCCCGAGGTGTTCCGAATCGGGAAAGAATGTTTTCTTTTAAAAATTTAATGACCGTTTGATGGTCATTGTTCCGGCATGGGATCGCTACGACCCATTTAGTGACATAGTCTACTACTAGTAAAATGTATAAATTTCAAAAGGATTAGGGGAATGGCCCCATGAAATTGATGCTCCAGCGGTCAAATGCTTCAATGATCAGTATGGGATTCAGAGGCATCACATTTTTATGGGACAATGCACCCAATTTCTGACAACACTTACAATCTTTGCGAAACTCATGAGTGTCCTTAAATATAGTGGGCCAGTAAAAGCCGCAATGCAGATTTTCGTCGTGGTTTTTTTAGCAAAAAAGTGACCATCACGGGCCTGCGAATGAAAGAAGGAGATGACACTTTGGTGTTCATTATCTGGCATACATCTCCTTAGAATTTAGTCTGGATAATATTTGAATAAATATGGGTCATCCCAAAAGAACTTATGAACCTCGACGAAGAATTTTTTCTTATCTTGCCCATTCTGATGGGTCGGCGTGAAACCTGTGGCAAGATAATTAGCAATGTCAGCAAACCAAGGTAATCAGGAGAGTTTAAACAATTGTTCGTTAGGGAACACATTGTTTATAGGTGACGTTTCAAGGGAATTGGGGAGATCAAGTCTTGAAAGATGGTCAGCCACTACGTTCTCTACTCCCTTTTTATCCTGTATTTTCAAATCAAATTTTGGAGTAGGAGGATTCATCTTATCAAGCAGGGTTTGACATGATTCTTAGAGAGAATATACTTTAACACCACATGATCAATGTAGATGATGATCTTGGATCCAATCAAGTAGGACTTAAATTTGTCCAAAGCGAACACTACGGCTAAGAGTTCCTTCTCCGTAGTAGAGTAGTTCACTTGGGCAAGATTTAGAGTTTTACTTGCATAGTGAATAACGTAGGGCTTCTTTTCTTTTCTCTGGCCTAACACCGCCCCAATAACATAGCCAGACGCATCACACATAATCTCAAAAAGAATGCTCCAATCGGGTGGCTGCATGATAGGTGCAGTAGTCAACATGCCCTTGAGCTTAGTGAAGCTTCCTAGCATTGCTCAGTCCACTCGTATGGTACATCCATTTGAAGTAGATTGTGTAAAGGATGAGAGAGGTGACTAACTTTCTTTATGAATCGTCTGTAAAATCCGACGTGTCCTAAGAAGGATCGCACATCTCGCATGCTCTTGGGTGGAGGTAGGTTAGAGATAAGATTAATTTTAGCCTTATTTACCTCAATTCCCTTGGACGAGATGATATGTCTAAGAACAATTTCCTCACGAAACATGAAATGACACTTCTCTCAATTTAGTACCAAATTCTTTTCCTCACATCGCTTCAGCACATTTTTCAGATTTTCTAAACACTCGCTGAAGGATGGACCAAAGACAGAGAAGTCATCCATGAAGGCCTCTAAATATTGCTCCACCATATTAGAAAATATACTCAACATGTATCGCTAAAAAGTGGCGGGGCCAAGACACGGTCTGAATGGCATCCTTCGGTAAACAAAGGTACCAAAGGAGTATATGAATGCGGTCTTTTTCTTAATCTTCAAGAGCTATCTCTATCTGATTGTAGCCCGAATATCCATCAAGGAAGCAATAGTAAGAGTGACTAGCTAGCCTTTCTAAGATTTGATCAATGAAGGGCAAATGAAAGTCTCGTGACGGTATTCAACTTTCTATAGTCAATACACATTCTCCAACCAGTAGTAACTCTAATTAGCACGAGTTCATTGTCGTCATTAGCTACAATAGTGATTCCAAACTTCTTAGGAACCACCTGAGCTAGACTCACCCATTAACTATCGGATATGGGGTATATGATACCCACATCTAACAACTTAAGTACCTCAGCCTTAACCACTTCCTTCATGTTTGGATTTAATCAGCGTTGTGGTTGTCAGGAGGTCTTCACATTATCCTCAAAATAAATGCGGTGAGTACAAATCAAATGGTCAATTCCCTTAAGGTCCACAATCAACCATCCAAGGACTCCTTTAAACTCAATGAAAGTAGATATAAGCATGCTCTCTTGTTCTTGCTCAAGGTAGGAAGAAATCACTACTGAGTATATTTCATCTTGACCTAAATAGACATATTTAAAATCAAAGGGCAAAGGTTTTAGTTCAAGAAGAGACATACCTTGTGGTGATTTCTTCCCACCTTAAGCATGAACAGGAGAGTATGCTTATATCTGCTCTCATTGATAATGAAGGAGCCCTTGGATGGGTGATTGCAGACACTCACCGCATTCATCTTGAGGATAATGTGAAGACCTCCCGACAACCACAACGCTGATTAAATTCAAATATGAAGGAAGTGGTTAAGGCCGAGGTACTTAAGTTGTTGGATGTGGGTATCATATACCCCATATCCGATAGCTAATGGGTGAGTCCAACTCAGGTGATTCCTAAGAAGTCTGGAATCACCATCATAGCCAATGCCAACAATGAACTCATGCCAACTAGAATTACTACTGGTTGGAGAATGTGCATTGACTATAGAAAGTTGAATACCGTCACGAGGAAGGACCACTTTCCTTTGCCCTTCATTGATCAAATCTTGAAAAAGCTAGTTGGTCACTCTTACCATTACTTCTTTGACAGATATTCAGGCTACAATCAGATAGAGATAGTCCTTGAAGATCAAGAAAAGACTACATTCACATGCCCCTTTGGCACCTTTGCTTACCAAAGGTTTTAGGTCAGGCTTTGGCGCTTTAAGGCTAGACGATAGAGGCGCTACATTAGTTTAGGGTAATTCTTTAAATTGTGGCCTCCACCGATTAACTTCAAGTACTGGCGTAGTATTAACATTGGAATCTGTCTCCCTAATCGTGTCATCATCCAAGTTAGGGGAGTGGGCCAAGCATGTCTCTAGAGTGTCAGAGTATAGAGTTAAAAGTGCTCTATCTTCACGAAAGAATCGATCATGTTAATGTCATCATATCATCATCATCCTTTGACTGTTTGCTCATATTAAAAAAGATGTTGAACTCCAATGTCATATTTTCGAAAGATAGATTCATACTCCCATTTCTACGACTAATGATAGCATTTGATGTAGTAAGGAATGGGCGACCAAGAATGACGGGTATCTGAGTGCTCACATTTATGATAGGTTGAGTATTCAGAATAATAAAATCTACTGGGTAGTAGAATTCATCAACCTGGACCAACACATGCTCGATCATCCCTCTCGATACACAAACCGATCGATCAGCAAGTTGTAATGTGGTCCGGGTTGGTTTTAATTCACCAAGACCCAGTTGTTCGTAGACCGAGTAAGGAATCAGATTTACACTTGCCCCTAAGTCAAGAAGTACATGCTCAATCCGGTAATTCTCAATTACACAAGTGATGGTTGGGTCACCGGGATCTTTGTATTTTTGTGGCACATCTTGCTTGAAGATGACACTCACTTTTTCTGTCAAAAAGATTTTCTTTCGTATGTTTTGTCATCTTTTGGTAGTGCATACATCTTTCAGAAATTTGGTATATGAAGGGATTTGTTTAACGACATCCAATAGAGGGATGTTAACCTTTACTTATTTAAGCATCTTTAGAATATCCTGAGAGTTAGAAAGAAGTTTTGGTGCAATCAATCGTTGAGGGAATGACGCAATCGACTTACTTTGAAGTTTCGGTTCTGACCCATGTGGAGTAATGCTAGGTCTATCATTTTTATCTTCTTCGGGGTCCTTAGGCATTTCAGCCCTTACCGGAATAAATTTGTCAATTGTCTTTCCACTCCTAAGAGTGGTGATAGACTTGGCTTACTCCATTTGATTTGAAGAGCTTGGGTCACTAATTTCACATTGTTGCTTTGGATTTAGGAGAGGTTGGGCTAGAAGCATCCCTTTCTCCCCACTCGCTAAGTGTGACTCAATCCTTTGAATAGACAATGCAAACATTCCCATTGTTGTTTTGATATCCTAGAATGCTTGTACCGTATTCTGGTTAAATAGCTCTTGGTTTTGCATGAATTTTTTAACCGTATCCTCTTGAGGCCTCTTCTAATTTAAAAATTGAGTAAGGGCCTCTTGTGGGTTAGCCGTTTGTCCATTCCTCCAACTGAAATTTGGATGGTTTCTCCAGCTGGAATTGTATGTATTTGATGTGAGTCCTCTTAAAGGTCTTTGGTAGTTGTTCACGGCATTCGATTGTTCATTCAATGTCTCTTGAAAAGTAGAAATTGTTGGACAATTCTCAGTTGTATGTATGTTACAAGCACAAATACCACAAACAACTTCAGTAGCCTTATTAGATTTGATAGGTTTTGCCTTCTTAAGTTCCATGGCCTCGACTTTTTTTGTGAGATTGACCACTATTGCACTCATATCATCTTCCTCTTTTAGAACATAAATTCCTCCCCTTTCCTTTGATTGAGTATGCTTAGAAGTGGTGAGTCTTGGAGAGGTGTCCCATGATTGCGCGTTTTCTGCCAATTAATCAAGGTAATCCCACATATCATCGGCCTCTTTGTTCATGAATTCACCATTACACATCATCTCTATGAACTGGTGCATTGGTGAAGTCAATCTGTTATAGAAAAAGCAAGCTTATTGTTTGTCATACTTCGTAGCCATGATGTGGATAGAAATTCGTGAGATCTTTAAACCTTTCCCAGCATTGAAAGAATGTCTCTTCCTCTTTTTGGGTAAAGTTCATGTTGTTGCGTAGCACGCTAACAACGTAGTGAGCCTAGATCCGATCTCAGGCCTCACCCACAAACGATAAGCAGGAAAAAATATAAACTAGAAGTAGATCAAAACAATAAAATTTAAAAAAAAAAAAAAAAACCACAGGACAAGATATATGTGGAAAACCCCCAAACTAGGGTAAAAAACCACGAATACAAACTTCCACTATGAAGAACAAAGATTACAAGGTAATATACCAACATCTCCCTTGGAATAACGTAGAAAACCCTTTGCCCACACCTTAGAATTATTTTCCCAATATTCCAATACACCTAGAAAAAGCCCTAGGAACACCTATATATAGTTTAGGCAACTTCCCTTCCGCACCCTTGCGAAAGGTGACACTAAAGTCCACAGTCTACATCAGATTCGGAAAGAATCTGCGTAACCTACGACTAGTCGAAGGGGAGCTACGACTGGTCGAACAATCTCTACGACTGGTCGAAGAGCCCGGACATAAAAAATGATGCTCGCTGGACTTTGAGTCGAACTAATCCACGACCGGTCGAGCGAGCCCCTACGACCAGTCGAGAATGGGCCACGACCGGTCGAAGGTGGCCCCAAATGTGACTTTATATCTCAACAATCTCTCACTTGAAGACACATTACCATAAACCTTCATCTTCTTCATCCAGAGTGCACCACCTCCCAGTTTTCATGCTTGAAGACCGATCAAAGTTGAACAGATCTTTAACTTCTCCCGTGTGACCACCTTGGTCAACATATCCGCAAGATTCTCACTTGTATGAATCTTCTCTAGAGCAATCGATCCATCTTCCAGTAACGAACGTATGAAGTGATATCTGATGACAATATGCTTGGTCCTTAAATGAAAGGCTGAATTCTTAGTCAAGTGTCTTGCACTCTGACTGTCACTGTACAGCTTGTAATTTGCTTGCTTCTTACCCAACTCTTCCATGAAACCTTGCATCCACACCATCTCCTTGCACGCTTCTATAGCCACAACATATTCTGCTTCCGTTGTACTGATAGACACTATTTTCTATAACTGAGAGACCCAACTGACTGCAGCACTACCTAGAGTAAAGACATAACCTGTAGTGCTTCTTCTGCTGTCGATATCTCCTGCCAAATCTGAATCCATGTAGCCTTGTAGCTCGATTTTCGATCTACCATAGCACAACCCTACATCCTTAGTACCTACTAAGTATCTAAGGATCCACTTCATAGCTTTCCAATGTTTCTTTCCGAGGTTGTTCATGAACCTGCTAACAACTCCTACTGCTTGAGCAATGTCTGGTCTCGTGCTCACCATAGCATATATGAGACTCCCAATAGCTGACGCGTATGGGACTTTAGCCTTGTAGTCCCGTTCCTCTTGCGTCTTTGCACCTTACTCTTTAGATAGCTTGAAGTGGTTAGCTAATGGAGTGTTAACCGGCTTAGCACCTCCTATATCGAATCAATCAAGTACCTTCGCTATATACTCTGCCTGTAACAAAACTAATTTCTTGTTTTTCCTGTCACGCCTTATCCTCATGCCTAAGATTTGTTTTGCAGCTCCCAAATCCTTCATGGCAAATTCTCTAGACAATTGTCTTTTGAGATCTAAGATGTCTTTCATGCTTGAACCGGCCACAAGCATATCATCAACGTACAGAAGAAGGATGATGTACGACGTATCAAACTTCTTCAAGTAGCAATGGTGGTCAGCATGACATTTCCTGTAACCGTTTCCCAACATGAAACTGTCGAACTTCTTGTACCACTGCCTCGAGGCCTGCTTTAGGCCATATAGAC